>LPNX010268037.1:309103-341598 GCA_001517045.1 Pseudotsuga menziesii | reverse complement strand
TACATCAGAGAACTTGTGCATGATGGCACCATTCACCTACTCTTATGTTCATCTTCAGAACAAGTAGTTGATATCTTCACCAAAGCATTTTGTGAGAAGACCTTCAGAAATATCAAATCACTACTGGGGATTGCTGATCATGCTGTGAAGCATGAGTGAAGACAAGATTCTACAATTTTGTTTACAGTCCATGTTTAAGGGAGGATTTTCCCAAGTTGGTTTTGCCTCTTTCCTTGATTAAATGGACATGCAGTATGTAAAGGGTGACTAAACCTTGTTTCTAGGCCCTATAATTTTATGATATATTACTCATAAGTCAGGCTTAAGGGGGGGTGTTAGAATAATCGACCCATAGTTTACCCACTTAGACATTAATTTCTTTATCTTTGTCTTATTTTCCTAGTTCATGTGTCCCACCTTGTGCAAGTTGTCATTTGCCTATCTATAATGGTCAAACTTGCCTTATTTGAATCATGTAGTGCATGGGAGAGATAAAGGAATCAATTTTGCTTTATTCCTAGCCTCCTAGGCACCCTTCTATTTTTTCTGCTTTATTGCCTGCTTTTTCAGTGTTTTAAGGAAAAAGGAAAAGCTAGACTAGGTGAGGTTGACTAGTTTTTTTTCCTACACATCCTCCTCTCTTTTCTCCATGAAAAAGCATCTATGAGCTGCCATTCCACAACTCTTTAGCTTTCCTAAGCCATTTTTCCAATTCGTGAGCTCCATGACAGATTTGGGATCAGCTTTTTACACCTATGGGGGATTTGCTTATTTTTGGTAAGCCTGCTTTATGCTAGATTCGAATTGCTCCTCATGCATTCGAATCCCTGATGTATTTTATTTATTCAGCAACCTATTATTTTTAGGTTTGACTATTGTACACTGAGTTAATACGGTTTAGTGTTCAGCTCCAATTTTCAGTCTCTTTGTGAGTGATTTTGCATGATCAATTGTTAATTGTTGTGAGTAAAATTAATCTATCACCTGGTTCAATTTCCACACTATAATCATGATGAATTCATATTATGTGAATGGGAGTAGAAAGATTCAGATCAGCTGTTGAGCTTTCATTTTTATCAGACAAAGGTTGAGCAGTCCACATTCAACATTGATATCAGTGAAGGAAAAGATCAGCAGCATAAAAAGGTATTTCCTGTTAGCTTTTATTACCCTATTGCTGACTATATGGAAATTATTAGCAGCATATATATCAAAATATTTTTGTCAGATGATAGCTGGTTCTGTCACCCTTTGAAACTACATTGCTGCATGCTATGGTTTCATTTATTTTTCGGGTCAAGATCAAGGATAAGTTCAGCAGATCAGTTTCTGACATTGATTCATTGGAAGCATGATGTCATGTGATAAC
Source organism: Pseudotsuga menziesii (assembly GCA_001517045.1). Lineage (NCBI taxonomy): Eukaryota > Viridiplantae > Streptophyta > Pinopsida > Pinales > Pinaceae > Pseudotsuga > Pseudotsuga menziesii. The sequence goes on along the minus strand of LPNX010268037.1, from coordinate 340,229 downwards.
AAGCCTCTACTGATTAGAATTAGGAGTAGGAATAGATAGGAAAATAAGCTCTTAATATGAGCAGCTAGGTCATTTTTAGTTATTTTCATGAATAAGCAAAGCGGGCTACAGGTAGGTTGCAACATATCAGTTATAAAAGACAAATGACTCCATGACCAATGGAACACTAGAAGGTAGCTTTAATTATTATTTTTCAAGAAAGGCATTTTGTTCTGGGTTTCTTGGGACCTCACAGGGAGGTTCCCATCCCCGAGTAGGAGCCAGATGTTATCTCCCAAAATAAATTTATTTTCAATAAGTTCACTCATACAATTTATTTTTTGATAGGATGAAGATTTCAAGTCATATTTTGAAAGACATTGGGGTGACTAACAAAGTTGAGATATCTGATGTTCTGTTATTTGATAAATTTTAAAGTTTTAGCTTTCGGTGTCTTAGGCGAGATTTTCAAGAGCTCATTAGCCACTAAAAATCCTAGCTTTCGGCAACTAATAGTTTAACGCAGGACCATGATTATCCAATAAAATATCACTCATTACGTTATTAGTTAAAATTCTGGTAAAAGCACTTTTGGTGGCTTAGGCAAGCTTTCCAACAGCTCATTAGCCACCGAAAAGCTTTGGTTTCAGTAGCTTAACGAGTGTTTTCCTGGAGGGCGTTGACCACCAAAAAAGAATGAAATATGTTGGGGAAAATGTCAGTTTCAGTGGCTTAGGAGAACATGTTGGAATTTCATTAGCCACCAAAATCCTAGCTTTCGGTATCCAGTGAACTAAAACCTAAAGTCTCTTAACCACCGAAAAGGACAAAAGTGAAAACAGTTTTGTGCATCAGGCCTATCATAATTTAGCATGATTAACCACCTAAAAGGTCAGGGAATTGAAGTAAAGCACGATTTGATGGATAAGAATTCATTATTGATCTCAAAATACTGATGGAAATATAAACCCTATCCTACCCTCCATCTGTCCCACGACTGCAATAAACCTCCACTGAATGCCAAGTTCAAATTTAAAATGATTACTGAGCGATCTGTCTCATCGATGTCACCAGAGGCTATCATCATCTCACTCAAGAAATTACCAAGTAGTTATCCCCTTGGAATCAGCATCATACTTCAATTACACTCCACATTTATCTGCATGCATTCTCACTGAGCCTAGCCCTCTCTGAAAATCAGTCCGCTAACCTCCTCCACAGGATTTGAATTTCAATTTTGCAGGCACAGGGAGGAGGACCCACTCAAAATATAGCTTTTTGTGGCTAATAATGGTTTCAAAATGGTCTCTAAGCCACCGAAACCAGACTTTTGACAGCTAAGACCGAAATTTCACGGTGCTCTAAGCCACCAAAAGTGGCATTTTACTGTGAAAGTGCATCATTTTAAAACGATTATTATGAGAAAATGGAGAATAATTTTGAAAAACTATCAGATTTTTTTGTTCCCAACAGGTCAAATAATAATAACCTCTCTCATTTTTCCTACAGGTATTTCATATTGGTAGAATAGAATCCATCTCTGAGCCCTAATTTTCGGATCTCAAATTTCCCTATTTTACACATGTTTTTGAAATACAGATCTCGGTAAAATGAAAATGAATTTCCAAAAAATGAGAGAGGTTTTTTGTAAAAGAAAACTAGTATACAAAAAACTCTTTCCATTTATACACAGGTGTCACATATTTGATGGAACAAATCCATCTCCGAGCCCCAGGTTTTCAGCAGTTTGGCTATATTTTTAGAGCAAAAGTTGACCTAACAGGGAAGGTGACAGTAGAACAAGAAATGTTTCTTTCACCAACACCTAAGAAAGGGCAGGATGAACAAGTAGCATATACCTCCTTAAGAAAACCTAGGTCTCATAAAGCAAACCAGCTACTAAAGTAAATACATGAACTAGAGGTCTTGGACAAGGAGATAAAGAGAAACAATGCAATGTTGACCAAGAGAAATAAATAATTGCACAATTATGTTCTGGAGATGAGAGGAGTGTATGTCCTATTGAAAATAAGGAATCTGAGGCTGATGAAGGACAACACTAGACTTTATAGAATGATCATATTGATGATATTACACAAGAAAAATGAAAACCCTAGCCCTCAAACTCAGATTGCGCTGGAAACCCTAGCAGAGGTAGCAACAAGCTTTCAGGATCTAGAGATAGCCCATGATGTTTCAAATCTTATGCAGGTTGAAGAAGTACAAGAAAGTTAGGAATAAAGTTGTACAGGGTGATAAGGCTGTAGTTAAAGAATTCTAGATCAAACCCTAGCTCTCGTTTTACACTAGAAACCCTAGCTGAAGCAACAGTAAGATTTCAAAATCCAGAGGCAATCCAAGAGGCTGCTGGCTTTCCAAACATTGGGAAAGCTGAATAAATACTAGAATATCAATAGCAAAACTAAAAAGGATGAATTTGGGAGGTGAATGAAAATTTTTGCAAAAAACAGGGCTTTCGGTGGCTTAGGCAGATGCAGAAGCAGTTCATTAGCCACTAAAAGCAGAGCTTTCAACAGCTAATAGACCCGAAATTTTGACTCCTTAACCACTGAAAGTAGAAAGAGGCACAAATATAAATTTTGGCATAAAGGACCAATTTTGGTAAAAATACCTAGGCCAAGAATGAAGTGTAAAGCTGGATGTTGCTGAAATACGCCATCATAAAAGGTCTTTTCCAGTTTTGAGGATGCATCAAAGAGTAAAGGGTCACAAGTCCTACCTATTTTAGCAAACAGTGACTTATCTAACAGAGGACCAGTTACAGCTTTATTCTCAGTACCCACTGCAGTCATCAAAAGGTTCAAAAATTGAACTAGTTTTATAGTTAGATAGACTAGCAGTTAAATAAGGTTTTTTGGACCTAATTCTGCAAAAAACAATTATTTTGTCTATTTTTAGTAAATCAGACCCAATTTTTAAAGATCTAAATATTTTGTAAAAGTTATAAAGCCTAAGACTTATGTTATAGAAAATGTTCGACTTCGAGGATCTATAGACCATTACTATTATCAAGCTTCTCATATTGCTCATGACCTAATATAAGCTCTTTTGCTATCATATGTTTAGGTTCCATTTCTTTTATGTTCTGTGCTTATGATTGAATGTGTTATTTAGGTTTATTCATGTTATTTAATGTCTAATAGTTTTCATCCTATCTATATATTGATGATCTTAATTGAAAGCACCTTCCTTGTTATGATTAGCCATTTATATATAATTGTCTTATGTATGAATCTGCCAGCATGATAAGTTCTCCATCCTTTCACCCTATTAGAAAACCTCTGAATAGTGGTAGTTAGAAGTGTTATCCTTGATTGAGTTTCATGCATTTCTTGAGAGTGTGAGGTCCTATAGGTCACCCGACTTGATCCAGTTAGAAAAACCATAAAAACATTTAAGTTACCAAGCATCCTCAAGTTGCAACCTAGAGGAGTTTTCTAGAGTGATAACAAAACCCAGGTGAGTGGGGATAAGGTTAGACACAAGGTTCTTGTTCTAGAAGCCTTAAGAAAACTCCTTTTTTCACTTTTTACCAAGGGCACCACTTATACCCTTTTATGACAGAGCGGTGATGGGTAGGAACCATGCCAACAACTTAGGTTAATGGCGGTGGCACCGCTTGGTTCTCACACAACTAGGGCGGTGCTAAACAGAGTACTGCTTATTTGCTTAAGGGTAGAAGAGGTGATGCAAATTTATATGTTGGAATCGACATCTAGAGTAGGATTCACTTCAATTTTGGGATTTGAGGGAAAATGTCTATGTTAGGGATTGGTGATAGATTTTGAGTCTAACAGAATGCCCCCCAAAGCATGAGGCTAGAGGGATATGATAGGTGAGAGCTTTGAAAGAGCAAGTTATCACTTCAAGTTGAGAGCCATCTTAATCGAAGAGTGTCATCGGACAGGCATCTACAATACATCAATACTTTGACTTGTGAATAGATATAACCTCATCATGGCTGTAGACCAATACAAGACAGATCCATGAGAGGAATAGACAACCATGGCTATTAGAATACAGTGTAGATCCATGTGATAGAGAACTCAAACTTGGACATAGCTACTAGATATTCATCATATATATATGTCATACAGATGCAAATTTGAGCATAGCCACGACCATACAAATGTGGATCCATGCTGGTACTTCATACAATATACTCCATTGCAACCTGGGGAGCAACCTATGAGCGGTTAACAAATACCCAGGGTATTTGTCTCATTTTCCACAAAGTATGATTCTATCCATGTGATTACAATGATCTGAAGTCGAGCATGATAGAAAACAATTGATTACCGGTCAATGATGTGAACCGTTAACAAGTGCGAGGGAAATCACCATTGATGTCAATGATTCCCAAGGTACCTTATTACAATCTACTGAGTGTGACTATATGTATTGGTGTCAAAAACCCAAAATATTCTTCCGATCAAAGGCCAATGATGTGAACCTTTGTCAATAGCAATAGAATCCATCATTGAGGCATACAAATCTCAACGTACTAAATTTGTTTCTAAGACTATTTCCCATATGATGAGTTGATGTCGACAGGAATAGTCTCGTCGAAGGAGGGCCATGATGAATCCACAGGGACTTCACTTAGTGAACCTCTCACATAGCATGTGCGAACTTGGGATATTAAATAATACCCTTAATTTCAAGAGATATTGACCCAAAATATTTTTGTTGAAACCCCCTCCCAATACTTAAAACCTCCTGCCCACCCCTTTTTATACCTCAATCCTTATAAACCACCCTCATCCCCCCAATACTTGCAATCTATTGTTTTGATTTTTGATAATTTTAAAACCCACAATATGAACTAATGTGATAGGATATTGGCCAACAAGTGAAGCCCCTGTGGATGAATCCCACATCGACGAAACGAAACTTGGAACAAAGTTTTGAAATATTGTAGATAATGTAACCATAGGACTCACTCAAAGTACCGACACAAAGGTTGTTTTAACTATAGAGTTTAACTTATTTCTTCCTTTCAACATTGGAAGGCATGATGAAAGACTTGGCAGCATGAATAGACCAGACAGACACACAATGCGACAGTGGACAATGCATTCTTTTGAAAGACTCAAAGGAGTGACATGAATCATGAAAGTGGATCGACTTGTTGGTCAGCTGAATACCCAATCGACTTAATGATATGCAGACAAGTTCCATGTTCAAAGGTGACAAATTACTACCATTGGATTTGAAAAATGATTCCCTTCCCTTAATTCCCCCATCATGATTGATGAGTGCCTCTTTTCATTTTACGATCTCAAAGAGAGTAACAAACACTTATTTAAGCTTATCCAAAGACAAGTCCATTCCCATACATTTCACAAACCTGGAATTAGAGGAATTTTGGGGTCTAAAATGGGCCTCCGAAGGAAAATAATAAAATAATAGTTAAAATAATAAAATAATATTGATTAATTTTGGAGGAAGAAAGAAAAAAACTACTTTTTTTTGTTCGTATTTTCAACATATCTCATTGTGTTTTTACTCAAATTTCGATCGGGAGAGCTCGTTGGATGCGGAATTTGATTCCACATCCAACGAGTACCCACACTGCATAATTTCGAAGGACCCCGCTACCCCAAAAACAAGAAATACCTGGAAAAATGGAATGATGACATCATCATTCCATTTTTTTAGGTATTTCTTGTTTTTGGGGTAGTGAGGTACGTCAAAATTATGCATTGTAGGTACTTGTTGGATACATAATAAAATTCTACATCCAATGAGCCCTCCTACTCAAAATTTGAGTAAAAACACATAGCGATATGTTGAAAATAGGAAAAAGTAGTTTTTTAATGACAAATATGTCATGTCAACCATTATGATTGAATTGTTTTATTGAAATTCTATTGGTTCTTGAATTCCAACTCACAAAAACTTATTTTGGCACATTTTCTTATAAGGCCCATTTTAGACCCAAAATTTCCTCTAATGGAAAGGAGGGGTTCGATCCCAAAAATGGTCTCTCAATGTTTAGTTTAACGAGTCCAATGAAAGCAAAGTCGGCATCATTCATATTTAGAGATTCTTAATGAAGACAAAAGAAAAATCCAAAGGGTCTTTTTTTGTAAAATAGTCTATCCGAATGTGTTAAACCAAAAATCCCTCACTAAGCTCTATATGACCTACACCACCCAAGTACATCCCTGCACGACCCTCGTTTGACCCCATTTGACCCCCACACCCTCACGAAGGCTTAAAAATATGAAAAAGGGCTTAAAAACCCCTAAAAAGGGCCAAAATAGCTCTCATAGGGGTTAAAGCATGCAAAAAGGGGCTAAAAACCCTCAAAGGAGCTTAAAACCCCCAAAAGAGCTGAAGATTGAGTGAAAGGGGCTAAACCCCCAACTAGGGGCTTAAAACCCTAAAAATATTGAGAAAAAGTATAAATAGAGGGGTGGGGATCACTCTCAAATCACTCCCTCACTCCCTATCATTATGCTTCTTATGTGAGTGCCTTGAGACTATTTTCCTCTCAAGCCATTCACCCTCCCTCTCCTCCATTCCTCCATTAAGCCATAGCTCCCCATTCCTAAGAGAGGTGCTCTCCCAAGCTAGGGCATGGTGGCCCATTCCATCCAGAAGGTATACTTGTTTTGTTTTATGTCTTTGCTTTGGTATATTGTAGTTTTTCTAATAGTATTTGTTTGCAGGTTTATTGCTTAAAACATGTTCTTGCAGGTTTTCACTAATTGCTTGTAGGCATTTTGGTCTTCTAATAGTTGTATGCAGGGTCTTGGAGATTAACCCTAACTTTGTGTGCAAAGGGGTTTCATTTTTCTTGTTTTTTTTACTGTTCATTTCCTTCTACTCTTTCATTCTTATAGGAACCCTACCCTTCCGTTCTATTGATGGAAGGAAGTTGTTCCTACTCTGTAGCTAAGGTGAAAGCCCTACTACAGATTTGGCGACCATACTAGGTCAATCCCATAGGATCCCTGGGTTTTATTTCTGCATGTTTTTTTTATTTTCCCTAGTTTAGTTTTTTGTCAAATCTAGATTAGATCTATCTTTTCCTACATTTCTAGTTACCACCAAGCCTCCTCAAGGCCAAACAAAGCCCATTTGGCTATAGTACAGGTTACTATCAGCTGAATCTGACTCAGGTTCAAAAAAATTTCACCTTTCGGAGTAGGTCGCTCTTATCGGGATGAAAGGTATGAACAGGTCACTCATTTAGGACCGAAAGGTGCAACCAGAAGTCTCACCTTTTGGGCCTAAATGAGTGACCAGGTCGCTCATTCAGGACCGAAAGGAGCGACCAGGTCACTCATTTCGGCCCGAAAGGTGATACTTCAACCCAGAAGCCATACCACTTCTGTATGCAATTTCTGAGTGACCCTCTCTCCTGTTTTGGGGAAAATTTGGCGACCCCCTCGCCACATTTGCCCTAAAAAGAGAAATTTGTCTCTCAAATTTAGATTTTTAAAGATTAGGGATTGTCAGTGCAGCTCAGCTACCTCTATCCATTAAATCTGTGTCTATTTCCTTTCAGCATCTATTTCTTTTATTACAACATGTGTAAGTCATTGTTAAATTTAATGGCTAATTGATTAATGAATCTATTTAAAGCTTCAATTAAAAAATTATTGTAGGTTTAAATTCTTAAGTTGAAATTAACATCTTTCCTAGCCCTTCCTCCTCTACCTAGTCATCACCCTTCACGGTATTCTAGGATATGACGTAGGGTGAAGCTCGTATAGTAATAGGCACTTCACCTGACATTTTTCAAAACCACTAAAAATGGGTGACTTGGAAGCTAGAGGGGGTAGTAGGCCCAGGGGGCCTCACGGTACTCAGCGTCCTCCCTGTTTACCAACCTTGCATCTGGAGGGTGACCAGAGGATCTATGGATGGGCTTAGTCCCATTGTGCTGAGAGCCCAGTACCCTTTACTAGTTGAAGAGAAATACAGGTGTAAGGTAGTCACCTAGTCAAGATATCATAGTTCAGATTAAGATTGGTACATGTTTAATTTTTTTTTTATCATTTATTGCTTTCATCAACAATGTTCTGAACTCTACGAAATATTCATAAGCCATTCAAAGTAGACCCTAAATATAATAGAAAGACAAAAGGACATGCACACAAACCATACCATAAAAACAACCAACCTTAGTTCATGATGCTGAGATAGCCATTAAAATTTATAATTTATACTAATTCAAACATCTGCAGTCTTTGAGAACATAAGTCCCTGATTTCCTTAACCATTGGAAGTACTTGGGATCATCCCAAAAACTCATTGTGAGGAGTACCATGGGAACCCCAAAGCAGTTGGTTGTTGAGAGGAATTGCCAAGCGAAACGGGAAATGACCGCCACCGATTGACTAGCACTCCCGTGAGGAAAAAGCCAAGTGCTGTCTTCTAACAGTCTTGGTGTCTGAGTGACCACTTGAAGCCAATAGGAATCCATTAAAACCGGGGTCCAAAAATCATCACCATATTTCACCACTTGACATACAAATCAGACACAATTAATGCCCCAAATTCTTCCTCACGCCTGAGAGGCGATCCACCATAGTTTAGGTCCTTGAACCAACAACATAGAGACCATTCTTGATGACCCTCTACACCATTAGAGGGCAACACAGCCTCTGATTCAGACTTAGAATCATACTAATTTGAGCCATACCTGCATACTGCACCATCTAGCCCCATGGCTGGTGCAAACCTGGATCCATTTTCCAGCTTAGTGATTGGTAGTGGACCCATGTCCACACCCCACACCACCACAAACACCTCTGCAGGTGGCTCTAGCATAGTCATGCAAACCATCATAAGCCAGCTACCACCACCCATATTGACCAGTCAAGTTGTCCCACCTGTAACACATGGGGGAAGTGTTCCTTCCACCCACACTGTTCCACTTGGAATACATGGGGGCAGTGGCCCTTCCACCTACATTGCCCCTCCTGTCACACATGGGGGAAGTGGTCCTTCAACTCACACAGTTCCTTTTACCACACTTGGGGGAAGTGGCCCATCCACAATGGTGCCACAAGTACCCCCAGTTATGCAGGTGCATCATGTCCCTGCAAACCCCACCACCATTCCTGCCCCATATCACATCAACCTTGGGTCAAACCTTCCTTTCATGGAACATCTCAACCTACCTGACTTGGCTCAGTTAACAAATGACCCTATCTGCCATCAAATGTTTTGGCCTCCCATGCCAACCAAACTTCCCTCAAACATTCCCAAGTTTGAAGGGAAGGCAGGGGAGTGTCCCCAAAACCACATCATGACGTTTCACCTATGGTGCTCATCAAATAGAATTGTAGATTATTCAATCAGGCTTAGACTATTCCAATGCACCCTCATAGTGCTGCAACCAAGTGGTACATAGAGCTACCACAAGCCAAGTACCCATATTTTAACTCCTTGGATTTCATGTTCTTGCAATATTTCCAACTCCCCATTAGATATGACAAAGGGGTGGATATCTTGGTATCTTGCCACCAGAATACTGCGACCCACATAACCGACCACATCCATGAGTGGTGCCAACGTCGTAGCTTGTGCATTATTCATCTTGATGACATGATATTCCTGGATTGGTTCCAAAAAACTTTGCTACCACCTATAGCAAAGTACGTCACATTTGAACGTTCCCAATCCAAAGAGGAGGCCATATTGAAATACCAGCAGTTTGATCTGATCTACACACAATCTGGATACCTTTACACTATCATTCCAGATGCTCCCCATGTAGGAACCTCCTACCGAGATGCATCGGGGGCATCCCATGCCACAGATGGAATCATAGGTTTTGTCTCCCACCAGCCACAACACCGTCTGACATCACCTTCAATACCACCAAAACCAAGCAACACCCTTATTGTTTCCTACCAAAACCAAACTCTGGACTATGCAAGAATGATATCCCAGTTTGGAGCCACAACTTGTTATGCACGACTTGTTCCACCGCAGCAGGACCAAGCATTAGCTTGGCCGACTGTTGCTTCTATGGGCAGACCTGGGTTTACTGTAATGTACCAACAACACCCCTAGCTCACCGGCCCTTTCGGTGACAGACCGTGGAGTGGGCTGAAGTCTCACCCGAAGTGATTCTAATGGGTTGGCCAAAGACTCAAGTGTCTTCGACCAGGTTCTGTAGCATCCTGGGGTCTCGCAGCTCTTCTTAGCCAGCGAGATCTTACTCTGTGATGCGCAATCTCTTTTACTCACAGGTTCTGATAGGGGAAGGGCTCCTATTGCATCGCAGTGACTCTGGCGATGCGCAACTCTCTCTTCCTCTTAACCTGTGATCTGTGCTATCTCACACCGCAGCTCCTCTATCGGTGCGATATCTCCTACTGTTAACACGATATCTGCTATAGTACGGCCCACTGCGACCCTCACGATCCAAAGGCTATCGCACTGGGTGGAACTTCTTGGCTAACTTTCAACAAGATATTAAACACTCTGACGTGAACTTCCACAGTTCACACAACCTTCCTCTATTTATACTTAACTGTTCAAAGAATTATACTTGAAACACTCTCACAGAATGACTTATTACTGTGTGAAACACGTACTGATAAACTTATATGAAGATACTTGATACATGTAAACCCATCTCTAACCTTCTATAATGTTGTAACTGAATGAGACATACAGACATTTACTAACTAATATACAACAATCATGTAACAGATAACAGATATCAACTAAGTAAAGCGCAATCACATGAAACAATCACATAACACACTGGTTTTACATGGTTCACTTCCAGGGTAGAATTTACGTCCACATAACTGTGTTTATTATATCTTGAGAGAGAGTACATAGTTTTGCTGCAACCTATGTGCAGCTAGAGATCTTCTGGGTAACTCCGCACTCACTGCCGGGAGCCCTTCTCTCCTAGATCTCTTCTCTTCCTCTATATTGTATTCTTACAATATTCTCTCTCTCTCTCTCTCTGTCAATTCCTATGGATTGTTACTTACATGCTTCTATGAGCTAGCTACTGGTTACAGTAAGATTTTACAAATGGAATAACAGGACCAAAGCTCGACTCTATCATAATACAAAATGACTGTGAGCTAACAGACTAATTGACTCTATCTTTCTGAATAGCTAATCAACTGGCCTGCTAGCTAACCTTTTACAATACAACATACATCCCTTTATAGGTGGCCTGAAGGTCTCGCTATTACAACACTATGGGCCTATCCCAACAGTAACCCAAAAACCCTAACTAGTGACAGTTGGTCTATCTGTACTCGAACTGCCACTTTCTGTCACACCACTGCTCTCTGCAGTCTTCCATGCTTCCCGGCACTAACCATGGGTATTGTACGCCTCTTCCTGTTCTGTCCTTCGTCTTCAATTCCTTGGCCTCGTTGCCCCTTTTTCCTTTATGATGGTAGTGAGCCCTCCTGTCTTCCGTCGCTGCCTTGAATGCAGTGGGTGAGCTCTCTCTTCTCGGTCACTGCCTTGAATGCAGTGGGTGAGCTCTCTCTTCTCGGTCACTGCCTTGAATGCAGTGGGTGAGCTCTCTCCTCTCGGCCGCTGAGGTACTGTCGTCTCCTTTGACTTCTCTCTCTTGATAGTCACAGTTTTCAGCTCTGATCTGCAGCTAGAAACATGCTACGGTGTCATAGCTTTACCTTATGTCTTATATCTTTGAAAAAATGTCTATCCACCAAAATGGCAGCTTCTCCGGTAGCTGCGGGACCCTACTCCAACAATCCCCTAACACTTACTTGTGGCTCGTCCTCGAGCCACTACCAGCGGGATGCTCCTGCTGTAGCTTCTCCTTGGCTTCCTGCGAAGTCTGTTTACATTTGTCTCAAAGTCCCGTGACTTCATTCTACATAGCTTCGACGCACTATTGTGCCGCTTCAAGTGTAGCTTGACTAATGCTGGAGTCTTCTATTGCATCAATTTCACCTCTGCTTGTCGTGAACTCTTTAACCTTCTTCTCAACCACCTCGAATAGTTCTATGATTTGTTCCTGATATGTTTGAAGCAGATTATTGATTTGTATCTCATTTTCTCTCAACTGCTGCGCTTCCTATTGCAAGCGGTTCATCTCTGTCGTCTTTCTCATCTTTGCAAGAGCTCCTAAAATATTGATTTCTTCCTTCATTGCTGCTGTGGCATTTTCTATCTGCTAAATGCTTTGTTGGAGTTCTACTCTCTTGGGATGCTCATCTAGCTTTGACCATGTGTTCGTCGCATCATCTATCACTAACTATGCATCGTCTATGCAAGATTTCATCTGTGCAGAAATGAGTCTAAATGCCTCTACTCTTACTTCCTTGTCTTCCTGGAAGGTGCCCAGTGCTCGAGCCTCAAGCTCAGCAATCTATTCTTTGTGGTCTTCTTCCATCTTGGTTACTGTTTCCTCTAGAGCCTTTTCTCTGTTTGCAACTCTTCTTACCTTCTGTGTGAGAGGCAAGGCAAACTCAATGTTACATTGGGGTAACTCCAATGTGATTCTCTGTAGGACCTGATTAAGATCCTGTTCTCTTTCTTCATATGTTCTCAACTCCTCCGCCTTTGTCTAAAAATTTGTGGTGAGTGCTGCATTCTTTTGTCTCAGCTGTTGGTTCTATTTATAAGTCGTGAGCTCTTTATCTCTGAGTTCGGCACTTAGCTGCTGCTGGATCATCTTTAATTGATCAACGTGAAACTTTGTGAGGTTAACCTCGATAGGTTGTCTAATCTGTATCTGTACGTTCATCATTGAAGTAGGGAATCGGATGCTCCCTTGTGGTATCAAGGCTGTATTGATGCGATCCTTTGCCAAGATTTCCTCGTGGGAAATCGCTTGTTTTGAACTTTCTCCTACGGGTGTCTAGGATAACTAAGTGTGGATCATGGCAGTCTTCTCGGTTAGTGTTTTTAACTCCACAAGCTATTGATCTATTGCCTCCTGTAGCTTTCCCTGCGATGCCTACATCGCCTGAAATGTGTCGTCCATTTCATTTTTTAGCCTTGCTGCAATTTGTTCGTAGTCATCATCTGTCAATGCAGTCTTCAAAGGTAGTTTTGAGGCTTTCTGCTTTTTCCTCTTCTGTTCCTCTGGTGTCCCTTCTTTTCCATCCTTTATCGTCTATGCCTCTGGTGGCACTTGCTGTGGGTCTTTCCTCTTTTCTCCCGGTAGTGGCACTTCTGCTGTATTCTGCGTCTGAGACCCCACTTTATCTTTTCCTTTGTACGATGGGTCTGTCTGTGCAATACTTGATGGTGGTGGTGTGGTATCCTCTAATGCTTGTTTCCACTCATCGTCAAAGTCTTTAATGACATCTGCAACATCGTGCGCTGTCATCCTGAACGAACCATTAGCCCAATTGTCCCTTCTAGACCTCTTTGGCCTCACGTAGATTCTATGGTGGTTGGCCATAAAATCCAGCCGGTTATCATATATGTCCATACTCTTCGTGCTGATACGCGGAGTTTCTTGGATGATTCTCTTCAACAGTTTATAGTATTCATAGAATACTATCGTATTGTTCTTTTTCTTGGCTGGGTTGTTGGTCTCCCATAAGTTGGTATAGCGCGTGCCTCTAGGCTCGCCTCTTGCTAGCTGTCGAAACTGAGTATGGGGCGGCTCCTTCCACCCGACGAATGCACATAGTATAAGAAACCACAAGAAATGGAAGGGGTGGTTTGCTTCATCCTAGGTAGTGAAAAAATCTTGATGAAAAATATTTAACAAAAATAAACACCAATTGAAATGTTCACCCTCTACAACTTGTATGGCAAGGTGAATTACTGATCCCATGACTTCCTTTGGGAAAACCTTGGTTAGCAGTCTTCCTGCAAGCAGACTGGCTGTAAATCTGAGTGTATCGTCTGTTAAGCTTGCAATATCATAATCCCGTCCTCCTCTCTGTAGCTTATACTTGGTAACTAGGGCTGGTGGTAGCTTGGAATCCTTGGTATTTCCTGCTATATGTGCCTTAGGGTCCTTACCAGTCTTGGACAGCCCAGTGATGCAGTGTATCAGGTCGACGTTCAGGTCAACCTTGTTACCTAGCTAGAGGTAACCTCCATGTACACAAGAAAGTAGGATGCGCACCACGGCATTAACCTCTGCACCTCATCCAAAATGTGGTATTCTCAACAAATTGAGCAAACCTAAGCACTCAAGAATCTGGACATGTTCCATAGGAACATATTCATCTATACCTATCCTCGGGTTCTTCTGAATCATAAGATACTGATCCGGCAAGAACTGAGGATATGTCTTACTATCTCCCAGGTTATAATCTACAAATATAACAATAGAGGCATATCCTAATAGATCTCCATCTTCCTTTACTCAAGAATCAATCGACGGTATGGGAACAGGAAACTTACCACTCTTGGGAATGTTTACCTCTGGTGCGCCGTCAACATGTGGCACAATGTAGTCTAGTGCGCTATGAACTTCTTCCTCCGGCTCTGGACTGGCTTCTTCTGTTATCTAAGATTGGATCCTCATCCTTGGTAGCTATCTGGCCTGTGATGAACTCAGTTTCATACCCTTGGGTGGTGTCGCCATAGCAGACACAAGGCCTCCACGCTCGAAGCATCTCACAATGTCTTCTAAAAGTTCCTCCTCGGATAGAACCCACTCGGTGCAATTATTTGGATTGGAAATGGATGCGAAATAGGGAAATCATAGCACTCTATAAAAAAATTAGCTCTACATAGGGAAAAACTAACAACTTAGTCTATAACTCTCGGCTCTTTGCAAAAGTAACTGTCCTGAATGAATGATCTCTGATTTTATGCTGAAGGCTATACTCCCGGACGCAACGGTCATCTAGGCTGAACCCATCGGTGGTATTAATTGCATGGATGAGACCATACCCGTCATTTCAATCCTCATTAAATTCTGAAATTTGATCAAAATTCCCTCGAAATCTGTGTGCAGGTGCCGGTCTCGTCAAAGATTTACTAAATATGGAAAATTTAATATGCTGTTGCCAAATCTATGGTAAGGTATACCGGTCATTTCTTCATTATTTTCCTGTCAGAAGGTGAATTGAATGGCCCTCTGTCCTTTTTCAAAACTGGATACGCTGCACAGGGAATCATCGCCTTATCGCGATGTCACACCACATCACCTATTCAAAACAACTTAAGTGTTTTTTTTTTTTTTGTGCGACTACTTTTTACCTGCCAGTGTAGACTAACTACCAGTGCAATGCCTCCTTTCAACTACACTGGAAATCTGCACTCTCATGACTTGTCTGATTTAAGGCTAGGATGTGGAGTGGCTAGCATTGTAAAGCTTAAGCCTACTACCATTAATAAAAGTGGGAAGAAGCTCCCCGTTCAATTTGTTGAGATGAACGGCTCCTCCTTCTGTAACTTGCTGAATCTGGTATGGTCCCAACCAGTGCGTCTTGAATTTTCTTGGAAACTTCACAAACTTACTGTCATAGAGGAGGACTCGGTCTCCTATCTGAAAACTCTTGTTCTTGACATGCCTGTCATGCCAAGCTTTCTCTCGTGCCTTCTGCACTTTCTGATGGAATCCTGCGATGAACCTGTCTTCCTCTAAGGAAAGAAGTTGTGCTAGCCTCTCATTTGTCGTGTCTGTGTCTGTCATCCCGGTGATCTGAGAAATTCTTAGACTGGGCATAATATACTCCATAGGCATAACGACCTCTTTTCCATACACCAAGCAGAAAGGTGTATGTCCGGTAATTTTCTTGCATGTCGTCCTATACACCCATAACACAACGTTAACTCTGAGGTCCCAATCATTCCTTTGGCTATTGCAGATCTTAGTAAGAGCATTTTCTAGAATCTTGTTAAAGGCCTCCACCATACCATTATCTTGCGGGTGGTAGGGAGTGCTCTTATGGTGCTATATCTGGAATTCTTCTATCAAGGCCTCAATAGTGTGGTTCAAGAAATGGGTGCCTTGATCGCTCATTAAAATTACTAGACATCCAAATCTACTGATGATGTTCTCAAAGAGGAACTGTGCAGCTTTGTTTCATCACAATTTCTTACTTCTTTAGCCTTCGCCCATCTAGTGAGGTATTATGTTCCTGTGATGATGTATCTCACACCAGTTCATTTTCCTGGTGGGTTGATAGGACCCACAAAGTCTATAGCCCACTTGTCAAATGCACGCAGCGTAATCTGTGGTCACAGTGGCATTTCATCTCTCCGCGAAGGTTTTCCTACCCTCTGGCAGATATTGCAGCATCTGCAAAATTCCTTAGTATCCTTATGCAAAGTAGGCCACCATAATCCTGCGGTCAGGATTTTCTGCGCAGTCAGCTTTCCTGTGAAATGTCCTCCTGTGGTACCGGAATGTGCTTCTCTGATAATGGCCTCTTTCTTGTGTGGCATGACGCATTTGCGCAGGAATTCATCTGGACCTAACTTGTATAGCTGTCCTGCGATCACGGTGAAGTATGCTACTTTAACAACCAACTGTTTCTTTTGATGCTTAGTAAACTCAATAGGTGCCCATCCTGTAGTGAGAAAGTGAATGATATCAGCATAGTACTTGTCTGCGATCTGAATAGAAAACAATTATGCATCGGGCAAGTTGTCCTCTAGGTTACTTGGCTCTTCTCCTAAGTCTATCCTCGACAGATGATCTGGTCTGGCATTTAATCTTTCTGGTTTCACAATGATTTCAAAATCATACTCCTGAAATAGGAGTAACCATCTACAGATTCGTCCCCCTAACACTGGGTTATTGACCAAGTACTTCAAAACGGAATGGTCAGTGAACATATTGAATGAGGTAGCTAAAAGGTAGTGCCTGAATTTCTGTAGAGCATACACCATGGCTAATCCTTCTCTTTCTGTAGTGGTGTAGTTCTTTTCTACGGTGGATAGTTTTCTGCTTGAGTATGCGATAGGGTGATCAATACCTCCTTCTCCTAGCTGTGTTAAGAAAATCCCCAGTGCGATGCCAGATGCATCCACATGTACATGAAATGGCTTGGTCCAGTCTGGGAATACTAAGATGGGTTCTATAACCATCTTCTCTTTAAGTGTGTCTAGACTTTTCTGGCATTCCTCATTCCATAGGAATTTTACATCTTTCTTTAACAGCTTTTCCATAGGTGCTGTGATCTTTGCATAACCCTTGATAAATTTTCTATAGTTCCTGGTATGACCAAGTACTGTCCTCAACTGCTTGACTGAGTTGGGTGCTGGAAGGGTTACAATGATGGAAATCTTTGCAGGATCTACCATCAAGCCTTGTCTACAGACAATATGACCCAAGAAAATACCAAATGGCGCACAGAATATACATTTTTTCAAGTTCAGAGAAATCTGGTACTGCCTACATTTCTCTAACATTAATCTTAAATCTCCTATGTGCTTGTTGATTAATCCAAATACAGTCTAATCATCAAAATAAACCTCTAATAATTTGTGGATGTATTCTTTAAATACAGCAACTACTACTCTAGAAAAGATAGCTGGTACATTCTTAAGACCAAAGGGCATTACCGTATACTGGAACGAGCCCCATTATGTCGCAAAAGTGGTATTAGATCGATCTTCTGGATGGATTCTGATCTGGTGATAGCCTGAAAAGCCATCAGTGAAGGAGTAGACCTCCTGTCCTCCAACATTGTCTAGCACTTCATCAGTGAAAGGTGTCGGAAATGGATCATGAAGTGATGCATCATTGAGTTTACACAAGTCGACACAGATCCTGATGTCTCCTTTGGTTTTCTTTTCTTGGACGACCATGGGACTAACCCATTCACTCTCTTCTACGGGCTCAATGATTCCTACTGCTAGCATCTTATCGATCTCATCCTTAAATTTTTCTTTATAGGGCGGATTTAATCTGTATGGACACTACTTAACTGGTCTACCATCCTCTTTCAATGGTATCCTCATTACTCCCTAGTCTCCAACTATTCCCTTCATCTCTGTGAACTTGGTGGGGAATAGGTCCTGATAGTCATGTAGCAAGTCTGCAATCTGTCCTACTATTTCATCGTCCCAATAGTCTCCAATGGATGCAAAATTTGGTTCTATGTCTATGCCAATGTTGATCTTCTTAATCTTGATAGGCTCCATGATAGCTGGAGTCTCTAGCTTCGGTCCATCAACATCGCGAGTCCCTTCTGAATCTGGAATGTTGATGTTGCGAGGGTCCTTGTCCTCCTCCTCTGGTTCTGATGCAAAGTTATAGCACTCGAGCGCCTCTTCTAACTGGATGGCCCACTCAGGTTGAGCTGACACTGGTAGGGTATAGTCCTCAAAGATCTTGATCTTTATAACGTCTAAAGCCTGATTAATGCTTGGGTACTCAGATTCAAAAGTGAAAGTGAGTTCAAAGCTGTCTATGATAAGTGGCCATGTAGTTGTTCCTCTGCGCAACTCAGTCTCTATGTACCAGTTCTTTGGAATTGGATCCAAAGTGTGAATGAATCGATGAACCCATTCATCCTTGGGACTGTTCAACCAATTCTGTTCACACATTTGAATATGCGACCTAGGGTCACTTTATCCTGTGTATTTTTGCTAGACATACTCCCTGTCAGTAGAGAATATAATTGCCATCAATCTCTTAAGATCGTCCCATGATGCGATAGTCTCTTTATGTGCATACCACCATCTTACATGTGTGGGTCGTACTGCAAGGTCCATAGCTGCCATCCTTTGCTCATGAGGAACTTGTTGTTCAAACTGGTATAAAAAATCATTGACATCCACTAATCCATGAAATGACGGAATGTCCTTAAGCTCTTCTCCGATCGATCGCAGTGATTTAGTCAGATATGCACATCTGCGAGCTGAGACTTTGTAAAGTCTGTTCTGCCAGTTCTCTAGACCAACATCCAAATCCGATGCGCATGAGCTATCCCATCGCCAACTAATGTTCCCTTCTGCGGTTGGATTGATCTAGTCACTCTGGTTCACAGTCATCTGATAGAGACTCTCCATGTTACATGCCTCATCCTCTGCTCGGATAGGTTCAATGTATCTAGGACCCTGGAGAGGATCCAACGGTGCGATGACCCTGATCTACGCATCCTAAAAGGTCATTTGTATTCTCTTTAGGTCAATAATGGACATGTTATCGATCTCCCAATCAATGCCTAGTAATGCTGGATATGGTCTACTATCACCAATAATTTCTATAACTTCAAAGTCTGCAAAGCTACGAACTCTGTCAATGTCAACTGGCACCTGCGGTAGTCGACCCAGTGGCGATACCCTTTGTTGATTAGCTAATCTCAAAAGGATAGGCGATCTGACTAATTGGGGGCTACCCATCTGTTCCCATGTCTACTTAGTCAGAACATTTACCTCTGATCCTAGATCTAGGATCACCTCATCCATTTCAAATTCTCCAACTTGTGCTGTGAGTCGCATATCTCTTCCTATTCTTGTATGGCCCATAATGTTATGAATAGCATGCTATGTACTACTCACGGAAGAATATGGTGGGTACTAATCTATGATGCACTGAAGCTCTCTGATAGCTTGCTCATTTCTCATAAGTTTTAGACAACTCCGCAGGAAGGATTGTACGCTTCCTGTCAACTCATCCTCATCGCATCTTCCTGATGTGGTAGCCTGTAATGTCTCCACAGGACTAAGGCCACAAGGTGCTTGCTATGGTATGCCCCTAGACGGCTGTACCTGCGATCCTGATTGCCTAGGTTCATCAAAGAAAGTTTTAGCTTCCTGAAATGTTTCTTTATTTTTCTGTAGGTCAAGTGGTGTTGATTTATTAGTAGCTTTGCACACCCACTCCGATCCTGTGTTCTTTTCACCATCGAGCGATGTCCAACTAGTGGAAACACTGCTACAAGTCACAATGTTGACTCTTGGTTCTGGCTCTTTCTGCTCAACAACGATAAGATGAATGTTCTGGTGTACTGCTGGCTTAGGTTCTCTGATCCTAGCTATCAAAGTAGGACATTCTTCTATAGCGTGATCGTAATATTTGCAATAATTACATGTCATAGTGGGGCTCTGACAGTCCCTAGCATAATGTCCTACAAATCCACAGTTGTAACAAGTGATTGTTCCATGGCCACGGCCAAAGCCTTCTCCATGGCCAAAGCCTCCTCCATGGCCTTGTCCTTTGAATCCTCCTCCATGGGAAACATGAGTCGGATCGTGCTGTGGTCCTTTTGCTAGACCCTGTGTCTCCGATTGGACTCTGTACAAGTCATGTTGTCTATCTAACATGAGATCATATGCTCTACAGGTATGGTCATCTTGTCCCACTAACTTACAGAAGGTACAGTATAAGTTCTTAGGTGTCTGTATATACTTCTGAAGCATAGGGCATTGCTAAGGTAGATGTCCTCTTGTTCTGCATAGTTCACACCATGGTCCTTGTGTCTGTGCTAAGGGGTGAGGTGCCCCACTTGCTAAATATTCAACAAATACTGGACAGTTGTCTTTAGTATGTCCTTGTGCTTTACACTTGATACACCACATGTCTTTTGCAATCTCTTTTCCTTTTCTAATCTCATGCATCTGTAACGTGAGATTTGCTAACTGGTTTTGCAGGTCTAGCATACCTATGCTGGTTTCAGCTAGAGGTGATGCCTCTAGTTTCATCGCCATCTCCAATGCATAATCCTGCATCTAGATTTTCTGTTGCATTAATGGCAGTCTGATGTGAGGGAGCAGCGCTGCAATAAACCATTCCTTATGCTTCTCCGGGGAAAACTCAAAGCTGACTTGGTCTATGAGAGCTTTGAATTTCTGGTCAAAGTCCCATACTGACTCTGTAGGTAAATGTTTAATGTCTTTTAGCTCTGTGATACACTGCAACTTGGACTTAGGTTTCTTAAACTCTTTTATCATGGCGGTCCTGACCTGTATAAGTGTTCTGGGTATCACTGAGGTATACTTCATATACCATGTTAAGGCTCGTTCCCTAAGTGTGGTGACCAACTGTACAAGTTTAATGTTATCATCTTGGAGTCCTTTAATGGTCCACACGGCTTCACATAGAAACCAGTGCTGCTCTGGGTCTTCTGCCCCTATACCCTTAAAGGTAGGTAGCTTCATATCATCCCCCATTCTATTTCTGCATGGTGGATGTTGATTTGCTATGGTACTACCACTCGGCGGTGTAGGTAGAGGTGATGTAGCGGTAGTATGTACTGTCTACAAACTACTGGATGGAGTTCCTACAGGATTTTTCTGAGTCCTGGTCTATTTCTGTGGGGTATAAGGGTGGTAAGGGATACCCCCTTCTATTATTTTTGTATTACTATGACTCTGTTGTCTAGTATTATCTAAATTGTCTTCAAATATGGGAGATATGAAATCTACTTTATATTTCTTTCCACTATGTGTACGTCCAATGTCATCAAAATCACTCTCAAACTCTTGTGACATCACACTTTCTTAACTTATTGGTCATAAACTATATCCATTACTCCTTTTTCATATAATAACATCTTAATGGACAAGTTTAAAGAGTTTAGGTACTTATCGCAATATCCTTTGAAGAAGTACCACTCAGCCTCGCCGAAGCTTTTTCTTTGTTCAACTGCAAACTCTATGACAAAGCCTTCTAGCACACTCGCAAGCCAGAATTCTACTGCTCGTGTAATGGGGTTATCTATGCTCTTCACAGTCTGAATTAGCTATGGTGTCTAGACAATGTTTCTCTTCTTTTTGAATATGCTCTGATCAGTCAAATTTGATAACCAGTCGTACAGCTCATTTCCATAGGTCGCAAAAAATATCGTATGTATATCAGTGAAGATATGTTTTTGTAACCAATTTGCTATACTCAGTCTAGGCATCTTATTCTATTTTTCAGCAAACTCTTTCTCCTTAGACCCAAGCCACTGGTTGAGTTCGTCTCTAGTAGGATGCCAACAGAACATCAGTGCTCAGTTTTTTCAAAACCGACAACGAAACCATTTGTTGGTTCTATGGGCAGACCCGGGTTTACTGTAATGTACCAACAACACCCCCAGCTCACCGGCCCTTTCAGTGAAAGACCGCAGAGTGGCCTAAAGTCTCACCCAAAGTGATTCTAATGGGTTGGCCAAAGACTCAAGTGTCTTCGACCAGGTTCTGTAGCATCCTGGGGTCTCGCAGCTCTTCTTAGCCAGCGAGATCTTACTCTGCGATGCGCAATCTATTTTACTCATGGATTCTGACAGGGGAAGGGCTCTTATCACATTGCAGTGACTCTGGCGATGCGCAACTCTCTCTTCCTCTTAACCCACGATCTGTGCTATCTCACACCGCAGCTTCTCTGTCGGTGCAATGTCACCTACTGTTAACACAATATCTACTATAGTACGGCCCAATGCGACCCTCACGATCCAAAGGCTATCGCACTG
The DNA here is from genome assembly GCA_001517045.1 of Pseudotsuga menziesii. Taxonomy (NCBI): domain Eukaryota; kingdom Viridiplantae; phylum Streptophyta; class Pinopsida; order Pinales; family Pinaceae; genus Pseudotsuga; species Pseudotsuga menziesii. The sequence goes on along the minus strand of LPNX010268037.1, from coordinate 317,934 downwards.
GGTGGAATGTCTTGGCTAACTTTCAACAATATATTAAACACTCTGACGTGAACTTCCACAGTTCACACAACCTTCCTCTATTTATACTTAACTGTTCAAAGAATTATACTTGAAACACTCTCACAGAATGACTTATTACTGTGTGAAACAAGTACTGATAAACTCATATGAAGATACTTGATACATGTAAACCCATCTCTAACCTTCTATAATTTTGTAATTGAATGAGACATACAGACATTTACTAACTGATATGCAACAATCATGTAACAGATAACAGATATCAACTAAGTAAAGCGCAATCACATGAAACAATCACATAACACACTGGTTTTACGTGGTTCACTTCCAGGGTAGAATTTACGTCCACATAACTGTGTTTATTATATCTTGAGAGAGAGTACACAGTTTTGCTACAACCTATGTGTAGCTAGAGATCTTCTGGGTAACTCCGCACTCACTGCTGGGAGCCCTTCTCTCCTAGATCTCTTCTCTTCCTCTATATTGCATTCTTACAATATTCTCTCTCTCTCTCTCTCTGTCAATTCTTGCAGATTGTTACTTACATGCTTCTATGAGCCAGCTACTAGTTACAGTAAGATTTTACAAATGGAATAACAAGACCAAAGCTTGACTCTATCATAATACAAAATGACTATGAGCTAACAGACTAATTGACTCTATCTTTCTGAATAGCTAATCAACTGGCCTACTAGCTAACCTTTTACAATACAACATACATCCCTTTATAGGAGACCCAAAGGTCTTGCCATTACAACACTGTGGGCATGTCCCAATAGTAACCCAAAAAACCCTAACTAGTGACTGTCGGTCTATCTGTACTCGAACTACTTCTTTCCGTCACACCACTACTCTCTGTAGTCTTCCATGCTTCCCAACACTGACCATGGGTGCTGTGCACCGCTTCCCATTCTATCCTTCATCTTCAATTCCTTGGCCTCGTTGCCCCTTTTTCCTTTATGAGGGTAGCTGAGCCCTCCTGTCTTTCACCGCTGCCTTGAATGCAGTGGGTGAGCTCTCTCTTCTCGACCGCTGCCTTGAATGCAGTGGGTGAGCTCTCTCCTCTCGGCCGGTGAGGTACTGTCATCTCCTTTGACTTCTCTATCCTGATAGTCATAGTTTCTGGCTCTGATCTGCAGCTAGAAACATGCTACAGTGTTGTAGCTTTACATTATCTCTTATATCTTTGCAAAACTGTCTATCCACCAAAATGGTGGCTTCTTCAGTAGCTGCGGGACCCTACTCCAACATCGACACAGTAATATATGGTACAAATTCCCACATTTGTGGTACCTTCCCTCCAAGTCTACTACGCACCACCTATACAAGGTGCTCAAGCCCCCACCCTAGCTCCACCTGATCCATTGGGATAGGTGTTTGTACAGCAAAACTGTCCCAACTAACCAACCCCCAATAACCAACAAGGACAAGCCAGGAATAACCAAGCCTAGAACCAAGGCAATAACCAACCGCAGGGAGGTGTTCAACAACCAAATCATCCCAACAATGCTGCAGCAAACCAGCCATCCCAAAATCCTCAATGACCAACTGCACTGAGACACAATGCTCCGTTGCATACAAACCAACCATGCACACTATGGGAGGTCTACGGGAACTACACATACGAGTGTCTCTTCATGGGTCGCGCTAAGCAGACCATTAGGAACAAGGTTGAACATAACACCAATACAAAATACCAAGCCCAACCCAACCCAACACCACATGGAGCTCCTCCTATGGTGCTCGAAAACCCATTACCAGTTCAAGGACTAGTGGCAACTACACCTCCTCCCCAACCCAATCCCAATGCCCTGGGGGCACCTCCAATGGAAGAAACAGGTGTTCACCATCTTCTAGCTATGACAACTGAAGAGGTCAATTTACATACCAGATGAAATCGATATGGAACCAACACTGAACCCACTCACACATCAGTAGCATCTACATCCAAAACAGCCAATGCACCTCTTCAGTTACCCCCTTTCCCGCGCACCCCCCCATACGCTGGGTTTCCAAAAACACCATGGCTAGAGCTGTTGTTAGCTACAACATTGTGAATGATTTGGCCCAAACACTTACCACCATGTTCTCTTTTGAGGTACTCAAAACTTTCCCAATGCAGTGGAAAGCCTTACTAGTCGCCCTTGGTGCTATAGACCCCTCTGACTCCAAGTTGATCACATTCAACATGGAGAATGGAGAATTGTGAATGCCATCAACCATTGCCTTTCAAATCTCGGTGTCTATCTAGAATTTGGTCGTGCACCGGTGCATAGTGGATGAGGGGGAATCCATGTGCGTTATGTCTACCCTAGTCTAGCAGAAACTTGGATCCCCAATTATGCAACAATCACCTACTACTCTGTGGGATTATGATGGCCATCCTACTAAAGCCCAAGGAATCCTCCCCCATGTCCCCATCACATTAGTCGCAAAGACGGTACTGATTGACATAGATGTTTTCAATTCTCAATTGGACTATAACCTTCTCCTCGGAAGAATTTATATGTACGCCATGAGATCCGTAGCATAAACTATTTTTTGTCTCATCATGTTCCGCCATGAAGGGAAAATCGTGATGGTTGAACAACTGAATTATCACGATCCACAAGGGCTAATGGAACCCGCCAACATTATCTCTACAATTAACACCATTGATCTGCAAGGGCTAACCACACCCACCAATGTTGTCCCTCCAGTCAACACCATGGTTGACAACATACCAGCCTCCCCATTGTTGAATGTGGGCCCTGGGTTGTGTAACAGCCCGGTTTTGACCCTGATGCATTAAATATACATGATATATATATACCTTGTAAATAATCATGGTGAGGAGCTAAAGGCCAAGGCCCCACCATCGATTTGGTTATATTATGTTTCGGATTGGAATTGTCACCGATGGTGTATCAGGACATACGACATGTATTAAACTGTGCATCATGTAAATGTGCATTTTAATTAAATGAACCCAACCAACTATGTTCACTGCAACCAAATTGAAAAGGGAATGATTTTATAAGGATAAGGAGGGGAATGTTAAACCTTGAGCCATGGGGGAAAATACATGTGTCACCTTCCCTTGTCTCATCCAACCACGACCTTAAATTTTTTTCTGATTAGTTGGGGCAGTTAATGCTGGCAGTGGAGTGTGGCAGGGCTGTCACTCCTTGCCCACATGCACACTCAACCAGGCTGAACCTTACACTGGCAAGAAGACAACTACGCCCATTATCCCCATTTTTCCCACATGAATGCACTCTCTCCAGGACGCCATTCTTCTCACTAAAAAATGCTCAGTTTCCTCACGCGTCGGTTGGTCTTCCCCATCATCCATCCTCACGCAGAGGATTCTCTCTCGTTTGGCTCATGCAACACTGGAAGGAAAATAGTTTTTGGGCTATCATTGCATTACATTGGGGGTGTCTTCCCATACAAATTTTGTAAATGGTGTGGGGTGTATTTTTTACCCCTGCATGCTGTGTTGCTGTAGTTTTCTCCAGTTTCTGGTTGGCCGTTGTTTCCCCATATTTGTTGGCTAAGTTACCTTTGTATTTTGGGATTCTATAGGTTTCTAAGGAATCATTTTGGTGATGATAGGGCCAAGAACAATTCAGGGATTTGTCTTCCCCTGTTCAAGCTGTGAAGTGCTTGTTTGCTGCATGAACATAGTGGTTGGTCTTCGGACTGCATGGGAGTGGTGATGAGGGCTTGAGTTGCTTGACAAACCTGGTGTGTCTGGGAACCCCATAGACAGAGCTAGAGGGATGGATTTCTTCTCCACTACCCCTAAATAGCACTGGAAGGGAAGTCAGGGCCTGAGGGACTGCATAACAGAGAAACGACTGATTTCCTTGTGTTGGGTGTGCATGGGTGTCCTAGAAGTCAGGCTAGTTCTGGTGTAGGTGTCCTTAGCTCTTCAATGAGCTCACCAAATTAGCATTTATTCTTTCCCAGCTCCTGAATGATCTGATAAACCCAACTTTGTTGGCTTGGCAGATCCGTTGTTCGCATGATAAACCCAACTCTGTTGGCTTGGTTGAACTGTGTTTTTCGTTGTGGTGTTGCCATCCTTGGCTATGTGTAAGCCTGCTAGTTCCTTATTCCTTGGGAAATCATGCCCAACTAAAGGGTGGTGGCATTGCTAAGAGATTAAGGAGCACGCTGGCCTATGGTTGGGTGGAACATTGTAGCGACGTAGCTGGTTGCAGGACAGTTCTCATAAGATAAGTTTTCTTGACTAATATGTTTTGCAATCATATTTAATGTTAATGAATTATGATGATGGACATGTCGAATGCTGAATCTTATAAGAATGAATGTTGTTTTTCTTCTGCTATGTATATGAACAGTTATGCATCATAGTATGTTTATGTTTTAAGTAGTTTGCCTCAGCATTATAGGTATGATCATGTTCATTGGGCTAGATGCCCAGATGTTTGGTGTTTAGTAGCATCCTCTTTCCCGTTCGGAGGGTCGAGGACATTACAGTGTGGTATCAGAGCTTTGGTTGCAACATGGGCCTGAATAGGCCATGAATATGCAGTGACAGAGCTTATGTTGCAACATTTGGGCCTTAGAGGGCCATGAAAATATTAGTTAATAGAGGCAGGTTGCTTACTTCCCAAAAGAAACCAGGAGGAAATGGATGATGACAAGAAAATTCACAAATTTTTTCTAAGTGCCAGAATTGTCGGGTCAGCAGAGAACTCAGTGAGAAGTTCTTCTGATGTGGTGGAAAAGTTGGTTTGAATGCCACCTAACAAAGATAGAAGGTAGAGAATTTTGCAAAAATTTCACTAAGGTTCGTAGACCGTCAGCAGAGGATAGAGGATGGGGGAGCCGCAGTTTCAGCGGAGATCAGCCGAAGACTGTCGAAACGCCGGCTCCACTTAGTGGAAAGAACCTTCGATGTTTTGAGTATCAGCGATTGGTGAAGAATAGGAGATGGTTGAGCCGATGAAGTGGCGGAAGAGAAGACTAAAGAAATTTTTTTGGAAATTTTTCTAAGTCATAAAATCGTTGCCGATCGACGATGATTAGTTGATCGCATCACCGATGCCTAGAGGATCAAGTTGCCAATGTGGCGGAAGACAAGGCAGGACATTTTCAAAAGTTTCTCTAAGGCACAAGATCATCGGCCATTGGGAAATGTTAGTTGTATGGGTCGCCAATGAATATCAGAAGGAATTAATGGATCAGATCACCTATTGGAAAAGGTTCAATTAAGGTGAACCACAATTGCGGCTGCCTAGTCAACTATCCATTTGATGTCATAATGAACAACTGCTCCGACCGCTAATGAGTGCCCCGCAAAGACCATAATGACTCTACTGCCCATCTTTCTGGCCACATAAAGAACTAATCACCCAATGAGAAGTGCATCTGAGCACCAATGCCGTAAGAGACTAGTCGCTCCAACTGTCGACAAACTCATGAGCTGCGGAAGACATAGAAAGGTCATGGGCCACCGTTGCAGAAGCCAAAAGGACTAACCGTCCGATGTGTAGAGCACCCAACCACCGAAACAGCGGTTAGTCTATGTTTTCACCAATGAAGTTCAAAGCGATACATGATTATGGACCCGATATGGCAAACAAAATTAGACCAACGGATCGTCGATAAAACTCAAAATAGAAGACCACTATAGGTCGATATGACGGAAGGAAATAGACAAGCAACCCGCCGATATAGTGGAGAGAATTAGATGTTCTAGCTGCCGACACACCGGAAGGTTAGTGAAGAAAGGACTCGATGAATAGTCAATTTTCTTGTCGATGGAGATCAGGAGTTTAGTCGATTTGCCCACCAAAACGCTGGGAGAAATAAATGAATAGACCACCAATGAGCTAGGTGTTTTGACCACTGAAGTGTCAGAAATATAGTTGGGAGGAAGTCCAATTGGGGCAAAGGAGATTTGGGTTTTCGAGATAACTTCTTAATTATTTTTAAAGCAATTTTCAACTGCCTTTCAGTAGGCTTTCAGCAGATTGTCAGTGGTCACACGGCTGAAAAGGAAGAAGAGAAGATTTTGTGTTTTAAGCAAAACTGTTATTATTATGTTTCTCCAAAGGAAGGTAAGTAGTTTTGATTTATGTTGATGATATACATCTAACAGTTTGCTACTAACACATTTCCAGAATTATAGACCACTTCTAAGAGCAATATTCCAAGAAGAACAGTGTGGAAAGCAAGAGGTAGATTAGTCATGAGAACCCATGACGGATATGATGCTCAAGATTCCTATGAGTGTGCGAGAGATTCCATGGGAGAAATGTCCGTAATGAAAATGATGACATAGAGTTTAATGGAAGGAGATTCCAAGAGACACTGTCTGAGGTTGCAGTCACCATGAGAAGCTTTATTAAATCCCAAGAAGAGCAGCATCAGTTGAATGCTGCCATGTTCCATAGTTTGATAGACTTGCAGAAGAAGATAGATTCTGGACGAGGTACATCAAGGCTAGAAGGCAGTAAGAGAAGCAATAGGAGGAGGAGAAGGAATTCTAGTGGATCATCTGACTCTAAAGAATCTATTGGAGATACAAGTTCATCTTCTCATAAAAGGAAAAGAAGAAGGCACCATAGGGATCGCTCTCGAGATGAATTTAGGAAAGCTGAACCTCCTACATTTGATGGTGAGATAAAGACTAGACAAGAAGCTGAAGCTTGGCTTGTTGGGATAAAGAAGTACTTTCAAGTGCAGGATTATTCAGGAAACATGAAGGCAAGAGTTTCCATATTCAATCTGAATGGAAGAGCATCCATTTGGTGGGAACACTTCAATAAAGTAAAGAGGATCAGTGAAAGGAGATTGAAGTGGAAACATTTTAAGAAGTATTTTAAGCAGAAATACCTCTCTAACAGGTATTATGATGAAAAGATTGAGTTCCATGAGCTAAGATTGGGACAGCAGACCATGGATGAATATGAAAATAAGTTCTTGGAATTATTGAGGTATGTCCAGTACATCAGAGATGAAAAAGTGAAGGTCCAGCAGTTTCTGAGTGAATTGCCTCAGTCTTACAAAGATAGAATTGAGTTTTATGAACCTAGAACCCTTAAAGAAGTGATAAGGAAGGCTAAGTATTTCTATGAGAAAATAAAAAGTAAACTTGATTACCATAAGACATGGAAGGACAAGAAGAATGAGAAGTTTGACCAAAGAAAGAAAGGTTTCAAACCTTTTGGATTTAGGAATCAACAGAAATAGCCATCCCAAGCTGCGAGTAATCCATTTAGAGTGAGAGGTGGGAAGCCTAAAGAGCCACAACAAATTAAAGACCCACTCAAATGTTGGAAATGTGAAGGACCCCACTTGCACAGATATTTTCCACTCGAGACTGAAAGTGCAAGACCAGCTTATAACATTCAAGAAGCGGAAACAATGGGACAAGCAGCAAGGGCATTCCCTAGAATTCATGCAGCACTGGAGGACCGCCAGGTAGATCATCAGTCAACTATGGTTGAATTTGTAGGTAATATTGTTGAACAATCTATTTCTATTTTGATTGACCCTGGTTCTACTCATAGTTACATTACTCGTAGAGTAGTGGAAATTTGTGCTTTTAAGAAAGCAAGGCATAGGAAATATTGGTTAGTTCATCTAGCTACTAGAACCAAGAGAAAAGTTAGTGAATTGGTAGAGAAATGTCCATTGGTCATTAATGGATTGGTCACTTCTATAGATCTGAATGTTCTATCACTTGGTTCCTATGATGTTCTCATTTGAATGGATTGGCTAGAAGCTCACAGAGTAAAGCTTGACTATTATAACAAGACTTTTGAATGCATGGATGAAGAAGGAAACCCAATAGTTGTGAAAGGTATTCCAAAGGTAATTTTTGTAAGATAGGTTTCAAAAATGTAGTTGAAGAAGTTCTGTAGGAAGGGTTTCCAGTTGTATGTAGCTCATATTCTGGAACCAACAGGAAATGAAACTCTTAGGTTGGAGTACTATCCAGTGTTACAGGAATTCAAGGATGTGTTCCTGATGAGATTCCAGGGCTTCCTCCAAAAAGGGACATTGATTTCACCATTGAACTTGTGCCATGAGTAGCACCAACGTCCAAGACACGCTACAAGATGAGTACATCGGAAATTCTAGAGTTGAAGATGCAACTCCAAGAGTTGTTGGAAAAGAAGTATATCCGACCGAGTGTGTCTCCTTGGGGAGTGTCGATTTTGTTTGTAAAGAAGAAATATGGTACACTCAGGTTATGTATTTATTATAGACAGTTGAACAAGGTTACTGTGAAGAATAAATATCCTTTGGCTAGGATTGATGACCTCTTTGATCAAATGAGAGGAGAAAGGGTATTTTCCAAGATTGACTCGAGGTCTGATTACCATCAGGTGAGAATCAAGGACAAAGAAATTCATAAGATAGCCTTCAGGACAAGGTATCGGCATTATGAGTTTGTAGTGGTACCATTTGGTCTCACAAATTCACCAGCTACATTTATTTGCCTTATGAATAGTGTCTTCAACAGATATTTGGACAAGTTTGTTCTTGTATTCCTTGATGACATTCTTGTGTATTCTAAGAATGAGGAAGAGCATGAAGAGAATTTGAGGTTGGCATTGTAATTTCTTAGGGAGAATCAGCTATATGCAAAACTAAGCAAGTGTGACTTCTACAGAGATAGAATTTAGTATTTGGGTCACATTATCTCAGAAGAGGGTATATCTATGGACCTTGAAAAGATTGAAGCCATTATGAATTGGCCTACTCCAAGAAATGTGACAGATGTAAGATCTTTTATGGGACTTGTAGGATACTACAGGAGATTCATTGAGGTATTTTCCAAGGTT
>LPNX010268037.1:241758-308918 GCA_001517045.1 Pseudotsuga menziesii | reverse complement strand
TGAATGCCAAAATACGTGTATGATACCTCAATGGATAGAAGATTCGTTGGTGAATTTATCGGTATCAACTCCGCTCAGTTATGTGCTAGGAATGGCAGGGTGTACACGTCTGCATGGCACAGAAAAATTTTCATTTGTTTGAATGTGGGCTAAGTCTACTTTCTTAAGCCCTCAACCGAGGTATGAACCTCGACCGAGGGTTTGTAAAGCCCTCGACCGAACAAAAACCTCGACCGAGGTATTTAAATACCTCGGTTGAGGGATGAACAAAACCTCGATCGAGGGCTTGATAAAACCTCGGTCGAGATATTAAGACCTCGGTCGAGGGTTTAACAAGCCCTCGACCGAGGTGCGTTTTTCTGTTTTTTCCGAAATGCGCTTGCCAAAAAGTGTTACCTAGGTCCACGGATTCACCCACATGCCATCACTTCTTTGCAAAATAAGGGGATGAAGTTCGAATGGACTTCGAAGTGTGAAGAAAGCTTCCAGCGGTTCAAGAATCTTCTCACCAATGCACCTATGTTGAAGGTTGCAGATCCAAAGAAATATTTTGTGGTATGTACCGATGCATGCGGACAAGGGATTGGAGGAGTCCTTATGCAGGACAACCACATGATATGTTATGAGTCAAGAAAGTTGAAGGAGCATGAGAAGAACTATTCCACTCATGATCTCAAGCTTGCAGCCATAGTAAATTCTCTCAAGATGTGGAGACATTACTTGATGGGTAGGATATTTGAACTAAGGATAGACCATTGTGGTCTGAAGTATTTGTTTGACCAGCCTACTCTGAATGCTAGGAAAGCAAGATGGCTGGAATTTTTATGTGAGTTTGATTTTGAAATCAAGCACATAAAGGGAAAAGAAAATAAGGTAGCTGATGCACTTAGCAGGAAGATGTAGGAAATGCTTGTGGCATATCTTAGTATTTTCCACTTAGATTTGAGGCAGTAAATTGTTAATCATGTTGCTGGAGATGAATTGTATGAGCAGGTAAAAGACAAATTGTAGCAGTGAATTCTTAAGAAGAGGTATGAGGGATATAAATTGGAAGAAGATGGACTTATTACTTACAAAGGAAGAATTTATATTCCAAATATAGCAGATTTGAGAAGAGTTGTTATGGATGAAATCCATTAGACTCCATATTCTGGTCACCCAGGATATCAGAAAATGATTGCTACATCTAGAAAGCAGTACTTTTGGCCAGGAATGAAAAAAAATGGCTGAATACATTTCAAGGTGCATGAAATGTCAACAGGTAAAGGTTGAGCATCAACATCCAATAGGTTTTTTGCAGGCTTTGCCAGTTTTGGAATGGAAATGGGAAGTTGTTTCCATGGATTTTATTATAGGATTGCCGATGAATTGGAGAAAACATGATTCCATCATTGTTGTGGTAGACAAGTTGACAAAGGCAACACATTTTATACCAATGAAGTCTACACATAAGACTAATGGCATTGCAAAGATCTTCATGAAGGAGATTTTCAAATTGCACGGGCTATCGAAGGCAATAGTCTCTGCCCAAGATGTCAAGTTCACTTCCAATTTTTGGAAGGGGTTGTTTGCAGATTTGGGTACAAAGCTAAACTTTAGTACTACCTACCATCCTTAGACAGATAGGTAGACAGAAAGAGTTAATCAGGTGCTTGAAGATATGCTTTGCATGTATGTGATGGACAAACCAACCAAGTGGGAATATTACTTACACTTGGTAGAGTTTGCTTATAACAATGGATAGTAGGCATCCTTAGGGATGAGTCCATATGAAGCTTTGTATGGAAGAAGGTGTAGAACACCAGTGACGTGGGACAATCCGGTGAACCGGGTTGTGCTTGGACCATAATTGCTCAAGGAAATGGAGCAAGAGGTTATAAAGATCAGACATAATCTGAAAGCAGCATAGGACAGACAGAAAATCTATGCAGATAGGCATAGGGTGAACAGAGAGTTCAGTGTTGGGGATCATGTTTACCTCAGAGTCAGAGAAAAGAAGAGTTCCTTGAAGCTTGGAAGTTGTGCCAAGATTTCACCAAGATATTGTGGGCCATTTGAAGTGCTTGAAAGAATAGGGCATGTTGCATATAGACTTGCATTGCCTTCTTGCACTAGAGCTCATAATTTTTTTCATGTTTCTTTGCTTAAGAGATATGTACATGATCCTAACCATGTGATAAATTGGGATGTGATTCAGGTGGAACCCGAGGGAGAGTTCCAAATTGAGCCAATGCATATCCTCGACAAGAAGGTCACAATGCTCCGGAACCAAGACATAGGGCAGGTAAAGGTGCAATGGGAGAACTACGGACCTGAAGAGGCTACATGGGAGCTAGAGGATGCCATGCGATTGGCACATCCATTTTTGTTCAATTCTGTGGAACACTGAGGCGGTACCAGTGTAGCATTTTGTTCAAATTTTGTAAAGCACTTAGGACAGTGCTATTTAAGGGGGAGGGGAATGTAACACCCCGATTTTGACCTCGATGCATTAAATATACATGATATATATATATATATTGTAAATAATCATGGTGCAGAGCTAAAGGCCAAGGCCCCACCATCGATTTGGTTATATTATGTTTCGGATTGGAATTGTCACCGATGGTATATCGGGACATACAGAACGTATTAAATTGTGGCATCATGTAAATGTTCATTTTAATTAAATGAACCCAACCAACTATATTCACTGCAACCAAATTTAAAAGGGCATTATTTTCTAAGGATAAGGAGGGGGAATGTTAAACCTTGAGCCATGGGGTAAAAGCCATGTGTCACCTTCCCTTGTCTCATCCAACAGCCACCTTAAATGTTCTATTGATTAGTTGGGGCAGTTATTGCTAGTAGTGGAGTGTGGTAGGGCTGTCACTCCTTTCCCACATGCACACTCCACCAGGCTGACCCTTACGCTGGTAGGAAGACCACTACACCTATTATCCCCATTTTTCCCACATGACTGCACTCTCTCCAGGATTCCATTCTTCTCACTAAAAAACACTCAGTTTCCTCACGCTCCGGTTGGTGTTCCCCATCATCCATCCTCAGGTAGGAAGAGACACTATGTTCCTCACGTAGAGGATTCTCTCTATTTTGGCTCACACAACACTGGAAGGAAAACAGTTTTTGGGCTGCCATTACGTTATAGTGGGGGTGTCTTCCCATACAAATTTAGTGGATGCTATGGGGTGTATGTTTTTCCCTTGCATGCTGGGTTGTTGTTGTTTTCTCTAGTTGCTGGTTGGCCATTGTTTCCCCAAATTTGTTGGCTGAGTTACCTTTGCATTTTGGGATGCTATAGGTTGTTGAAGAATTGTTTTGGCCATGATAGGGCCAAGAATGATACAAAGATTTGTCTTCCCTTGTTCAAGCTGTGAAGTGCTTGTTTGCTGCATGAACGCAGTGGTTGGTATTTGGACTATATGGGAGTGGTGATGAGGGCGTAAGTTGCTTGACAAACCTGGTGTGTCTGGGAACCCCACAGATAGAGCTAGAGGGTTGGATTTCTTCTCCACAACCCTTGAATAGCACTGGAAGGGAATTCAAGGCCTGAGGGACTGCGTAGCAGAGAAAGGACTGATTTCCTTATGTTGGGTGTGTGTGGGTGTCCTAGAAGTTAGGCTAGTTCTGGTGTAGGCATCCTTAGCTCTTCAATGAGCTCACCAGCTTAGCATTTAGCCTTTCCTAGCTCCGAGATAATATAATAAACCCAACTTTGTTGGCTTGGAATATCCGTTGTTCGCCTGATAAACCCAACTATGTTGGCTTGGTTGAACTGTGTTTTTCCTTATGGTGTTGTCATCCTTGGCTATGTGTAATCCTGCTAGTTCATTATTCCTTGGGGAATCATGCTCGGCTCGGGGATGGCAGTGTTGCTGAGAGATTAAGGAGCATGCTGGCATATGGTTGGGTGGAACGTTGCAGCGACGTAGCTGGTTGTAGGATAGTTCTCATAAGATAAGTTTTCTTGACTAATCTATTTTGCAATCATATTTAATGTTAATGAATTATGATGATGGACATGTTGAATGTTGAATCATATATGAATGAATGTTGTTTTGCTTCTGCTATGTATATGAACAGTTATGCATCATAGTATGTTTATGTTTTAAGTAGTTTTCCTCAGCATTATAGGTATGATCATGTTCATGGGGCTAGATTCCTAGATGTTTGATGTTTAGTAGCATCCTCTTGCCTGGTCAGAGGGTCAGGGATGTTATAGGTTGTTTGCTGATACCACCATGATGGCTTCTTTCCCCTTAGTGTCACCACCACTGACACCAAATAAGACTGCAGATTTGTGCATGCTCTCATCTAGCACTGCTGTACCCAAACATCAACCACAACCGCAGCCCAAACCGCAACAAAAAAACCATCCATAGTCGCAACATCATCAATAGCCCCAGCATCATCCGCATCCACAGCATCATCCGTAGTCACAGCAGTATGCACAGTTTCCACCACAACCTCATCCCCACATGCAACCATTAGGGAGTTATCTGGGCTCCTCCCTAGTCCACACAATTCCCTTCCTATTTCCGACTGTCTGGTGTCATGAGCAAGCCAGTAATGGCCACCTTAAACTTACCCAATTTTACATTGGAAATTCTCATGTGGTACCTTGATCCACCGGCCCAACCACCAATTCCCCAGGTAGTATTAACTCCCATGAAACCTATTGCAGTTGAATCTCATACTCTACCCGGCCTACAAAATCCAACCACCATACCCACACCGCCTCACCCAAAAAGGGCCAAGGGAAAAAATGCGAAAGCTACTGTTGAGCCTCGACAGATCCCACCTTGCTCCATCTATGAAGAACAGGGCCATCCAACTCAAAACTTCCCTAAGATTCCCATAATCTGTGTGCATTTGGATGCCATGGATACAATGAAAAACCTCCCCGTGGTTGAAATCCCAAGCAGACCAATAGTGAGAAACAAGTCATCGAGAACAAACCATGCTTACATCCTTTGCGGAATGTATGGACACTATTCTCACCACTGCCAAGACTTGTTTGAATTCCAAATGGCTCTATCCAACCTTAGACAACATTTGCTTGAATCTGAGATCACTCTGATCGAAGAAGTTTCACCTCCACCTCCTTCTTCAGACACCATGTCCATTTACATGATGTCCAGTTCTATAGACCCTCTTGTCTCCACCATTACTGATGGTCCATCAGAACTGTCTCTTTGTTGCTTCCGCAATGATGAGGAGATACTTGAAGCCTTAACTGCCCAATAATACCCATGGGATGACATGCACCATCGCTTGTTCTTCCTCCCCGAAGAACTTTTGTCGCAGTCTGACCAGTTTTCCATGGAAACCAAATATTTCATTCATGGGAAAGTCGACTGGTTAAAAAACCCCATTCTGGAATCAGACGTCTGTGAAGAAGGGAACATGGCCAACATCTCACCAACCATCAAAATCAACATCTCAACCAATCTCAAGGTTGTTAAAGAAATCATGTTGGGGGCATCCTACTCCCCGGAAGAAGTCACTGCCTACAAAGCTCTCTTCCAATAATTCAGTGACATGTTTTCATGGTCTTACACTGAAATTCCTGAGTTGGATCCATCCATCGTGGAACACCACATTGACACATGGCCCAATGTGGCCCCCATGCGCCAAAAGTAACGGCCCATCCATCCTTCCAAAATGGCCACGGTCAAAGCTGAAATATAGAAGTTGCGTAGAGCCAGCTTCATTTACCCCATTGCGTACACCACCTGGGTTTCTAATCATGTTCCCGTGAATAAAAAACAGCTTACCATCCATGTTTGCACATACTTCCACGATCTAAATGGGGCATGTCCCAAAGACAACTTCCCAACACCTTTCATCGATCAGATTATCGATGCATGCGCCATACATGAGGTCTTTTCCTTCATGGATGGATTTTCCGGATATAACCAAACCTAGATCTAGAAAGAAGATTGTTACAAGACTGCATTCACAACCACATGGGGCACATTCGCATATCGAGTAATGCCCTTTGGTCTGAAGAACACTAGAGCCACCTTTCAGTGTGCCATGACATACTGTTTCTGCGACCTCATCCACATCATGTTGGTCTATCTTGACAACTTCATTGCGTGCTCACAAAAGCAAGCACAAGACATAGACGACTTGTGGCAATCCTTCCTGCGATGTCACAAGTACAAAATCTACTTGAACCCTTTCAAGTGTGTTTTATGTGTCCCAACAGGATGTCTCCTAGGGTTCATCATGTCATACAAAGGAATGACCGTTGATCGCTTGAAAGTCCAAACCACTTTCCCTCTAATGTCACCTCTTTAAGTGACACTAGTTTAGCTTGTAATATAGTCTTGTCCCTTTTTGTTTTACACATTTGTTTAAACTGAGTCTTATGTATTGTTTCCCCTCATTGCTCCAGATTGATCCTACCTCAGATCGATACTTTGGATTTGCTGATGGAGTAAGTAGATGGTCTCCAAAACTCGCCTTGGTTACGTGGGTCATCTACTCCCCATCGCACAAGTTGATCCATATCAAAAGAATATGTGTGGGTAGTGCGACCAACAACTAGGATGAATATGATGGTCTCAATGGCCTCTTGGTCGCCACTCTCTAGTTAGGCGTTTTCCATCTCAATGTCTTCTTAGACTCCCAGCTGCTTGTCTCCTAATTGAACAACTACTACCAGGTACATGATCCCTGCCTCTGTATAAAATTCCTACACACAAAACATATGGTTAGAACATTTGAGTCCATTTCATTCACACATGTTCCCAGAAACCTCAATAGTGTAGCAGATCAAATGGCTAATGACATTCTAAATTGGCAAATTCATAATCGCATATAAGAAACATACAAACACAACATCATGCATAATCATATATAAAACAATCACACAAGTGTAAAAATACATCATCTAGGCATTGCATTCCACATCATCATAAAAAAACTCACATATAAAACCATAAAAAGTGCATCCACGTGCGTAAAAAATATTTATATATAGATAAGTCACATGTCCAAAACATGTCCAGTACAAAACAAGAAGCCACATATGCTTTCTCAGCTGAGTATGCATAGTGATGCAAAAACTCCTAAGTGAACCAACACACTAGGGTCTGCCCCATTGGTTGCTAATATGACCCAGACTCATCATCTGGCTCAGTATCATCATCTTCCTTAGAAGAATCATCCTCTGCAAGAATATCCCCTCTCGCCACCCGACGAAGGTAATCGTAGGCCACAACCATCCTCCTCATCACAGAGGTCCACTCTGGAGGAAAACTGTGAATGGCAGGAATCAGATCATTGTTCAAATGCTGCCATCCATCATTAGAGATCCCATTAGAAATCCACTCCAAATATGGTAAAAAGTTGTCCACCTCCTGCCGTCGTTTGCGAGGGTTCCTCGCAGGAACCGCCACCTCTACAATAGCGACCACCCGCCTCTGATACCCAGGTGGTGGGAGGGGACCAAAATATGCATACACAAACAAAGACACCATCATTCTATACATATAATCATCAACCAACTCAACTACACTAT
Organism: Pseudotsuga menziesii; assembly: GCA_001517045.1. Lineage (NCBI taxonomy): Eukaryota > Viridiplantae > Streptophyta > Pinopsida > Pinales > Pinaceae > Pseudotsuga > Pseudotsuga menziesii. The sequence continues at coordinate 301,387 of LPNX010268037.1, read as the reverse complement.
GTATAAAGATGAACATAAATACATCACACATACATACCAGCTGGTCCCCATGCTTGACTAGGAGCTCGGGTCATCTCAGGATCCCCACGATAATCCATACCCACATAAGAGTACTCCTCAATAGTCACTGGGAGCTTCCATTACTACTCAAGCAACTCCTCAGTGAAGAAGCACCCCACTCTGCTGCCACCCTCTTGTACCATCATCTGGCACCACCTGCACATCCGTGGCTCCCACGAACCACCATCCCGCACTGCCCAGTGTGGACGCAGAGTAGGTACTTTCTAAAAATGAAAGCACATAAGACAGACCCAAAAAATAAACTTACCCCAAATGCCCTCGCATTGTTCAGCTGGCGTTGAACAACCTAAAGGTACATCTGGGCCCACCCATAGTAAGTACCCCTCATAGCACTCTCTACCAACTACAACTGCCCTCTAGATATCTCATGGCTCCTCATGGAACCCAAGATACATAGCAGTAGTGTCACCACCACTCATATCGACAAGTCCTCAATGTCACATGTTAAGATGTGTGAGCCACACACATACGCAGTAGCATAATAGTTCCTATCACATAAATCCTCTAATGTCTCCCCCCGAGATGGCACCAGTGCAAAGTCACCAACAACTCTCAACATAGGGATCCTGGTTAAGAAGTATACATCCACCAGCATAATATCAATATGCTGGCCTTGGAAGAGGAAGTCCTCCTCCCCAATATCCCAAAATCTCACCAACATTTGCAGCAACAGACGCAAGCTCTTCATGAGGGGTATCCTCATGAAATTCAGTAAACCACAACAGGCCAGTGTAGCACGCACATTCTCGTCCTGCAATGCCACCTCCTGGAGGTATTTACAGCCTCTCTCATGCCACTTAATCTCAACCATCTTGCACAAGAAAAACACAGATGTCAACCATTGCTCTCATAAAAAAATGTCACCCAGGGACCAAGTTGTGCCTGTTTGGCCAAAAAGAACAATTAGGTCACTCAAAAATGCCTCACAGGTGTGACCAGGTCGCTCTTTTTCCCTCGAAAGGTGAGAATTGGTTCCTTGAAACCCCAACAAACTCATAGAGGACCTTCGGGTGACCAAATTCAAAATGTAAACCACCAAAAAGGATATATTTTTCAAGATCTTTTACCTATAAGTTGCGAAACTCGAAACCATCGGTCGGAACAAGATAAATCAGCAAAAGAAAATCTAGGGCCCACCTCTCCAACTCTGTAGTGAACAGTGACAATGACACTTTACAAAGTGGTCCCCACCCATATATAGGCCCCACTTGACCTATTTTCTTCCTTTCGACACAACATGACCATACAGAGTCTGTTTGAGACGTCGTCCAAGCCAGGGGTTTTAGAATTCCACCCTCTATCTCCTTATGAGACCATCATCCCATGTTTAACAAGTAATTTTTAGGAACACTTCCTAGAATTGACCTTGATTTACGAGCCACAACATTGTGATGTAAGTGTCTTCATACTTGTACTTGCATCACACTTGCTTACCACCACTCATGCAGATTCTCAGGCCACCTCCCATAAGGCGCATCACTTTCTTTTAGAATATAGCTATCTAATCCATCCACTGCACCTTATGCGGGTCCCCAGACCATTGTCTGGAGCATGGATCATTTCCTTTGCATGTCTTTGGAATATAACTTCCTCCGAACTTGCACTCACATCACATGTAGTCAAGTCCTTCCACCACAACTCACACACAGCTCTCCTGACCTCTTTCTAAGAGCCACCTCGGTTTGCGTTCCTTTGTCACACTGACTTGCATGCCTTTGCTACGATCTATCCCATGCATGTATTGATATGATTAAGAGCCACCTACTCCATCCATACTGCATAGATGAACTTTGGAACACTATACACTGTCCCTCCATAAGGGCACCACCAGTGCCTTCTCAATTGGTTGACCATACTAGAGTTTCTTTCAAGCCCTTTTATGACTCCTAAAAGAATGAAAAGATGGTCGAGCACAATTGCCTCCTTTCCTGCTCGTTAAAGTATAGGAAAGGGCATCCACATCATCTTGTTTATCTCCTTTTGCGGACTATGTAGACCATCAAATGAAAAGGACCACCTTGGCACATTCAACCCAAGATCGTTCCCCTATGCATCCTTTTATGCTTTCTCGAGTAGAGGGGATGAACTTTACAAAAAATCTCACCATGGGTTGTCATTAAGCTATTTTCCAGCCTTCTCATCAAGAAAATATTGCTGAGCAAACTTGGTTTCATTCATGCTCGTAAAAGTATCTGAATGACCGTCCAGTCAGTATAGGTTTAACCTTTTCCATCCTGACTGGACTACCAACGGTAAAGAAGTCTCTCAACCCCTAAAGGATGGGCGAGCTCTCCTATGTATAATTTTATCATTTTTGGGGTGGAGGACAATACCAACAAAAAATATCCCCCACTGGAGTCCTATTCATTCTTTCAGACTCTTTTAAATTGAAAGCACCATCGAGCATTTACTTTCTCGGGCTTGCCAAAAATCCATGAGATCATACCACAATGGTGTCTCTAGACACCACCCCATAGATAACAGTTTGGTAGCATTCCCCACTTTGGGTCACCTTTGTTAAGAGTAATATGAAATATGTCTTCCTTGTATTCCATCAATACCAAAATTCTACCTCCTCCAAGTATTTCCCATCTGCAGTTACATTCCCGGTATTACAGCTATGATCCCTTTCCCATGAGTTAGTTTCATTTGATGCCTGGTTTGCCCTGCCATCATACTCTGAACAAAGGAAGTTTGAGTCTATTAAACTCTCTCTACCCCTTTTTAAACTCCTTCCCTCCCCCCCCATTGAGTGGGTCATTCCTCAGATTGCCTCACATCTTTTGGTTATCTCTCTCATGCTCCTGGTCAAGGAAACACCATTTCCTTGACCAGGAGCAAGTCTCCCTCTATTTACGACAACACATGTATTCCATAGGATAGATCCAGAGGTCCCTGTATCCTAGTTTCATTAACCTCATGGACGAGTTCCTTGGACCACTTGAGAGGATTCCTTAGTGCCTCTTGGGATGGTTGTTTCTCACATGCTTGACTCTAGCTACATCATCGCACCGTTGAGATTCATACAAGGTATTGGTCCATGTAGTATTTGGTCGAAGACCCTGGATGTCACCTAACTCTATCACATTGATGATTCTATTTGAGGGACCCCAATAGGTTCATGTCCCTTATGATTTCTAGGTTGCGTTGGAGACAGTGTTTAGAATCCCCAGCAGTGCTTACATATAGATTTATGATTTATGTAGCATATTTGTACCTCAAAGACTCTAAATTTCTATCAGTGGGTCCTTACAACTATGCACCATTCCAAATCTAGGAGGACATTAGTCATGAAGATATATCATTCCATGAGAATTCCATGGGTCCAATGTAGTAATTCCTCAGATCAGTATTATATTCAGCCTCTCATTGAGGAAACCATTATTGTAACAACAATTCTACATGATCAAATCTTGTATTATAGAGCTTAGATCACATTACTCTTATGACATCGTTATGAGCATGGGGATTCCCACCTCATCCATATACATGTCACACATTATTTGTATCTCACCCATTGACGGGAACCATATTAATACAAAAACCAAAAGCCACCATTCCCCAGCCCAGGAAGCACCACCACTCCCCAAGAAAATCCTATGATGTCTGTTGGCCATACGATGAGCTCCTTCCCTCACACATCTGGGGGCAATCTGTTAACCCAAAAAATCCCTCACTAAGCTCTACATGACCTACACCAGCCAAGGACATCCATGCACGACCTTCATTTCACCCCATTTGACCCCCACACCCTCAAGGAGGCTTAAAAACCCCTAAAAAGAGCCAAAATAGATCTCAGAGGGGTTAAAGCCTCCAAAAAAGGGCTAAAACCCCTCAAAGGAGCTTAAAACCCTCAAAAGAGCTAAATATTGAATGAAAGGGGCTAAAATCCCAAAAAAGGGGCTAAACCCCCAACCAGGGGCTTAAAACCCTAAAAATCTTGAGAAAAAGTATAAATAGAGGGGTGGGGGTTACTCTCAAATCACTTCTTCACTCCCTATTGTTATGCTTCCCATGTGAGTGCCTTGAGACCATTTTCCTCTCAAGCCATTCACCCTCCCTCTCCTCCATTCCTCCATTGAGCCATACCTCCACATTCCTAAGAGAGGTGCTCTCCCAAGCTAGGGCATGGTGGCCCATTCCAACTAGAAGGTATACTTGTTTTGTTTTATGTTTTTTCTTTGGTAGATTTTAGTTTTTCTAATAGTATTTGTTTGCAGGTTTATTTCTTAACACATGTTATTGCAGGTTTTCAGTGATTGCTTGCAAGTATTTTGGTCTTCTAATAGTTGTATGAAGGGTCTTGGAGCTTAACCCTAACCTTGTGTGTAGAGGGGTTTTATTTTTCATATTTTGTTTATTGTTCATTTCCTTCTACTCTTTCATTCTTATAGGAACCCTACCCTTCCGTCCTATAGATGGAAAGAAGTCATTCCTACTCTGTAGCTAGGGTGAAAGCCCTACTGCAGAACCAAAAAAGAGATAACCTATCGTCATAGAGATGACTCTTCAAATACTTTTACGAGTATGAAGAAGACAAGTACTCGACAATCTTTTCATATTTAGGGAGTCTGAAAAAGAGTTTAAAGGAAACTCCATTATGTTTCTTTTTAAACAATGAACATTTTTACGAGCGTAAAAAGAATAAAAAAAATACATGAAACTTTGATATTGAGTTCTGAGAGCGTGACCAAAGTGTCGAAACAAACGCTCAGGGGATTTTTCCATTTTAATGAAGTACGAAAAAGTAAAAAAAAACTCCCCATAGACTTTTACTATTTTCATTTCTACCCCTACAAAACTCAATAGCTATTTTCATAATGATAATGATTTTAAAATATCAAAATGTCATTAGAAAACCCTAAAATAGCTATATAAAATTCATTTCAAATAATAAAAATCAAAACATTTCACTATTTACCACTAGTTAAGAGCATTTGGGAGCAACTTTGAACCTGATCTTCAGCTGCTGATTCTGGTAGATCCGATCATCTAATTTGAGTGCCGTCCAAGCTAGGTAAAAAACAAAAACCTACCCTTTCACTTTTGAGTATTTATTTTTTGTTTTAGGAGGGTTTTTGTCCTTTTTAGGCAGGCCCTAATATTAAAAAGCGGGCATTGCTCCTACCCCTTACGGGACAGGTGACACACTGTGAGAACCGCGCTTCTAATACTGCGCTCAAGCGGTGCCACTGCTCTGTGCAAACAGGGCTTAGGTGGTTCCGGACATGAGCTTAGAAAAATGCATGGATAGGCAAAAACATAAGATTTTGATTGATTTTGATGATTGGATATGTTTTTAACTGTTCCATCAATGTTTTTTGGCAGGTTTTCAGCGATCAAAAATGGTGATATGGAAGGAACGATAGCATGATGATGATGATTCCCGTGCTGAGAGAGATGCGGGATGTATAGCCACATTAAGGAAATGCATCCTCTTGAATTTCTTTCGCACACCTACTATGGTGTCTCATGAGAGATTGCTAGAGTATATACTCCATATGTGGAATCCAGAGCAACAATACTTCAAGGTGGGGGAACATGTGTTGACCGTTGGGGTAGAAGTTATCTACTTCTTGAATAGATTGTCGAGACGGGGCACCTCGATTTCATTGATTGGTTCCCGTGGAGGGGGCATGACTACTCAGGAGCTGATTGATCACCACTGCCTTCTTGGTACTAGAACTTCAGGGAAGAAGATTCCCATCAAGGCAATAGTGGATCTCCCTCTCTGCACTCTTCTTTTTACCATGCAGGGCTGGCTGGGATCCAAGGGGCTCATCAGGCCTCTAGGGAACATATGATATATGCGATAGAGGCTATGGTACCTACAGTTTCAACTGGGTGGAGGCATTTCTACTGGTATTTAAAGACCAGCTGAACAAGTGTCGGCAGGGAGAACTAAAACAGTTTGTCTATGGTTCTATATTAGCCTGTTTCTTTTTTGAGCGGGTCCCTCAGCTGAGACCCCAAGTGGTTTTTACTGAAATAAGGGAGAGAGAGCCTCATATGTTGAGGTGGGTTAGGATCACAGCCTGTACTGAAGTAGGAAGAGGGAAAATGAAGTTCGAGGTTCCATTATTTTGGTGGCTTAGTGACCAGATCCTCATGATTGAGGACTATGCTTATGCAGGCACTAATTTTAGGGGAGACCCTGACCTACCACTTCCACCTAGAGAACAGTGGGGAGATATGGGTAAGAAACAAAACCTTAAGATAACTATTTCTGTTTGTCTTTTAATGCTTTATATTTTTTATGTTGAGTAATGAGACCTGAATATTTCATGCAGATGTATGAGTTGTACGACCTTGGGGATCAACCTCACTGGACAGATGATCGGGAGCTCAATTTGTTTAACGAGGTGATGACCCTATGGGAGAGCTGGAGGAGAACCTATAGAGGCTGACATTGGACATACCCGATGCATCCATTGATGATCTCCTGATGCACTATCAGAGGCACACAATAGGGGTGCCAGGTCGCTTCAGTCGTCTGCTACGTAGAGTAGTGTGGGCCATTATGTGCTACCATGAGAATCATTAGCTCCTACATGATGTATCACTAAAAGCTACCATAGATTCATATTTTTGTATGATTTTGTGCTGCCTGAAAGCCAAAGTGCTTCAGATGAGGTATTGTGACCTATTTTTGTAAACACACACACACACACACACACACACACATATATATACAAACTTTTTCTTCTGATGTTTATGCACCAAATGGGAAATGTATTTACATGAGTTTTTGTATGTCCAAAATGCTTATTTACAATGTTATGAACCATGTTTAACTTTCATGCTATGAATGAGAAATATACTAGTCTAGGATATAATTTTCCAGTACATCAGCAACTGCGTTGTCTGCCCTGGGGATATCCCTGTAAATAATGACTTCAAATTACCTTTCTAATAAATGTACCCTCTGATATAGATGGATAAGTATAGGGTTTCGGATGGTGTAAATCTAGTTTAAATGAAAAACCACCAATTGCGAGTCTATAAATACTACCAAGTCACAAATGTCCCGGGATGCAGCCTTAGTCAAGAGACTTATGACTGCTTCATACTCGGTGATATTGTTGGTAGCAGGACCACCTGAACTCACTATATCATGTGCAGGGGAATAAAGAACCCAAGCAGATGAGGTAAGGTTTAGGGTATGGTGGCAAGCACCATCGGCAAAGCCATAAAAATCCATTTGATCTGTATAACCAAAACATGGTATAAACAGTCTAGACATTAAACTAAAAACCATATTGAAAGTACCAAAACAAACTAAAAAGTCAAATAATGTACATACATACAAGGCACCATAAATAAATGATCTAGGCATAGTACCTCTTCAGGTACAACCCATTGTGAGGTTTCCCAAAGGGGATTCCATCATAATTCAGGAGCTCGTAGGCCCCTTTTTCTAAAACCTTGGAAACGATAAAAGGACCATACCACATCAATTCAAACTTCCCTTTTCCTAGCTTATCGTGTCTCTGATCATAAGTCAGGACTAGGTCACCTTCATTAAACACATGAGGTTCAACAAATTTATCATATTGCGCCTTGATGCATTTCTTGTGTGCCTCATTAACTAAGGCATCATCTCGTATAGTTTCGTCAAGGTTGGTTAAATATAAAAACCTTTCTTCCTTGGTAGAAGTATTAGGGAGAAGTTAAACGGCAAGTTTCAAAGACATAATTCGACACTGAATAGGTAGGACAGCTTCTAGTCTGTATACTAATTGAAAAGGTGTAAAACTAGTTGTTGTTTTAACTGAAGGTCTGTAAGACCAAATAGCCAAGAAGAGAGTCTGGTGCCAATTGGATTTGTGATATCCAACCATTCGACGTAGCATAGTTTTTAAAACTTTGTTAATGGCCTCAACTTGACCATTAGCTTGCGAATAATAGGGGGTTGAGTTTTCATGGAGAAAACCCAACTTAGCACTTAACTCTACCATCATCTGATTCCGAAAATGTGATTCGTGATTAGTGACAATAGACTGTGGAAATCCAAACCTAGCTATTACATGGTTAAAAAGAAAGAGGGTGAAAGTCTTACCATCCTTTGCATATGTAGGCATATCTTGAACCCACTCAGTGAAATAATCCACAACTACTATGATGTAACCATGCCCCCCGACTGAGTTACGCTTACAATGCATGAAATCTATCCCCCATTTGGTGAAAGGACCAACGACAATGACAGGCTATAATGGAGTAGGGTGGGTGCGCTTTTTCAGGTAAAAGCGTTGACAGGGTGGGAATTTCTTAACAACCTCTTGAAAATATTTAAAAATAGAAGGCCAGAAATAGCCAGCGCTTAATATTTTCTCAGCTGTAGCTATCCCAGAAAGATGACCGCCACATGCTCCTAAATGGCAATCATTAAAAAAAATTTCAACCTCGTCATAGGTGAGGCATCGTCAGAGAATGGTATTTATACCATGTCTATACAAGGTATCATTGAGGATAAGATAATACTTTGTGTGGTGACAAATATGGAGATGATCCTCATGAGATATAATAGGCTGAAAATGTTGTGTCTAGAGATAAATGATTAAATCTCCATACCACGGGTTAGTTGTGCTTATTAGGAACAAAAATTAATCTAGGAACAAATCACTAGGCTCATAATCCGTTAAATAACATGGAAGATCACACATTAGCTCAGCAAAAACTAATGACTTCTTTGAATTAGCTTTGGCAAACTCGAGATTGAACTCCTATAGGATAAAAATCCATCAGGAGTATTTTCCCCCTAGCACCTGACGTGTCAAAATGTAGTACATAGGGTTTTGGTCTGCGAGTACGGTAGTGGTACGAAGCAGGATGTAGTGATAAAATTTTGGACAGCAATGATTGTAGCCAATGCTAGCTTATCCACACATGAGTATCGAGTTTCAAAATATAGAAGATTCTTATTGGCATAATAAATCACGTGTTCTAGGCCATTCTAGTCCTTTGGAGGTAAAACCATTCCGATAATAGTAGTAGAGGTAGAAATATACAAGAGAAAATCCTTCGATTAATCCGAGGGGTGTATAATAGGTGAATTATTTAGAGCATGTTTGAGATTATCAAAGGCGCACTGGGCCTAGTCATCCCAGAAGAATGGAGTGTCTTTCTTAAGGAGACACATATAACCGTGCGTTTTCTCGGTGAAGTTACAAATAAAACGTTGAAGAAATTTTTCCTTCCCTTGCAAACTTTGGAGTTCAAGTAGGTTGGTTGGGGCAGGTAAAGTGAGTATTGTAGCAATCTTTAAGGGATCAATCTGAATACCATCCTTGAAAACTATGAATCCTAAGAGACGTCTCGTCTCAATGCAAAAAACACATTTCTGTGGGTTCAACCGTATCTTGTAATGGAGACACCTTAGGAAAATGTCTTTAAGATGTCGAGGATGGTCTTCCCATAGCTAGGAGTGCATAGGGATATCATCGAGGTAAGGCTCCACAATATTCTTAATGTCATGAAATGCATAGGACATGGCACGCTGGAATGTGGCCCCAGCATTCTTAAGGCCAAAATGTAACTTCTTGTAGGCAAAGGTTCCCCATGGGAATATAAATGTTGTCGTATGCTGATCGACGGGCAATATCTCAATCTGATTGTAGCCGAAAAATCCATCCATAAATGAGAAGATGACACTCCCAGCACAGTTATCGATAATTTGATTGATGTGTGGAGTTGGAAATTTGTCCTTGGGACAAGCTTTATTCAAATCTCAGAAATCAATACAAACAAGAATAGTTCCCTGCTTTTTGTTCATAGGAACAATATTTGATACTCATTTTGTTAGGGGTATAGGATAGATAAATCCTACCTTCAGAAGTTTTTCGACTTTGGATTTGATAGTCACAACCTTTCACGGATGGACTTGTATCAATTTTTGCTTAACTGGTTGGGCCGTAGGATAGGTTTTGATCTTGTGGACTACAATGGATGAATTTATCCCATGAATTTCTTCATAGGACCAGGAAAAATATCTCAGAATTCTTTATAAAGAGCTTTATACTCTTCAGTTTCAGCTATTGAATAGTTCTTATGTATGTGAACATGTTCAATAGTTCCAAACTTGACTGATATGTTGATTGGAACAATTTTGGTAAGGTTGCATAAATCTCCTTCAGATTCAAAATCTTGCAACAAGATAGGTGTTTGTGTATCTTCGACAATATAAATACCCAAGAGAGATACAAAATCATTATCTGTCAAACTGGTATTGGGGAGAAATGAAGATCTATGATGGTGATCCTCCCATACATATGTACTTGTATTCATAATCTCTATAATAGACTCATTTGATGGAAAAGTATATGAGAGATAATATATAATAGGAAGTGAAGGTTCTAACTAGTAGGGAAGGTGGTAAGGATCGGATGCCACCAGATGAAGATCATCCGTAGCAACATTGGAAACAGATTAGATGGCATCATAAACTGCTTCATGCGGGCTAAGGGGGGATTTCTCAACAACTTGTTTACTCTTAGGATCATAATTAAATGAAGAGATCATATAGACTATTGCCATTTCTATGCTAGAAGTGGTTGACAAAAACACGCCCATGAGGGCAGAGTCTTTCAACATCCCTACCCCAATCGACCGGTAAGGAGGAGGGGACTGACCTAGAAAAGGGATATTATTCATTGTAGGAGTGGTAACATCCAACATACAAAAATCAAGTTTATCGATGGTTACATTTTTTCCCAAATGTGGAAACTAGAGGGTTCTAAATACCGTCGAAGTGACAATGGCCATAGCGTAAAACTAGTTTCTTCCTAGGAGAAGATTGTAGTCTAATGGGGCATCCACTATTTGTTGATGTAATTGTAACTTCGGAATGTATTCACTTATATTTATTATGTATTGTAACCCAATTTTTATTCCAGGATGTACTTGTGTCATGTCATGTGCTGATTTTCCTATTGAGAGGATCTATAATGTAAACAAGTCATGTCAAGTCATTGTGGGTAACCCTCCTATTGTCTAAGGGTTAAATTCCCCGCAGTTCCAAGGCACTAGGGTTATTAGACTCTCCTAGAGAGGTAGGCCCTAGTAGGGTTTTAATCATGTCATAAATTAGTATAAATAGAGATATGGCCTCTCTATTTATCACACACTCATCCACACTCAGTTGTAGCGCATAGCTGAGGAAGAGAAAGACACTGGGGCAAGGAAGAAAGATGTTACTGCTGTTAGGAGATCATCTTACTATTTTGAGGTTTTACTTTTAGTGCTGATTCTATCTCTGAGGAAGTTGCGGGTTTTTCTCCATTTATGGTTTCCCCAAGGAAAAACTCTATGTTCATTGTCTCTTGTGTTTGATTTTTGTGCTTGTTGTTCTCTCAGTTAAAGATCCTAATGTTATGCTAGCATAATGTTAAAAATATAATATGGTATCAGAGCTAACCTGAGAAGAAGACACTATGCAGCTGTAGGAACTAGGGATTCCTAATTTTTGGATCTCTCTCCATAGTTTTTTAGGAAAAGAAGGTTGGAATAACTCTCCTCCTTAGGGCCCATCTTTTTGTTGAAGCAGAATCCAATACTGAGGTTTTTTAGTTTTCGACCCCACACTTCTACCAAAAATTAGGGATTTTCACAGAAGTGGAATTTTTCAGTGAGCCCAAGCCTAGATTGATCTCCTCCCTAAAATCAAGGTTAGGGATCAAATTCAAACATTTGGCTGGAGAGAACTCTGAAAAAGCAAAACCCTAATCTGCTCTTGAACCAACACTACAAGATTTCAGCTCCAAATTCAGATCCAACATCTTGACTTGGTAAGATCTAAATATTTTGTATTTCCATTTGAGGTTCTCAGTTAATATTTCTCATCATACCAAGCTTGATGAAAATATTGAGGGATTTGATAACTTTTGAGCCTGGAAGTATAGGATCTCCCTGGTGCTAGAAGAAAATGAGTTGGACTCCTATATCAGTGAGGAGGTTCCATTTCTAGAGGGAGATGAGGTAAAGGCCTTACATAAGAATAAGTTGGTTATGGAAAAGAGGATCATTGCTGATTCTATCAAGGATCTCCTCATACCATAGGTGTACTCCCTCAAGACACCTAAAGCTATGTTTGATGCCCTAACCAAATTGTTTGAAGGGAAGAACATAAATCGAAAGATGACTCTGAGAAATAAATTGAAGAATGTGAAGATTCAGAATGCATAAACAATCTAGTATTACTTCACAAGAGTTTCTCAGATCAAGGAACAACTGGAAGTAGTAGATGAAGAAGTGGAAAATGTAAATATTGTGTGACCACCTTGAATGGTATCCCCAGATCATGGGACTCCTTTATTCAAGGAATCTGTGCTAGAAAGAAGTTAGTCAAGTTCAACATACTATGGGAAGAGTGCTCTCAAGAAGAAGCTTGGATAGCATCTCAATAAGAAAAGATGGGAAGTGAAGATCAAGCTCTCACATTTCACTCCAAGAAACCCAGAAGAAGTTCTCATCATGCCAGAGGTTAGTCCTTTCATAAAGATAACTCTAGAAAATATTTGTCTAGAGTCAGATGTTATACATGTGACGAGAAAGGACCGATTATGCTAGAGAGTGTCCTAGAAACAAAAATGTCTCTCACAAGAAGAAGGGAAACAAGAGAACACATCATGCTCATGCTGCAGAGGATGATGAACCTTCATCAAAGAGAACCAGATATGAAAGTGAATATTCTTTAAGCGAGGAAGAATATGTTTTGATTTCCGCTCTCAAGGGAAACATTACTCATGGAAGCAATGATTGGATTATAGATAGTGGGGCTTCCAAACATGTGACAGTATTCAAGGAATCCTTTGTGAAACTTTTAGAACATAAATCACCTCACAAGGTGAAGCTAGGAGATGACTACCAATATCCAATAAAAGGTAGTGGGGAATCTTCCTATAAGCTAGACTCTAGAAATTCTATGACAATGAAGGAAGTATTGTTTGTACTAGGAATAAAGAAGAACCTCCTCTCCATATCTTCACTAGATGCAAAGGGAACAAGGGTTACATTCATAGATGGTCAAGTCATCATGTGGCCAAAAGTAAAGACTATCGATGATGCAGTAGTGATTGGGGAACAAGAAGGAGGATTGTACAAATTGAAGCGCCATCCAAAACAAGCTTTGGTCCATGACATAGTAGAGCCAAATGAGCTTTGGCATAGAAGGCTTGCACATGTGCATTACAGAGAACTACCAATTGCAAGAAAATATATTGAAGGTATTCCAAAAATTCAAGCAAAACATGATGGGGTCTGCAAAGGATGTGAGAAAGGAAAGAATACAAAGAAGACATTTCCAAGTAGCGAGAGCAAGGAAAAAGGAATCTTGGAAACAATCCACTACGATGTATGCGGTCCTATGTCATCAAGCTCACTAATCGGGTATGTATATTATGTTTTTTTTATTGATGACTTTTCTAGGAAGACATGGATCTACTTCATGAAGAACAAAGATGAAGTATTCAGCAAGTTCAAGGAATTCAAAGCCTTGATCGAGAACAACACTGAAAAGAAAATCAAGACCTTTCGATCAGATAATGGTGGATAATTCACTTTGAATGAATTCAAAGAGTTATGCAAAGACTCAGGGATTAAGAGGGAGTTGTCCACTCCTTATAATCCACAACAGAATGGGATTGCAGAATGGAAGAATAGAACTATCATGGAAGCCACAAGATCTATGCTTCATGATCAAGATCTTCCTATGCATCTTTGGCCAGAAGCTGCCAGAACAATGGTGTATGTACAGAACCGTACTCCACACAGAGTACTTGAGAACAAGACTCCTAAAGAAGTATTCTCCTGCAAGAAACCAAAAGTCAGCCATCTCAGAATATTCGGCTGTCCTGTGTACATACACATTCCAAAAGAGAAGAGAACAAAATTAGATCCTTCAGGAAAGAAGGGTATATTTGTGGGATACTCTGAAAGCTTGAAGGATTATAGAATATATTTCCCAGGATTCAAGAAGATTGACATTAGCAGAGACGTGACATTTGATGAAGACACAGCTTACAACAAATCCAGAAAGAGACCTGCTAAAGAACCTGAAGAAGCAGAAGCACCAAGAATTCATGATACAATCATGAACAAAGAAAATCAAGAAGAAGATTGAGAATTTGAAGAAATACAAAGACCTATAGATCCACCTCAAGAGAAGAATCCTCAAAAGAGGAAACCTGCTTGGGTACGGGAAATTATCCAAGGTGCGAAAAGATATGGGGCTCTAGAAGAGAATCACAGAGAAAGGAAGAGGACTAGATCCGGCTTCGGGTATGTAGCATTGCTATGTGATTTCATTGACAAAGAACCTTCCAATTATGAAGAAGTGGCACAATAGAAATAATGGAAGGATGCTATGATTGAAGAATATCAATCGATCATGAAAAATGATGTTTGGGATGTTGTCCCAAGACTAGAAGGGAAGTCGGTTGTAACTTCCAAATGGATCTACAAGATCAAGCATGCTACAGACGGTAGCATTGACAAGTATAAAGCAATATTTATTTCTCGTGGTTTCTCCTAGAAAGAAGGAATAGACTATGAACAAACTTTTGCACCTGTAGCCAGGTACTTTCTTTGGCTGCAGTAATGAAATGGAAGATACACCAGATGGATGTCAAGACTGCTTTCTTGAATGGTGTAGTAGAAGAGGAATTATATGTAGAGAAAACACTCAATTTCGAGACAAATGACAAAGAGTCTCATGTATGCAGATTGAAGAAATATCTATAGGGTTTGAAACAGGCACCCAGGACTTGGTACGACCAAATTGACAGATTTCTATCTAGTTTAGGCTTTAGTAAGAGTAATGAAGATTCCAATCCTTATTACAAGGTTGAATATGGCAACCCAATGATGCTCCTACTATATGTAGATGATCTGTTTGTAACAAGTATGGATGGGTTGATTGTTGATACGAAGAGGAAGCTTGCTACTGAATTCAAAATGAAGGAATTAGGTATGATGCATTATTTTCTAGGCATGGAGGTGTGGCAGAATGGAGATGGAATATCCCTTGGACAAGGGAAGTATGCAGTAGAGATCCTGAAGAGGTTTGGGATGATGGACTCCAAGGCTATGGCCACACCTATGGCATCAAACCTGAAGCTATTGATTGATGATTCATCAGATTTAGTTGATGCTATGATGTATCATCGGATGATTGGGTCCTTGATATACTTGATGAACACGAGACCATATATTTTCTTTGCTATGAACACCTTGAGCCAGTTCCTGACAGATCCAAGAAATCTTCACTTGATTGCTGCAAAGCATATTCTGAGGTACCTAAGAGGTACAGTTGATTATGGGCTCAAGTATGAGTTGAATCAAAAGATTAAACTAGAGGGTTATGTTGATTCAAATTGGGAAGGCAGTGCCATCGATATGAAGAGCACTTCAGGATGTTGCTTCAGTATGGGATCAGGTGTGATCTCTTGGTTTAGTAGGAAGCAATCCTGTGTGGCACTAAGTAGAACTGAAGAAGAGTATGTTGCAGCTTGTTCAGCTAGTTGTGAGGTAGTATGGCCGAGGAAGCTACTATCTGATTTATTTGATCTCTATTTAGATGCTACTTGTATATATTGTGACAACCAGAGTTGTGTGAAGTTGTCATAGAAACCCATGTTCCATGACAAGTCGAAGCATATTGAGATCAAGTATCACTATATCAGGGATATGGTGCAGAGGGGAGCAGTGAAGCTCCAGTATGTTGTGACGGACAAACAAATAGCTGATGTATTAATGAATCCATTGGCTAGGGTGAAGTTTGAGTACTTCAGGGAGAAGCTCGCTGTTCTCCAGATCGAGGTTCCCTTCAAAGAGAAGTGATGAGTTCGTGAGCCATTTTGACATGGTGAGAGGATTGGTTCCTTCCATGGTTAGATGTAAGGAATGAGCCATTCTGTCATGGTGAGAGGATTGGTTCCTTCCATGTTAGATATGAGGGCTAAGCCATTCTAATATGACTGTAGGATTGGTTCCTACATGATCAAATATAAGGGTTATTGTCATTCTTGGAATGGAGCTTCCTGGTGAGGTACCAGGAAAACTCAGTCTGGGACTGAGGGCCATTCTGATATGACTGTGAGATGTGTTCTCACATGATCAGATATGAGTGCATGGCCATTCTGATGTGATAGAGGGATGTGTTCCCACTTGATCAGACGTAAGGGCTGATCCATTGTGTCATGGTTAGAGTATTGGTTCCTTCCATGTCATATGTGAGTGCTGGCCATTTTGACTTGGTGTCAGATATAAGGGCTACCGCCATTCTTGGAATGGAGCTACCTTGTGAGGTACCAGGAATACTCAGTATGGAACTGAGGGATGTGTTCCCACATGATCAGATGTAAGTGTAGAGAATTTCCACAGATGATAGTAGGTGTGTCCTATCATGTTGGTGGATGTGAGTGTTGGCCTTTCCATAGATATAGTAGGTGTGTCCTATCATGCTGGTGGATGTGAGTGCTGCACCTTTTCACAGATGGTAGTAGGTGTGTCCTACCATGCTGGTGATTGTAATTGCTATGTCTTTCCACATATGGTAGTAGGTGTGTCCCACCATGCTAGTGGATGTGAGTTTTGTGCCTTTTCACAGATGATAGTAGTTGTTTCCTATCATGCTGGTGGTTGTAATTGCTAAGCCTTTTCACAGATGATAGTAGTTGTGTCCTATCATGCTGGTGAATGTCAGTGTTGGGCCTTTTTGATGTAATTATAGAATTGGTTCCTACATGATCAGATGTGAGTGCTGGATGGGCCATTCTGACTTGGTGTCAGATGTAAGCGCTGAAGAAGACCTACATGGAGGTTAGACCTACAACCAGCATGAAAAAGGGTTGGCTTTGTAGAAATTCCTGTGATGAGAAGAATCATGAGATAGCACCTGTGATGATCCAGTAATGAATATTCAGTAGTGATGATCCAGATCGAGTGATGATCCAGATCCAGTGATGATGTCCAATGATGGTCTAGATCAAGTGATGATCTAGATCTAGTGATGATGATCTAGATCGAGTGATGATCCAGATCCAAAGATGAAGATGACTTGAAGATGAATATGACTTGAAAACGAAGATGAATTGAATATGTAGATGGTGATATGATCCAAAGAAGAAGACCAGTGATGAAAATTGTGTTGAGAGAATACCTTCCTAGTTAAGAGGGAGTGTTGATGTAATTGTAACTTCGGAATGTATTCACTTTTATTTCTTATGTATTGTAACTCGATGTTTATTTCAAGATGTACTTGTGTCATGTCATGCCCCGATGTTCCTATCGGGAGGATCTATAATGTAAATAGGTGATGTCAAGTCATTGTGGGTAACCCTCCTATTGTCTAAGGGTTAAAGTCCCCACAGTTCCGGGGCACTAGGGTTATTAAACTCTTCTAGAGAGGTCGGCCCTAGCAAGGTTTTAGTCATGTCAGGAATTAGTATAAATAGAGAGCTGGCCTCTCTATTTATCACACACTCATCCACACTCAGTTGTAGCACATAGCTGAGGAAGAGAAAGACACTGGGGCAAGGAAGAAAGAGGTTACTGTTGTTGGGAGATCATCTTACTGCTTTGGGGTTTTACTTTTGGTGCTGATTCTATCTCTGAGGAAGTTGTAAGGTTTTCTCCATTTATGGTTTCCCCAAGGAAAAACACTGTGTTCATTGTCTCTTGTGTTTGATTGTTGTGCTTGTTGTTCTCTCAGTTAAAGATCCTAATGTTATGCTAGTGTAACGTTAAAAATATAACACTATTTCCACTTGAATGGAAACAATTTTTCCCCCTAGCTCAACTGAAAGGGTTAGCATGATATCGTAGGGCTGGAAACCTCTTTTGTCAAAGGATTTTCATGTTTTCATAGATTTTACAAGCTTGGGAGAGCCAATGGATTTCCAACAGGACAAAGACAAAACAGAGGTTGAAGCACTTTCATCTAGAACAGTCCTAAAGACCTTTTTCCCAACTACTTTATTTATGACTTCAAAAGATAGTTGGTGGGGTAATCTAGGTTTAAGGTTATTAGGATTGAAATGAATCAGATTCATGTCACTCAGGTCCGTAGCTCCCAAAGTAGTTAACAGGTTTTTGCGTTGTGTAGGAGAACTTTGGAGCACTTCTAAGGTAGACATTACACATGGTGCCTAAGCTAGGTCTTCTACAACATTATAAAAATATTCATCTCAAGCGTTAGGGTTAAAAAAAAACTTCCTAAGAGTACTCTTGGGAGGACGCAAAATCATGTCAATATTAGGTTTCTCGATCATTAAGGGACCATTAGACTAGGATGCGAGAGAACCAGTAGAAGGAGCTTTATCAGGAGAAGGTTTCTCAATTTTATTCTCCTCTAGTTTGTCATATGACTGACTTTGAGTTGTTATATCAATAGTATCTGATGGCATCATTTGAATTTACTCTGTGGAACTAGAATTTCTGTGGTTAGACATGTGGTCTATCAGTTGTTGCTGAGAAGGAAAAGGATCAGTGAGAACTGTTGGTGCAGGGTTACTCTTTAAAAATTTATTAATTTCATCACGTCGAGGACACTCTTTCATGAAATGATATCCACCACACAATGGGTAGGGATACTTAGATTTCCTTTTTCCTTTATTATCATTCTCCAGGGCCATAGGTTTGGGGTTTTCCTATTGGTTTCTGGGTTTCTTTTTTTTACTTTTTCCATTCTTCTTATTACAGGATGATTGTGTACTTTGAATAGCATTCACCTCGGTGGAAACCATAGGGTTGGAAGGAGTAGGAGTGGAAAGATTGGATTGTTTGGAAGCTTTAACCCGTGACAGGGGATGGATTGAAAAAATAACTCCATCAATGAGAGTTTCTGCAGGTGGCTTAGCCAGGTCAGTGCTGGGTCGAGGAGCTTGAGGAATGAGGTCGTACAGATTCCTAGACTGGGAATAGACCAAGACTAGATACTGTGCGTGACTAATGGCTTGCTATTTAGCAACAACACCCCCCATATCCAAATCTTGGGAAATGGGTGGAAACAAAGATTTCATGAACCAATCAGCCAAAAGTTGGTCCAGGACAGGAGCTTTAATGATCCTTCTCCATTCATGAATATTATCTGAAGTGTGTGTAGAGCTGTTTTGACAAAGAGAGGTTAAAAGTTCCGTACCCATTTCGTATTGAATGGGTAGCTGAAAGTGTGTTAGGAAAACAATTTCCAAGGCACTAAAATCCACAAACGAGTGTCGTGGAAGTTCGATATACCACTTTGTGGTCATGCTAGTCAAAGTGAGTTGAAAGAGTCTTAATTGAATAGAACCATCCATCAAGGAATTGGATGAACACCATAGATGGAAATTCATAACGTGATTTTTAGGATCATCTCCTTGCTTACCATCAAATTTCAGAATATCCGATGGTAATTTCAGTGGAATGGGAGGCCATGAAGCATTGTGTTGGATGGGGTAATTGATCAATTTGGAAAAATTAGGCAAGTCCAAAGTTGCTAGGAAAGGTACTTGATGATTTAGTTCCACATACTGGTAATATTGATAAGGCATGTAACCACCAGTAGGACTATAAGTAGATTGATACACAAGCTATTAAAAAGGTTGATGAGATGATGAACCTCCAAAAGATGGACCTCCAGGGTTAGGGCCACCAGGGCCATTAGGAGGATTAAGAGGATTAGGAGGAGGACCGTTAGGAACTCCAAGACCACTACGACCTCTGGGACCACCGGGACCACCAGGACCACCAGGACCTCTAGGACCACCAATGCCCCCAAAACCACTAGGATGAGGAACACCAAGACCTCTAGGACTACCGGGAGGAGGATCACCAGGACCTTGGGATCACCAAGAGGAGGACCACTAGGACCCCCCGGACCAATAGGAGGAGGACCACCAAGACCCCTAGGACGTCTAGGAGGAGGAACTCCATAAGGTGGCCCTCTAGTACCTCCATCTGTATGAACAGGTATCCCCCCCATAGCTGGCATGTAGGACTAGTTAGGTTTCCCCCATGGAGTAAAAGTATTTCTAGGATAAAAAATTCTACGGAATGACATGCATGTAGGAGTAGGTTGGTAATTCATATTTCCTACAGGTACCGAATTTTCTAGGTAACCATAGCCCTAGGAAGCTTGAATAATGATAGGTTGTGCCCCTAAGGGTTGGCCTAAACTCAATGGAAGGTTAACTATATTCATAGGAGGGACATAAACCATGGATGTGCGTGCATTAGAGACCTGTCTATTATGAGTAAAAACTCCACCAGAAGGTAATGTAGATTATGTTGAGGGTTTCCCCCTGACACTATAAGGTACTAATACAACTAGAGTTGAAGGTTTCCCTCTAGCACTATAAGGTACTAATACAACTGGAGTTGAAGGTTTCCCCCTAGCCCTAGAAGACCTAGGAGGACTAGAAATAGACCTAACATTTGCAACCATAGGGTTGAAGGTTTGACTTGGGTGTTTTGAAGTCTCAATAGGATCAATAGGTTTCATAGAATCAGCTAGTGAATGATATCCATCTAGCCAAGGGTCTATATTACAAGGAAGAAGAGCTGACATAGTTTATTTATGAGGGATCGAGGTTGCTAAGATAGTATCTAGTCTTTGTATTCTCTCCTGAAAATATTTTGCATGGTGAATAGCCGATTGAATTTGTCTATATTCCTCTTCACTTGGTGAGGAATGTTCAGGAGGAGGCTGACATACTCCAAATGAATCAATGGCCTATCCCATAGAGGTTCCCCAAAATGGAGCATCTGGACCATAATCCAGACGAACAAGACTATCAACACGACCTTCCACAGGACCATGGAAAGAAGCGTCATCGACAGGAGGTTATTGAGCCAAGGGATTTGTATAAGAAGTGAATTGGTCTCCACTTTCTACAACTATATTCTCCTCCACCTAGGAAGTATTTGCAGCTCCTTGGATAGTAGCTTCCATTGGACCTTCTCCTGTAACGGGAGGAAAGTCGGGTGGTAAGCCCTGTGTTCTTCTGGACCATCTCAAACAAAACTCAGCCAAATTGCACAATTCCTAATATAACCTAGCATTTCAAAGCTAAGAAAAAACACACCAAAACTTTCTCCTACTCAAGCTATAGGCCAACAAGAAAATTCAAATGATAGGATGAACTCAAATGGTCGGTCTCTCACCAGGATTGTCAAGTAGGTGCAACTCATGATATACCACA
The DNA here is from genome assembly GCA_001517045.1 of Pseudotsuga menziesii. Lineage (NCBI taxonomy): Eukaryota > Viridiplantae > Streptophyta > Pinopsida > Pinales > Pinaceae > Pseudotsuga > Pseudotsuga menziesii. The sequence continues at coordinate 280,130 of LPNX010268037.1, read as the reverse complement.
AGGGTATGTGCATAGTAATCTCCCCGAATTCTATTTTCGGTGTATTTCTCTACACAAGATGGCCAAAGGTATTTTCTCAGATAGATAGGGAATCCTAGTGGGGTCTCCCGATATACACAAGGTATGTGGGATCTCAAATCGGTAGTAGTGTTATCTAATGCATAACCGTTCACAAGGGGCCTTCCGATATACAACTGAGTATGTGAAGTACCTTTCTGTTTACCTCAAGGGTATGTGAAATGCTATTTGATATACCAATGGTACGTGGAAGAACCGTGTGAGGCCTGGGATGTAGTGCGGACAAGTAACGATATCTCCTACATTTAACGACGCCTGAACACGTCTCTAACCTAGCACACAAATTTCTATCCAAATTTTAATCCTATAACTACTGTTAATTTTAAAGTGGACAGTTAGGTGAATGCATGAGGTTTTGATAGAAAATTAAAGCAATGCAGATATGAGGTGCAAGTTCATTCACTTTACCATTCAGTATTCCTAATTACGGGAAGGAGAGAGGTTGTTTTTCTTTTGAATTTTGATTTAAAACCAAAAATTCCCCAAACAACTATAAAAATTCCATTTTTTGGGCATACAATAAAACAACACTTTCTTCAAATCAACTCTTTTGAAAACACACAGGTAGGTTAAGATCTCTTTTCAAATGAAAAACAAAGACAAACAACACTCAAACAAGCATATGCAAGCTATACTTCCAATTTTCTCTGAAGCATGGAAAGATCTAACTTAAACTATTGATACTTTTTCTTTTTTTATGAGATAATGATGCAAAAGAGACAAAAGAACAGAGGAGTCCTAAAAGCTTGTGAGGCTCATCAGAGATCCAATGGCTTAGGCTCAATGAAATAATGACCTAATCTCAACAAATTTTCTTTTTAAAGAGAAAATAAGTCTTTCTCACACTTAACGAGAAATTGAAACAAGCAAATTGATCTAAGGGATTCTTTCTTTTCAGTGCTATTCTACAACAAGCAGAGATCTAATCTGACCTATAGTTTCCAACTAACTCCTTTCAAGAAAAAACAAACTTACAAGCAGTAATGAATGATGGATCTAACCTAGATTTTGTATTTGAACAAACAAGCAATTTCCACATAAAAATTCCAGATTTCAATCACTCAAGCAAGTTGAAACAAGTCTGGATAAGACCAATTAAACACACCAAATCCAAAAAATCACAAAATTTCGACAAAAACTTGAAAAAAATCATAGCCTTGGATAGGCCTACCTAGCATTGCGCAGATGAAGTTGCTGATAGGCAGTTTTGAGCTAGAAACGCTCCTTTCTCACTGGATTCAGGTAGTGGCATTGCCTATTGCTAACTGGACACAGGCGGTGGCACTGCTTCTTGCCAAAGGCACATGCGCGGTTCTCTGTAATCACCCAGAACAATAGTAGAGGAAAAAAATCAAGCTATAAATGTCAAAAATATCATATAAACTGATGAATCAACTGCAATACACAGCACAGAAAGTTAAGGTGGATTAGATATAAAGAGATCTGAATATTTCAAACCAAAAATTTAAGTAGATCAGATGTAGATCTGCCTGAAAATATAGGAGGCTGGAGATTGGATTCAGACAAGAGTATTTCAGAAACTGAGGAAGAACAAGACAGATCTATTCCCCAATAGAGTCGCCAAATTTGTTATCAAGAATATATCACCTTCTGAAAACAGAAGTTGTTCCTCTGGTCTAAATGGTTCAGATCCAAAACAAATGAGTGAATAACTTCGTTGAAGACCTTCCTTGAATGTTATAGACATCTGGAATGTAACTCCGGTGAAAGAATTGTATACCTGTAAGACATATCAAACATACAAAGACATCAAAGCTACCACAAAATCATCTACACATCCATATTAGTGACTAAGGAATTCAATAATATATGTGATATTTACGCAACAAACATGTGGGATGGAAATCAACTTTACATTAGAAAATAAATGAAAGAGCTTACAACCATGTGCCTTAGTGTTTAGACACTCCTTCACAAGACTAGCACCTTATCCCCGATAGATCCAACTTACTCCATAATTTCTCTCTGATGGATTAAGCCAAGGTATCAATTGAATAACATAACCTTACTATTCTTCTCTCCCCCTCAACCATGGAGTATAAGCTTTTATTTATAGGGCCCAAATGGATAGGATGGTTGAGATATTGGTGGGTGAGGTGGATACAAGATCCTACAAATAAGGATCTCGACCTTAACCAACCTAGGTGAGTAGGGATAAGGTTAGGCACGAGGCTCTTGTTCTAGAAGCCTCAAGAAAAATCCTTTTTTTCACCTTTTACCAAGGGCACCACTTATACCCTTTTATGACATAGCTATTATGGGTAGGAACCATGCCAACAACATAGTTTAAAGGTGGTGGCACTGCCTGGTTCTCACACAACTAGGGTGGTGCTGAACAGATTACTGCTTATCTGCTTGAGGGTAGAAGTGGTGTTGCAAATTTATATGTTGGAATCAACCTGGAGCAGGATTCACTTCAAGTTTGGGATTTGAGGGAAAATGTCTATGTTAGGGATACTATCACATGCCGGTGAAATATTTTGAGTGTAACAAGATCAAATTGAATAATCATCAAATATTAGGTTTGCAATCCCTCCTAGTGTGCACAACTTCTCTCCTACACTATGCACATCTACACCTCATTCATTCAAGGAAATAAATTCAATGATGGTAATTCCATACATGACTACTGGAAAATCATCACTCCTTTTGTATTTGACAAGAACAAAGCATGTGTTCATACTCAATCACCGGATAATTTCATGATAATCACAACAAAATAGATTTTTGTATTAACATCAATTTCTTCATTTGAATACACACATAAATTATTCCTCATTCAACATAAATTAAATTTCTCCAAACTTCAAACTCAAAGAATATTTATCGTTGCTGACATTGTGGTAAATGCACTTGATAATGTTCTCAGAGGTGCACGTAGCTGTGTTCTCATTTTTGTACTTATTTTGGGCCAACTGAGCCTCTGCATGAAATTCATTTCTAGGAACCAAGTTCAAATCGGCCACCACAGGACATTCTTGCAAAAAGATAAAATCATATGTTGTTCCCTTTATATTATAAATTTTGGTATTGGGCTCATTCATCTAAACAAATCCATGGTTTGGAACTTTTGCTGAAAGAACAAAAATTTCTGAAGTGAAAGGAATTGCACCAAGTTCTCCATCCATATTGTTTACACTATAATATGTTTCCTTACTTTATTGAAGAACTTCTCTTGAGCTATCCTTCTTGGCCACAAAACTTTCAAAGAGATTCATAAAATTCATTTCCAATAGAGATTTATTTTGTTCCGGAACCTCAAAATTGCAATGCAAATTCAATTCTTGTTTGATTCCATCAATGTCCATTCCATTGTTGTTTTGTTGATCATATTTGGATGTGTCGGCTTTACAATTTGCAATGGTGTCTAATTAAACTTTTTCATGGAATTCTAATGCTATCATATCACAATTGAACACTGTAGGAGATTCCACGTCTTTCTTATCCATTTCAACATGGATTTTACACTGTTCTTTTGGATATTTGTATGCCCAAAGTTCTATATTTTGAGTTACACCAATGATAGCCTCATTATTATTTGGACTCTTAGCACTCTCACCATTCTCTACTTCCAAATAGCAATCACAAAATATGATAATGGAACAAACTAATCTGGAAAATCCAAGGGAGAATGTGAATTTGAATGAAAACATTTCTTATAACTTCCTTTACTTTATCTTAGCCTACGCTTCTATGAGGAGGGCTCTTTGGTACAGATATCTAGGCTCTCTTGCTCCATAGAACATGACAACCTATTATGTCGCTTGAATTATTCTTCAACAATAACTGATGTAGAAGCAGTCACCAACAGTTCATTGTAGTATGAGGATCCTAAAGAGATATTCATCCTTTGAGGATTTTTTTGAATATGTTGTGATTGCACTCCTGAATTTGATGGTGAACAATTTCAATTCCTCAATCATTTGGGGAATATAACTCCAGGATCTTGTTCTGGTACTCAATACCATAAATCTTGTGTGCTACAGCTAACATAGTGGGTGTTTTAAACTTTCCCTTTATCCCACATGTGCATAGCACTTTACCTTTTCATGTTTTATATATGCTGATGGTTTCACCTTTCCTTGACGCATTAAGAAAATTGATGCCCCTTGTGGGCTCCTACTTGATTTCGACTTGGTGCTTGGGATTCAATTTGTGTTGGTTAACTTGACTTTCATGTTTCTTTGATGCTGCATATTCAAAAAAATGACATGTTGAATGGTCATATGCTATGCTCTTGGTGTTGAGCTTTGCGCTTAGTCCAATATTTTTAATAAAACAATATTTAATGCCATATTAATATAAACTTTTATAAACTAAACCTCAGGCCAATATATACTTTTTCCATAAAACTTGAGCCATGTTTATAAATTTTACCCGAGAACACAAATCTCAATACGTCGGCCAACAATTGACTTGTAAACCATTTTAGTTGAAATTACATAAAATTATCTTTCTTTTATTTTCTTTGTTGAACTTAGAAATTCCTATGCATTATTCAACCAAGAAAAACCTTGAAACTACTAAATCACCAATGAAGCCCAAAATTGATGCGGTGATAGCACTAACTCTAACAAAAATAAAGTAGTGCTAACATCCTCCAACTTATATTTCCATTAGTTGTTGGATTTATATGGTCCTCTTGAGAGGACATAATGTTATATATATGATCCAGCTAATTTCCTTGTCCTTCATAGATTACTAGTTCGGCATATCTATGTCCTTCCATTGGATCAATTCATGAGACCACCCTCATCTCTAAATCTTCAAATGATAGGATTATTCTCTTAAAATTGATGATGGTTTGATTATCTATCACCCAATAAATCCCTAAAAGTGCAATATATGGGTTTGTATCATCAACAATATCAATCAATTCAAAGTCTCCATATCTCTTCAGATCTTCTAACTCAACAGGTACTTGAGTGAGTCAACCGATGAGTAGCCTGAACCTTCAACTGATTTTTTAATCTTAATTGAATGGGAGACCAATCTAGTCGCTTCTTGTTCATGTTTTCCTATGTATTCCTTGTCAAGATCTTAACATCATATCCCATATCTAGAATGATATAGTCCATGTCATAGTCTCCTATATATGCATTCAGTCGCAACTCATGACCAGTTTTTAATCCTTTCCCAACATTGTTAACCCTTTTTTTAGGTCACAGTTCTTCTAGAGTTTCTTCTATGAGTGTTGTCAATTCTAGTGCAACATCGTTATCATGGATTAGTGCTAAACAACTTTTGAAAAACTATTTTATCTTACTAACCTTTTGTGTCAGCTGCTTCTAGAGTATTTGATCAAATATTTCGGTCATCTCTCTTGTCCTGATGTCGACGCTTTATTTGTGTCGACAAATTTTGATCAGACGTCGAAGAATACTTCCTTATCTTTTTAGACATTGAACAATACTTTCTTTTGTTTTGTGATTCATACCTACGATTGTCCATGTTGTTTGTCTTGGTCTTCTCTGGCCACAACACCTCATCTTGTCATGACAACAATGATTGTTTCTCTTGGCTCAACATAAATCATGTGGATGTACTAGTTTGGATTGGGATTGGGATTCTGCACAGGGTTGGTATTTCCCTCAGTTTGACCCTGGCACTTCACAATCAGTTGCAGACATTGTTTGATATTTTGATCAAATCCTTTACAATACAAACATGTCTTTGTAGGACTTGCATAGTCTCGAGAAAATTTCACTGGTTGTCCACATTTATAACATACAACTTATCCTATTTCGTGACCAAATCCTCCTCCTCCTTGTTGTCGTTGTCCTCGTCCTTGAAAATTTCCACCTCCCCTATGTTGAGGGTAGTGTTGTTGCAGAGGATATTGATTTTTTTGGTATTGTGACTGAGGATACTGTGGTTGTTGAAATTTTGCTAGTGGATATTGAGTAGCTTGGTACTGAGATTACACTCATTATTCCTGCATCTACTCATCATTCTTCATTAAGTAGGTATCCATTGTCTTCTCTTGCAACAACTAAAATGCTCTATAATATTTTGCATTGTGTCCTACAGATTTACAAATTTACAATACAAAATAGATGGTTTACTTCCAATCTTATGTAAATACAAACATTCTTCTGACCGATGGCCTCTATTTTTACATATTCTACACCAAGGCATCCCTTGGGTGTTTATCAGGTTTGGAGCTCCTACTACAACAAAGTTCATGAGTGCCGAACAATTATCTTTGTGGTGTCAATTCATTCTACATATTGTACACCATATCTCTTCTTAAAATTATTTGTCTTTCTTGATGTCCTAGAGCTGCACTATAAGATTATCTAGTTACAACTGAATCTACATCATTCCTACGCTGGTTTCTCTAATCGACGAGGATTCCAGCTTCATGGTTATTTCCATAGCTTCTGTCTATGACAGAATATTTTGTTGCATTAATGGAATCTGGATGTGTGGCAACAAAGAAACAATGAAACATTCCTTGTGTTGGAAATTCTACATCTGGAAGCTTACTTTATCCATTAATTTCTTCAATATGTGGTCAAAGTCCCAAACATACTCTATAGGTAGCTTCTTGATTTCTTTAATCTATGTAATGCATTGTGACTCATACTTCTCCTTTATAAACTCATCTATCATTCTGATTCAAATATGGTCGAGCATTTTCTGTGTAACCCCTACTGGAACTATAGAAAATTTCATGTACTAGTCTAGCACATGAACTCACAGAGTTGTGACCATCCGTAATTTTTTTATGTCATCATCTTAGACCTATCACATAGTCCATATGGCTTCACAAAGAAAACAATGTTTCTCCATCTCTTCTAACCCATTTCCATTGAATATTGGCAACTTAATGTCAGTTCCAGCCATTATGTTGGCTCCTGATATACTTGGGCAAAAATTTTGAGTAGTCAGACTCCCTTGTCCACTATTCACAATGTTAGTGCTATTTATATTTACAGGTATACCTGGAGATGAGTTTCTAAATCTTACTTTTGGTTATGTATGCAATGTTGTAGGTGTACCATACTCGTGCTCTAGTCTTGGAGTTTCTATTGACTCTTATTATTCTTCTTCTCCTATAGATATAAGCTGATATTCTTCTTCTACTTCGCAATAGATTTTGTCCAAGTGCAACACAAGTTCTTAGTCTCCTCCTCTATTAGTACTACAACTTCCTCTTCCTGCGACAATTTTTCTTCTCTTTCATGACCTAAATTTCCTTCCACTTCTTAAATAAATAGCCTCTATTTTAGTTCCATCATTTCTAGAGAACATCTCACCCTAGTTCACACCATTATTCACACATTTCTCCTATGACATACCCACCTTTTTGTGCACAACTTTCAAATATCACATTCATAATATTCCTTTCTCACATACGAGCATCTTTATACAAGTTTCCAAGGACAAAAAAATATCATTCACGGGGTACTTGAAAAAAATTTCTCTCTACCTCACTATATGAGGTTATTATGTCGACAACAAACTCAGTAATATATCCTTGGAAAATCCTATCCACCCAAAAATCAACAGCCCTCGAAACAAGGTTGCTTACACTTTTCAGTCGCTAAATCAACTGAGGATTCCACTCCTTCAGTTCCCCTACTTGAAAGTTTATTTGTTGGGTTGTGAGCTTCAACAACTACTCATGTAACACAATAGGGAATTCAGAAAATAAATTTTCATGAATATTTGTATATAGATATCATCCTAACCAATCGGTTGGGTTCCATCGACATCCCTTACTATCTTCTCATGTAAACTCTAATGCCTTAAAATCCACTCAATATTGGATTTCCACCTTCATCAAATACCAGAAAATTGTTGGAAAGAGGTATCAATCTAAAATATCTTACCTATCTATGCAAAACAATAACATATCAACAATAAGTACAAAAGAGAACACCAAATATATGTGGTTCACCCAATTAGGCTATGTCCACGGGAAGGTAGTGTTATATTATCTCCAAAATATCTCCTCAAGCTTAAAAGAGAGAAATGCCAAAAACCCCAATACAATACAAAAATATCACGTCCGTTCTATGTGATGTCACTCCCTTGACCCTATTATATACCAAGAGATGAGGAGGAGTTAATCTCACATATTACATATGGGATAATATAATTATCCTAAATAAAGTATCTTTATATAATGATAGATATCAAGAGTATACTTTACCATAATGAGGATGGGATATAATCTATTAATCTTTTACATAAGATTGTGGATATCTTTTGACATAATACAAAGACATTATTACCTTCCAAGGAATATAAAATATTCCAATACCCCCCCTTAATAATGGTTGGGAGAAAATCCCACTAAAAATTGAAGGAAGGAGTCATTACTGCTCCCCCTTGATGACAACTTCCCTCATCCCATGTAAAGAATGAATATGCATATACTTCATTGTTGTTAAGGATTTGGTGAATATATTGGCTACCTGTTGCTCGGTAGGACAATACTCAAGAGAAAGAATACCATCTGCGATGAGACCTTGAATGTAATGAGAATCAAGATCAATATGCTTTGTCTTGGAGTGATATACTAGATTGTAAGAAAGTTGAATTGTATCTTGATTGTCACATTTCAACACAGTGGATGATTTTGGAACTAGACTAAGCTCAGTGAGAACATGTCATAACCAAACTGCTTCTTTAGTTTCTTCTTTGGCTTCTCTATACTCTGCTTCATATGACGATAAAGAAAGAGTCTTCACCTTTTTGTTTGACCAAGAAATTGAACCTGAACCAAGTTGTTATAGCTGATTTTACCACTCCAGGTGAATCACACTTGTATGGCCTTCCCCTGTCCCTCTGCAGACTCCTTAGACCCCTTGGACCATTTTTTGTCCTTTGATGTTTCCTAGACCATCCCTAAAAACATGTGTACATTCATATATGTGACTTTTAAACCCCTAATCACGTATATACATGGGTTTGACCACTAAAACCACATACATTGGGATGTGTACAAAATCCAAATCCTTTTGGAGTTTTCCTTGACATGGATCCGACTCACTTGACTCTTGGCCTTCCATATGCCTTGAGATTGCTTGGATTCGACCTTTCATTACCCCTTTGAAAAGATATATAAGGAACTCTTTGATACATTGAAGGTATATGAGAGAATTGAGAGCAAAGAAACTATAATCTATTGTTGCCGGAACTTGTGCTTGAGTCTGCATCCCTTTGTCCCTTGGAGCACTTTTGTGTTCTTCCCAAGCTTGCCTTTTGCTTGTGAGCTTGCTATCGAGAGATGGAGGATTGAGGTGGTGGAGGCCCAAGTGGGGGATTCAGTTTCTCTGATTCACAGACATGCCGATAGAGGTTGTTCCATTGTAATCTCTAATTTTATATTAATAGAAATATCTTTTCTTGTCCAATAATGTATGTTTGAATGAATATTTTATCCATGGATGATTTCAAATGCTTGTACATTATTGATTATATATGCTAGAATAGTTCTAACACCAATATATATAGTATGCTTGTCTTGTTTAATTTTTGTTGAGGAAGTGATTTATCAATTCAAGCGGAAGTTGGAAAGCTCAATGAGGATCTACTTCAACCATCCAGAATAAGGTACAAGGTATGATCCTTTAGTGTTAGATATTTGATTTCTATTGAATATTGGAAAGGATTGGTTTCTGGAGTCAAGTTGTCTGTTGTGGTACCCCAAGCCATAGGAATTTCCCTCCATAACACAAGTTGAAATATATAACCAGTAGTTGACTGTCGATCAAAGCTATCACCTGCCCAGTCAGAATTTGTATAACGTGAAAATAAAATTGTACCATTGTTCAAATAAAAATCACCATAATACAATGTCCCCTATAAATATCTTAGAATTAGCTTGGATGTCTGCTAATGAATTTCACGAGGTTGTTGCATGAGCCATGAAACCATACTGACGACAAAAGAGAGAAATGGTCTGGTGTGGGTTAAATATATCAAACTACCAACAAGTAGACAATAAAGAGTAGCATCAACCAAAGGAGTAGTACACTCAACAATTAACTTTACACCGGACTGAAAAGGCGTAGGAGCGAGTTTACAATCACTCATATAGAAACAAACCAATAAATCTATAGCATACTTCAATTGAGAGAGAAGAATACCATCTTCCATATGCCAAATTTGAAGAACCAAGAAGTAGTGCAATATTCCAAGATCAGTAATTTCAAACTTCTTTTGAAGTTCACTTTTCATATTTTGAATTAGAAGAAGTTGGATGCCATTGATAATAAGATCATCCACATATAAAAAAATAACAATGATATTTTTTGGTTTATTGGTCAATACTGAGAGGGGGACGGTGAATCAATATTGTTATATTTTTACTAATTTAACCACTTTTTAAATATATCATTAAATACACATAACAACAAGAATAGTGACAGAACACAATTTTAATGTGGAAGCCCAATAGGGTAAACAACCAATACGCCCTATTACTGCAAAATTGTTATTTACAAATAGTTTTTCTTATTGCTATAGACAAGGATGGTATTACACCCTATTTACCATCAACTACTAGAAGGAGGATATGACCCCCTGGTTTATCAGCTCCTACTGAAAGGATTCTACGACACCCTATTTACAAGCTACCACTAGAAGGAGGCTATGACCCCCTCGTTTGTCAGCTGCTACTGAAGGGATGCTACAACACACTATTTTGTTAGCTACAAGTGACATGATGCTCTTACACCCTATTTACCAACTTCTGTTGGAAGGAGGCAACAACCCCCTGCAAGCATTTTTCCTCCCCTTGCTCCACCCTTCCATCCTAATATGTTTTCTGTAATATACTATATTTCTTTTCCCTCCATTCTCTGTCACACCCACTGGTCTCTATTTATAATTTTCAGATGTGGACTCCGAGACCCTTTCTCTCACTCATACTTCTATGTATAAGTATATTCATGTTTCCTGTAGACGTATTGTTCTGGAAACACTCCCTTTCACAAACATGCCCTTTCAAATCTGATAATCACACTTATCATAATTTTGTTTATGAACATTTAATTATTAAAATTAAAACTATCATATACTCTTCCAATAATATATACTCTTCCAATAATGGCATATAATCTCTTCATACTTGCGAGTATCACTTGTAAGGATTGCAAGAAATATTTACTACATGTAAATATCAAACCAAAACATTCTTCCACACCCTTTCATTCATTCAACACCTCAAAAATCATTTCTACAACTTGACTTAACATTTTTTGGTGCTTCCGCAATATCCTTCTCCATAATCAATCTAGGTTGTTGATCTAATTTTGAGAATATTTGGTGCGTCAATCTAGCACACAAATTTCATCCTTGAAATCATATTTCTGTACCACAATTTCCTCATCAATGATTCCCCACCATTGATCTTTTTTGGGTATTTTCCTGACCGTTGATCTAAGGTAAGATGCAGATTGCGGAATGCGGGTTCGTGACTTTTCCAAAATGTATTTTCGCAATTTCCACAGTTGTATTTCTGCACTAATCGTTCTTCACCATTGATATCCTGTGGGCTCTTTCATGACCATTGATCTGAAATAAGATGCGCATTATAGGATGTGGAAATGTAACATTTCTTCAAATCGTATCTTGACTTTCTTCAAGCTTCTTTCCACAATTTTCTTTCGCACAGTCAATATTTTGCGGCGTGTTTCCTGACCTTCGATCTTCTGAATTATGGGTTACAAATTGTGGGCTCATAGAATATTTAAATGTTATTTCCACAATCCCCTTTCCACATTTTTCTTCTGCACCATCGATCTCTTTTAGTGTAACTAATCTTAGCCGTCTGTTCTTGATATTTTGTGGAACTTTGGATTTTCTGCCTAACTGTCGGAATTAATCCTTAACCATTGGATCTAGTGCAGGACTAATATAATTCGTTTGATCTTGATTGTCACAGAACTGATCCTTAATCATCGGATCTCATGCGGGATGCTTCTTGACCATCGATTTTAGATCAAATATGGATCTCACCATGATTTTGTGGATCTGCACGATTTCTTTTTGGAAATCCTCTACGACTGTTTCTAACAGTTTTGAATCTTTATATACACAGAGAATTTCATCATGCTGCTGATTATAAGGAATTTATAAACACTATCGTAGACATAGTTTCTCTGAAGAATTTATAAACACTCTTAGAGAGATATAGTTTTTATGTTCTTCAATTGTTACATATAATCTATCTCTTGTTCATTTCACTCTTCTATAGTTCCACTCTTCATTTGTCTAACCAACTTTATTATTCATACTACATCTCTATTTCCACTCAACCTCCGTTGTTTGTTTTATTAACCATTGTTTACATCATACTATCGACATTGTCTTGGAAGTCTTCAAATCAGTCATTCATGTTGTCTTATCATCCATGTCCATCTCATCGATTGCATTTGTTAAAAATGAAATTTTATGACATCATCATTAGGACACCATCATATTCCATTTCATCATATGTGTCATGCCACATCCTCAACTATGCCATGCCATGCCATCACTACCTTAGTCTTTCACTGAGTTTGTTCTTCCATCATATCCACTAGTTATTCATTTGTCATTTGTGAACAACTTTGACATCAATGACAACTATAAAACCAACAATATCCCCCTTTGGAATTGATGGAAACCTCTAAACATTCTCCCCCTTTGACAACAATGAAAAAGGATAACCTATTATGCCAATGTTGTACCTATTTTGATATAGGATTTCCTCTCTTTATACTGTATGACAACCCCCCATATCAACATATCTCCCCCTCTGATTATTCTTCCTCCTCTTAGTTTTTTTGTAAAGGAACTACTCCCATCTTCTGTCTAAGATGCTCAAACACTTCCTTAGGTAGTGGTTTGGTGAAAATGTCAACAATCTATTCTTTTGTGTCAATATATTCTAATCCTATAAGATCTACTCATAAAATATGAACATCAAATAGTGATCAATTGTGATAACACTAGTGCTATAAATATGTCTAAAAATCCTATCATGAATTTTAAGAAAAAACATATACCAAGAAAGTATCACTATCTAAGAGAACGGGTATCTCAAAAAGTTGTCAGATTAGAATATATTGACACAAAAGAATAGATTGTTGACATTTTCACCAAACCACTACCTAAGGAAGTGTTTGAGCGTCTTAGATAGAAGATGGGAGTAGTTCCTTCAGAAAAGAACTAAGAGGAGGAAGCACAATCTCAGGGGGAGATATGTTGATGGGGGGGTTGTCAGAAAGTACAAAGAGAGGAAATCCTATATCAAAATAGGTACAACATTGGCATAATAGCTTATCCTTTTTCATTGTTTTCAAAGGGGGAGAATGTCTAGAGGTTTCCATCAATTCCAAAGGGGGATATTGTTGGGTATATAGTTGTCATTGATGTCAAAGTTGTTCACAAATGAAAAAGGAATAACTAGTGGATATGATGGCAGAACAAACTCAGTGAAAGACTAAGGAAGTGATGTCATGGCATGGCATAGTTGAGTATGTGGCATGACACATATGATGACATGGAATATGATGGTGTCCTAATGATGATGTCATAAAATTTTATTTATAACAAATGCAATCGATGAGATGGACATGGATGATAAGACAACATGAATGGCTAATTTGAAGACATCCAAGATAGTGTCGGTAGTATGATGTAAACAATGGTTAATAAAACAAATAAAGGAGGTTGAGTGGAAATAGAGATGTAGTATGAATAACAAAGTTGGTTAGACAAATGAATAGTGGAACTATATAAGAGTGAAATGAATGGGAGATAGATTATATGTAACAATATAAGAACATAAAAACTATATCTCTGAGAGTGTTTATAAATTCTTCAGAGAAACTATGTCTACGAGAGTGTTTATAAATTCCTTATAATCAGTAGCATGATGAAATTATCTGTGTATATAAAGATTCAAAACTGTTAGAAATAGTCACAGAGGATTTCCACAAAGAAATCGTGCAGATCCACAAAATCATGGTGAGATTTGCATTTGATCTAAAATCGATGGTCAAGAAGCATCCCGCATGAGATCCGATGATTAAGGATCAGTTCTGCAACAATCAAGATTAGATGAATTATATTAGTCCTGCACTAGATCCGATGGTTAAGGATTAATTCCGACAGTTAGGCGGAAAATCCAAAGTTTCGCAAAATATCAAGATCAGATAGCTAATATTAGTTATGCTAAAAGAGGTCGATGGTGTAGAAGAAAAATGTGGAAAGGGGATTGTGGAAATAACATTTAAATATTCTATGTGCCTGAAATTCCTAACCCACAATTCAGAAGATCAAAGGTCAGGAAACACTCTGCAAAAGATTGATGGTGCAAAAGAAGCTTGCGGAAAGGAGCTTGAAGAAAGTTGAGATACGATTTGAGGAAATGTTACATTTCCACATCCCGCAATCCACATCTTATTTCAGATCAATGGTCATGAAAGAGCCCACAGGATATTAACGGTGAAGAATGATTAGTGCAGAAATACAACTGTGGAAATCGTGAAAAGACATTTTGGAGAAGTCACAAACCCACATTCCGCAATCTGCATCTTACCTTAGATCAACGGTCAGGAAAATGCCCAAAAAGGATCAACGGTGGGAAATCGTTGATGAGGAAACCATGGTACAGAAATACAATTTCAAGGATGAAATTTGTGTGCTAGATCGACGCACCAGATATTCTCAAAATTAGATCAACAACCTAGATTGATTATGGAGAAGGAGATTGCAGAAGCACCAGAAAATGTTAAGTCAAGTTGCAGAAATGATTTTTGAGGTGTTGAATGAATGAAAGGGTGTGGAAGAATGTTATGGTTTGATATTTACATGTAGTAAATATTTCCTTCAATCCTTATACCCCTTGGACCATTTTTTGTCCTTTGATGTTTCCTTGACCATCCCTTAAAACATGTGAAAATTCATATACGCGACTTTTAAACCCCTAATCGCGTATATACACAGGTTTGACCCCTAAAACTGCATACATCAGGATGTGTGCATAATCCAAATTCTTTTGGAGTTTTCCTTGACATGGATCCAACTCACTTGACTCCTGGCCTTCCATATGCCTTGAGATCGCTCGGATTCGACCTTTCATTACCCTTTCGAAAAGCTATATAAGGAACTCTTTGGTACATTGAAGGCATAAGAGAGAATTGAGAGCAAAGAAACTATAGTCCATTCTTGCCGGAACTTATGTTTGAGTCTGCATCCCTTTGTCCCTTGGAGCACTTTTGTGTTCTTCCCAATCTTTCCTTTTGCTTGTGAGCTTCCTATCGAGAGATGGAGGATTGAGGTGGTGGAGGCCCAAGTGGGGGAGTCAGTTTCTCTGATTCGCAGACGTGCCGACAGAGGTTGTATCCATTGTAATCTTTGATTTTATATAAATAGAAATATCTTTTCCTATCCAATAATGTATGTTTGAATGAATATTTCATCCATGCGTGATTCCAAATGCTTATACATTGTTGATTATATATGCTAGAATAGATCTAACACCAATATATATAGTATGATTGTCTTGTTTACTTGTTGTTGAGGAAGTGATTTATCAATTCAAGCTGAAGTTGGAAAGCTCAACGGAGATCTACTTCAACCATCCGGAATAAGGTACGAGGTCTGATCCTTTAGTGTTAGATATTTAATTTCTATTGCATATTGGAAATGATTGATTTCTAGAGTCAAGCTGTCTATTGTGGTACCCCAAGCCATAGGAATTTCTCTTCATAACAGAATTGGCGACTCCGCTAGGGAGTTCCTAGTAGTTGTCCTTTAGGGGTTTTCTATCGGCATTCAATGACTTTGAATTGCTCTTTTTCTCTTGTTTATGTGTCGAGTCTGGGGGTATGTTTGCCTGGTAGTGTCTGGTTGGTGTGAATTTTGTCTCAACTTGTTTGTTTTCCTTTATTTTTATGCACCTTTCTTCTTGTACGCGAGTTTTGAACTCACAATCGCGTATATATGCGAGTTTCACTTCTATTTCTGCGTACACATGCAATTTTACTATGAACAGTCACATATGCCATTAGTTTTTCCTTCTAGAGGAATATGGATGGTTGCTGGGTGAAGTTTGATGAGTGCTGAGTCTCCTTTGATACTGCCAGAGTCTGTATACACCTCTATTTCTGACCGGAGACATTTTTTTAGGGTAAATTTTTTTTTTAAGAATGTTCTTGTCATTGCATTTTCAATTTTTTGTTTTGGGATTAGTGCATTAGATTTCTTTTACCTTAGTAATTTTCTTAAGTGTTTCTTGAGTGTGCTTGTAGAGTCTTGGGGTTGTAGAATCATTCTTTTGCTTTCATATCTCATTTTTATTTCAAAAAATCCAAAAATATTTGCTTATCATCATGCATTGCATATTGCATTTTGCATAGTACTTGCACTAGATTTGCTTTGGAGAATTAGTCAAGATTTCATATAGGAAAGTTTGCATCTATCATTTGAAGAAAATTGTGCATTTCACGTAGTAGCATACCCTGCTTTTCATGGACACACTGCATTTTCATTGATTGTTAGGTGTGCATTTTACTTCATGTTGTGTCATAACACCATTAGTTGCACGGCCATATACCTCTTTTGAGTAATAAATCCAATTAAAATCAACGCTTAAATTAAAATGAACTACACTATTTTATTTGATAGGGTTCACCAACAAGATTAGGTTTTAGGGTCTTGGAATAGTTCATTGTGAGTCAATTCTCCAAGACCACTAAACAACAACATGTATGTGTATGTCCAGGTGAGTGTGTGAAATTCCTTGGTATAACCAGTGTTTCTCAAGATCCTCCTCTCAAAAGGGAGTTAAGCACGAGGCAGTGTGAGCGGTTATTGATTAGGATGACCCCTAGTAATAATTGAGTAGCACCGAAGATATTTCCAGGATTGTATTCGTATCTAGGGGCTCTTTCGAGAGTTTCAGGATTTGCTACCTTGCCCATATGGTCAAACCTGCCTGTGACTGTTTGCCTAAGCATTGATTATATTGAGGTGACCTTAGTGACCTTACCTAGGATATCGAGGGGGTACTTTGCAAGGGTTATTCTGCAAGTGTCCCAGCCAAGTTGGGGTCGGACAGCACAGTCGCTTTACGTGTTGAAGCTGAGGGCCACAATAATTGGTTACATACCTTTGCTTGTTGTGTATAGGAGTCTCAAGCCTCTCCTAGGTGAGACATACCTACTTCATTCGGGACCTCACTTATCCTACCATTGATTGCTTGTGGTTGGCTTTAGATTTTATTGGTGATTGCTCTATGCACATTATCTTGCCTAGGGTTTGCATAGCTAGAGAGTCTTTTATATTTTTTGAGTCATTGTGGATTCAGATGCGGCTCCTCGCCGTTCTTGTCATTTAGCAAGGCTTCCACCTTCTACATCTCCTCCTCCTTTGGGAGAGAGAAATAGACAGTCCGAGTGGACTACTTTGCACATTGATTCACACACCATGGGAGACCATATAGAAGGTATTCCTGAACCACCTTCTCCCATTCATGTGGAATATGGGGAGTTTACTCCTAACTATGATCCTTCACCCGACTTGACTGAGTTAGGTCTTGTGATTTCTCAGATAGGTACTTTTCACGATAGACCTAGTTACTCTAGGGTTGATTCCCCCATGACACATCGCTAGTATGGAATGTCGGAGGATGATGAGACTCATTTTGAACCTGCGAGCACTAGTTATGGTAGTTGTTTGTGCCAGAAATTGTTTCTAAGGCCAGAGAAACAAGCCAACACAATCTCAAATATAAAACTCAAATAAAACTAGGGTTTAGGGTTTGTTTAATGTGTTTTTGGTTGTAAGCTTTGAGAACAAGCAGGGAATACATTTAGAAATAAACTAAAAACTAAATCATAAACAGAAACTGATAAAGATGCATAACATATCACATAAGATCCAACAGAGAGACCATGTCGAGGTTCATAC
Source organism: Pseudotsuga menziesii (assembly GCA_001517045.1). Lineage (NCBI taxonomy): Eukaryota > Viridiplantae > Streptophyta > Pinopsida > Pinales > Pinaceae > Pseudotsuga > Pseudotsuga menziesii. Next base: position 262,112 of record LPNX010268037.1, on the reverse strand, counting down.
AGAAAGGACAAGCACTACCATCAAATAAACATTAACTAGTAATGAATTTATCATTTAAGGAACTAAACAAGTTCAGAAATGAAACCAACACAGACAAACTGAAGGGGAAAAATTCATATATTTCATTATTTCATCAGCAAATGCTTATAAGAGTCACAATACTTAGCTCTGAACAAGTCTAAAGATACAAATATTCTGCAGACCTCCTGTAGCTCCCAAAAATCAGAACCCTTCTTCAGTCCCTTTGTCCCTCTTTTATAATTACAAAGAAGTAGTTCTATATTCCCTTCATTAGGTCGAAATTGAAACTACTCAGCAGTTACATTAACTAACTAACTCAACTAATTGACTAAAAATAGCAAATCGGATTCCTGGCAAATATGGTGAATTTCTGGAAAATAGGTGTCAAAGAAGCTTCCATATCTCTCAATTGGTGATGCCTGTGTAAAAACTGAGAAAGATTTTTGTAAATGGGTTTGTGATGGACAAAAAATTCTCTTGGTTTTTAAAAATTCATCTCCAATTGATCAGAATATGCCCCGCAAGATGAACACTAAAACAGGAAAATATTAAAAATTTAAAATCCCTGGAAAATAGGCTGCGAAGATTAAATTTTATCCTTCAAACCTTGACACCTGTGTAAAACATGAGAGAGTTTTTTGTGAATGGGTCCTTTATGAAAAAAAACCTCTATTTGTTTTTAAAAATTCATCTCCAATTGATCATAATCTACCCTGCAAGATGAACACTAAAACTGGAAAATATTAAAAATTTAAAATCCCTGGAAAATAAGCTGCAAAGATTAAATTGGATCTTTCAAACCTTGATATCTGTTGCAAAACTGAGAGAGGTTTTTGTATATGTGTATCTTATGAAAAAAAAAACTCTTTTTTTTTCAAAAATTCCTCTCCCTTAGCTCATGGTCAGCATTTTACTTCAATGACCCAAAACAGGAAAAACTGAGCAGAATTCTCAGTGATCTCTTCTTCCTATACAGTAATTTCTTCTGTGACAGCAAATTTATTTTCACTGGAAACTTTTGGTATGAAAAATATGCATTGAACCCTCTGATACACTGAGAGACATGAAATTGAGATGTCCATTGCAGTCTTGTACAAGGAAACTGGAAAGTCCATCAAATGTTTCTAGCTTGGAAGCCAATTTCTCTGCTATTACTATGGGAGAAACTTCTTGTGATCTATCTTTGTGAGCTTTGGCATCCAATGAAAAATCACATGCACTATTTATGTTTTCTAAAGTATAAAATTCTCTGCACAGTAAAACTTTACATAAATGATCTCAGCTACCAGCTTCTCAGATTAACTGAAGACTGTTTGTTTGTTGGATGAGAAGATATATAAAACATAACAATCTCCAATCTATTCATTTTATGCTTCCTGTAGTCTTAGCATAAAAAATGAGAATAGGTATTCATGTAATCTCGGCTATTCAGCTCTTTCATTGCACTATGTATAAGTAGCAGACTCTTTTGTGAAGTTTAAGGACCATAAAATGCACAATTTTTCACCCCATCCTCTTTTCAAACTTCAGCAGAGGAATGGTTCAATATAGAGCTATTTTTCAATCTTCCACTCAGCAGAACATCTCAGAATGTCTTAAACGGCTATCTTTTCAAAAGGAATCCCTTTTAAAGACATAATTTAACATTTCCCTTAACTAATTTTGACAGAAACGACTTCAAGGAGAAAGCCCCAACTCTGCTCTATAACAGCAACCTCCGATTTTTTGGAAGACGTCTTCGTTCCAGCATCTCCACCAGCTCCATAATATTTAATTTAGAACATCTTCCCTGAAAGTCTTGCCTTATTTCGCTCACTCTCATCATTTGCCAGAAAGTTGCATCCAGTTGCCAGAACAGTTGCCAGAATCTCCCTCACATGAGACTGATGCCTGTTTACATGAAAAAAACTTGGCAAAACATATATCAAATGTGACCAATGATTTATTTAACACTTTAGCAGCAAAATCCCCAAAAAATCGGACTGAAAAATGACCATTCTGGCAAAAAATGATTTTCCTGTAGCGCTCCTTTGTTAATTTTTTGCTCCAGCGCTACAGGAATAATTTAAAACCCAATTTTGGCTCTATTTAGTCATTTTTTCCATTTTGAATACAGTTCAAAGGACAAACTATACTCATGATATGATTTGTGAATCCATTATTCAATATATTGACCTTTAGAACCGTTCAAAAGCTTAAAAGAACAAAACTAAATAAAATTCTGAAGGTAAAAATTGAAAATTTCACTAAAAATCTAAAAATTTCCACAGTAAGTAAAAGAGTAAACTCAAGCAAATATGCAAGCTAAAATAAAAAAAACAATCAAACATAAAATTTGAAGAAACAAATTCTTGACTTAACATCTGGCTCCAGCTACGGGATGAAGTCCTCCCTGTGAGGCTTCAAGAACCTGTAGACCAGTGCCTTCTGTCACCAAAACTACCTGCTTTTCTGCAAAACATCCATTGGGCTATGGAGTCTTTATTCAATCCTTCATACACTGATATATACAATGAAAATCAAATCTCATTCTCTAAGGAACCTTCCATCTACTGAATCAAATCGAAATCCCATTTCCAATGTAACCAAGACAAAATTTGATCAACCCACCAAAACTTGTTTCCAACTTGAAATATATATAGAATCAGAAAAATTGGAAAACATGAAGAGCAGAGATTTAACAACTTATACCCACTTTCATCAAATAGTGTCTCTGAAATAACAGATTCATAACCTGGTATTGACTCTAAATAATCTGCTACTAGATCATAAAAATTTCCACAAGTTACCTCTTCCTGCTCTGGCTGTCCAAAAGAATATTTTGTTCCATGAATATCAATCAGGCATTGGTGATAAAAGACATCAGGATCAGCCTGAATTTGCTTTGTAAAATTTTGAATAGTATCATCAACAATGTCAACACCTTGAACCTCCTTTTCCGCACTGTCTTCAAATGAGTGACTATTAGGCATTGGATTTTGCTGTTCAAAGATAATAGACTGACTGCATTCTTGAATCTACTGATCAAATTGTAACATATCACACACCTCACAGATTTCTGGGTCTTTATTTTCAATTTCATCATCATATTTATTAAAAATCAGACCATCTTCATAGTGATTTTGAACAGCAGATTTATCGTAACCATGAATGTGAACAACTTCTGAAGAAATGTGAACAGCCTCGCCTTCATCAAATTTAGTATCAAAACCAAGAGGAATAGAATCTAATTCACCACAGAATGCTTGTCTTGGAACCCTAATCTCTTCATCATAGCAAGGAGTATTTTGAGAAATTTCTAATGATGATGCTAAAGGTTCATCTTTTCCTTCAATACAAAACTGATCTTTAACACAACATTGATTTTCAAAAGTTTGTTGAACTAGAGATTGATCTTTAAAAGGATTTGAATTCAAACTGTTATTAAGGTTGTTGAAATCATTATGAGAAAGTTCCAAACTATCTCTACTGATCTCATCACTTGGATAATTCTCAAACTGACCTAAAACAACAACTTGATTATCATAATGATCATGGCATTCTTCCTTGACAACACTATCTGAAAATGTTACCTTCTCATCTTCAACAAATTCTGAAACTTCAACTTCTTCATGACATGTTTTGAACCCTTGATTGTACTCATCATCATGGTTCTTTAAATCAGAAATTGTATGACAAACATCAGTCTGCTCACAACAATCTTTTAAAAAGAGTTCAGCTGGGTACAGATACTTACAATGCTTCTGAAAGCATGTGTGGAATTCTTTTAGCGAAGAGATGTTAGCAGCGGGAAGAGAAAAATACCAATCTCGTGCATCTTTTTCAAGTGAATACATGAACATCTTCATGAGCACATATTCATGCTGGATATTTAACTGGACCATACATTGATGAAATTTGATAAGGTGATCTGATGGGTTATCCTCTTTGCTTTCTCTAAACCGTGGAAGACAATCTCCCCAAAAATCCATAGTAGGTACTGGATTTGGAAAACCTGGAATATTAGAAAAATTTAACGGTGCAAACCTTCGAGCCACAATAGCTCATTGGTCTCTGCATGTTGAAATAGTGGAGTTGCCAATCAATTTGTCAAGATTTTGTTTCTTCTTCTCAGAAATAAAAAGGGGTGATAGTGGTTCAAATTAATCAAGGCTGTATAAAGCTATGGATGACTGAAACCTTCTAATTCTTCTAGCAGCCACTGTGTCGAACTTGGTGAAAATAGCCTTTAAAAAGTGTTGGTTTAAGTCCACCTCTTAAACCAGTAAAATAGATGAATATCCCAAGGAAGATATGCTTCAGCTTCATCCCCGGCAACGGCGCCAAAGATGTTTGTGCCAGAAATTGTTTCTAAGGCCAGAGAAACAAGCCAACACAATCTCAAATATAAAACTCAAATAAAACTAGGGTTTAGGGTTTGTTTAATGTTTTTTTGGTTGTCAGCTTTGAGAACAAGCAGGGAATACATTCAGAAACAAAATAAAAACTAAATCATAAACAGAAACTGATAAATATGCATAACATATCACATAAGATCCAACAGAGAGACCATGCTGAGGTTCATACAGAAAGGACAAGCACTACCAGCAAATAAACATTAACTAGTAATGAATTTATCATTTAAGGAACTAAACAAGTTCATAAATGAAACCAACATAGACAAACTGAAGGGGAAAAAGTTATATATTTCATTATTTCATCAGCAAATGCTTATAAGAGTCACAATACTTAGCTTTGAACAAGTCTGAAGATACAAATATTCTGCAGACCTCCTGTAGCTCCCAAAAATCAGAACCCTTCTTCAGTCCCTTTGTCCCTCTTTTATAATTACAAAGAAGTAGTTCTATCTTCCCTTCATTAGTTCAAAATTGAAACTACTCAGCAGTTACATTAACTAACTAACTCAACTAATTGACTAAAAATAGCAAATCAGATTCCTGGCAAATATGGCGAATTTCTGGAAAATAGGTGTCAAAGAATCTTCCATATCTCTCAATTGGTGCCACTTGTGTAAACAATGAGAGAGGTTTTTGTAAATGGGTCCATTATGGACAAAAACCTCTTTTGGTGTTTAAAAATTCATCTTAAATACATCCGAATATGCCCCGCAAGATGAACACTAAAATAGGAAAATATTAAAAATTTAAAATCCCTGGAAAATAGGCTGCGAAGATTAAATTGTATATTTGAAAAATTGATACTTGTGTAAAAACTGAGAGAGGTTTTTGTGAATGGGTCCGTTATGAACAAAAACCTCTCTTGTATTTTAAAAATTCATCTTCAATTGATCATAATATTCCCCGCAAGATGAACACTAAAACAGGAAAATATTAAAAATTTAAAATCCCTGGAAAATAGGCTGCAAAGATTAAATTGGATATTTCAAACCTTGATATCTGTTGCCAAAATGAGAGAGGTTTTTGTATAAGTGTATCTTATGAACAAAAACCGCTTTTTTTTTCAAAAATTCCTCTCCCTTAGCTCGTGGTCAGCATTTTACTTCAATGACCCAAAACAGGAAAAACTGAGCAGAATTCTCAGTGATCTCTTCTTCCTGTACAGTAATTTCTTCTGTGACAGCAACTTTATTTTCACTGGAAAATTTTGCTATGAAAACTCTGCATTGAACCCTCTGATACAATGAGAGACATGAAATTGAGATGTCCATTTCAAGCTTGTACAAGGAAACCAGAAAGTCCATCAAATGTTTCTAGCTTGGAAGCCAATTTCTCTGCTATTACTATGGTGTTGGAGCAGGGTCCCATAGCTACAGAAGAAGCTGCTAGTTTTGGCGGAATGATAAGCTTTAGCAGAAAGAAGTTAAGGTAGAGCTACGACACTGTAGCACGTTTCCAGCTGGAGAGCAGAGCCGAAAACAGTGACTTTTTGAGATGCAAAAGTCAAAGAAAGGCAACGGTACCTGAGCGGCCGAGAAGGGAGAGCTCACCCACTGCATTAAAGGCAGCGGCGGAAGACAGGAGGGCTCAGTGACCCTCATAAATAAGAAGGAGAAATTAGGCTCAAGCATTGAAGGTGAAGGATAGAAAACAGAGAAGCGGTGCATAGTACCCATGGTCAGTGCATGGAAGCATGGAAGACTGCAGAGAGTTGTGGTGTGATGGGAAGTGGCTACCGCAAGGACAGAGAGGATCGACTGTCACTAATTAGGGTTTGGGTTACTATTGGGACAGGCCCACAGTGTTGTAAAAGCAGGACCTTCGGGCTGCTTATAAAAGAATGTAATTTTGTATTGTAAAGGGTTAGTTAGTTAGCTAGTTGGTTGGATAGACAGTTAGACAGTCGTGAATGAAATAGGTAATAAGGATAAGTAGACTGTTGTAAAAGTCAAGCTCTGGTTCTGGTCTTAGCTGTAGCAATCTTACTGAAACCAGTACCTGGCTTATAAAGCATGCATGTAACGGTTCGCAGGGATCAATTGAGAGGGAAGAGTATATTGTAAGAGAGCAATATAGAGAAAGGAGAGATCTAAGAGAGAAGATCTTGAGCTGCATATGTGGTGCAGCAGAATTGTGTTTTACCTTCCCCTTGAGCTATAATAGAAAACACAGTTCTGTGGACGTAACTTCCATATTGGAGGTGAACCACGTTAAAATCTGTGTTATGTGACTGATTTATGTGTTATGTTTACTTATGCATTGCTCAGTTAATTCTTGGACTTCGTTGCAGTTTAATGGATGAATGTATTAATCAGTTCACCATGGCACAGAAGAATAATCATAAGTTAAAATCCTTTGGCATGTTGTATGTGTTTCATTTATGTTTGTGTAAACATCTACTGGTTGCAGTATTGAATAGCTTCGTATGTTAAGTCTTGCATGTAGACACGAGCAACGCTAAGTGCGCTAAACCGCAGAGGTAGGATATCACAGAGAGGTGATATCACATCGGCAGAGAAGCTGCGGTGCGCGATACCGCAGGTTGAGGACTTCGCGTTGAGCAGGAGCTACGTGTCGCACGGTGCGTGGCGATGCGTTGAGGCTGGAAATATCGCAAGTCAGGGAAAGTGCGCATCATATAGAAGGACCATATGGTGGTGGAAAGAAACATCTCACGGCTATAAGAGCTGCGTGATGATGGGATCGCGCGACACGAGCAGGAGGTCGTGAGACGCACAGACACAGGAAGGAGGTCTCGTGGCTAGGAGAGCTGCGCGCCACCAGTAGGATTTCCTCGGAACCTGGTCCAAGAAACTTGAGTCCTTGGCCAACCCATTAGATTCACCTCGGGTGAGACTTCAGGCCGCCCTACGGTCTGTCGCCGAAAGGGCCAGTGAGCTAGGGGTGTTGTTGGTTGATTATAGTAAACCCGGGTCTGCCCACGCAATCAACAAATGGTTCCATTGCCGGTTTGAAGGACTGGGAGTTAATGTTCTGTTGGCATCCTACCAGAGAAGAGTTTCACCAGTGGCTGGATTCAGACTTAAGGGAGTTTTCCAAGAAAGAAAATCGCAGCCCTAAACTAAGCACAGAGGCCTGGTTAGAAAAGCATATCGCTTTAGACATACACGCTATATTTTTTGCAACCTATGGAAACGAGGTTTTCGACTGGTTATCCAAGTTGACAGATAGGAACACATTCAAGAAGAAAAGAAACATTGTCTGGACATCGGAGTTGATTCAGACCATGCAGAACCTTGACAATCCGATTACGAGAGCAGTGGACTTCTGGCTTACCAGTGTGCTAGACGGCTTTGTTACATAATTTGTAGTTGACCAGAGAAAGAGCTTTAGCAAAGCTGAACGATACTTTTTCAGAGGATATCACGGTAAGTACCTAAAATCTCTAAACTTGTCCCTTAAGATGATGCTATATGAAAAAGGAACAATGGATCTAGTCTCAGATGAATAAGTAAAGATAGTAATGTCACAAGAGTTTGAAAGTGATTTTGATGACATTGGACGAACATGTAGTGGAAAGAAGTATAAAGTATATTTTAGCTCTCCTGTATTTGAAGACACCTCAGACAGTATTAGACAATAGAGCCTTAGCACCACAGAAGAACCAGAGGGGGGTATCCCTTACCACCCCTATACTCCACAGAAATAGACAGGGACTCAGAATAACCCCGTAGGTACCCCATCTAGTAGTTCACAAACAGTACCTACTCCCGCTACATCACCTTTACCTACACCGCTGAGTGGTAGTAGCCCAGTTAGTCAGAACCCACCACAGAGAAATAGAATGGGAGACGACATGAAGCTACCTTTTAAAGGTACAGGAGCAAAAGACCCGGAACAACATTGGTTCCTATGCAAAGCCATGTGGACCATTAAAACAATCAACGATGATAACCTTAAACTTGTACAGTTGGTCACCACACTCAGAGACAGAGCCTTGACATGGTCCATAAAGTATACTACATTGCCCAAGACACTTGCCTACGTTAAGAACGCCATGATCAAAGAGTTTAAAAAACTTAAGTCTGAGTCTCAGTGCATTACAAAGCTTAAGGATATTAAGCAGCTACCATCAGAGTCAGTATGGGACTTTGACCAGAAATTCAAAGCTCTTATAGACCAAGTAAGTTTTGAGTTTGCGCCAGAGCAGCATAACGAATGGTTTATTACAGCGCTGCTCCCTCATATCAGAATGCCACTAATGCAGCAGAAACTCACTACTCAAGATGAAGCGCTGGAGATGGCAATGAAACTAGAGGCTTCACCTTTAGCAGAAACCAGTACAGGCATGACAACTCTACATACCCAGTTGGCCAACCTCATGTTACAGATACACGAACTAAAAAAAGGCAAAGAGGTTATGCAAGACATATGGTGCATAAAGTGCAGAGCATAGGGCCATAGTAAATACAATTGTTCAGTCTTTGCAGAATATTTAGCATCAGGGGCTCCTAACCCCTTACCACGCACACAAGGGCCATGGTGTGAAATATGTAAAACATAAGGACATCCACCTCAGCAATGCCCTTTGCTTCAAAAGTATGTACAGACACCTAAAAACCTATATTGTATCTTCTGTAAATCCGTCGGGCATGATCAACAGGACTGCCGAGCTTATGATCTCATGTTAGATAGAAAACATGATGTGTGCAGAGTCCAAGCAGACACACAGGGTCCAGCAACAGGACCACAGCTGGATCAAGCTTACGGAGGCCGTGCAGGAGGATTTAGAGGACGAGGCCGTGGAGGAGGCTTCGCACATGGAGAAGGATTTGGCCGAGGAGGAGGTTTTGGCCAAGGTCGTGGGCCAATCACTTGTTATAATTTTGGAGTTGTAGGACACTATGCTAGGGACTGTCAGAACGCCACTACTACTTGTAACTACTACAAATATTATGATCATACTATAGAGGAGTTTCCTATCTTGATAGCTAAGATCAAAGACCCTAAACCAGCCACACACCAGAACATCCAACTTATCGTTGCTGAACAGGAAAAACCAGAACCAAGAGAAAATATTGTGACTCGGAGCGGTGCTTCCACCAGTGGCACATCGCAGGAGACCGGAAAGAACACAAGTCAAGGGTGGGTGCGCAGAGCTCCTAGTAAAGCAACAGCACTCGACCTACAGCATAATAAAGAGACCTTTCACGAATCCAAGGCTTCCTTTGATGAACCTACACTATCAGGACCGTAGGTATCGCCGTCTAGGAGCATACCGCAGCAAACACCTTGTGGCGATAGCCCTGAGCAGGCACAGCAGGATACCACATCGGGAAGATGCGACGAGGATGAATCGATAGGAAGGGTACAATCCTTCCTGCATAGCTGCTTGAAACTCCTGAGAAATGACAAAGCTGTCGGTGAGCTACAGCGCATAATAGATTAGTGTCAGCAACCCTCTCTCTTGGGCAGTGCACACCGCGCTGTCCATAATATTACAAGACATACAAGGACAGGAAGAGAGATGAAATTCACAGCGCAGATTGGTGAGTTTGAAATGGATGAGGTTGTCTTAGATCTCGGATCAGAGGTGAATGTTCTAACCAAGCAGACATGGGAACAGATGGGTAGTCCTCAGTTATCCCTATCGCCTATCCACCTAAGATTAGCTAATCAGCAGCGAGTATCACCATTGGGTCGACTACCGCAGGTGCCAGTTGATATTGACGGAGTTTGTACTTTTGCAGAATTTGAGGTTATAGAAATCAATGGCGACAGTCGACCATATCCAGCACTATTAAGTATTGATTGGGCGATTGGTAGTAAAGCTATCATTGACCTAAAGAGAAGACAAATGACCTTTGAGGATGCGCAGATCCGGGTCATCGCACCGCTAGATCCTTACCAAGGTCCTAGATATATTGAACCTATCCGAGCAGAGGAGGAGGCACATAACATCGATAGTCTCTACCAGATGACTGCGAACCAGAATGACTACATCAATCCAACCGTAGAAGGGAACATTAGTTGGCGATGCGACAGCTCATGCGCATCGGATTCTGATGTTGGCCTAGAAAATTGGCAGAACAGACTTTATGAAGTTTCAGCACGCAGATGTGCGTTTATCAGTAAATCACTGTGATGGATTGGCGCAGAAACCACCGAGATTCCATCATATCATGCTCTGACAGATATCCAGGATTTTTTTGAACAGTTTGAGCAACAGATTCCTTATGAACAGAGGATCGCAGCTATGGACCTTGCAATTCGAGCCACACCTGCAAGATGGTGGTATGCGCATAAAGAAAATATCGCATCGTGGGATAATGTAAAAAGACTGATGGCAATCAGATTTTCTGATGATAGAGAGTATGTAACACAGAAGTACATAGGAGAAACTGACCCCAGCATACACATTCACACATGTGAGTAGAACTGGTTGAACATTCCAGAGGATGAATGGGTTCACAGATTCATTCACACATTGGACACAGTTCCAAGGAACTGGTATACAGAGACTGAGCTGCGCAAGGGAACGACCACATGGTTACTTATGACAGACAGCTTCCTACTCACCTTTGCGTTTGAGTCAGAACATCCAAGTGTTATTCAGGCCCTAGACATAATCAAGACAAAGATTTTTGAGGATCGCACCATCTCAGTACCAATCCAACCTGAGTGGACTATCCAGCTAGAAGAGGCGTTGGAATGCTATAATTTTGCATCAGAATCAGAGGAGGCGGATGAGGATCCCCGCAACACCAACATTCTGGAATCAGAAGGGACTCGCGATGTGGAGGGACCATAGTTAGAGATTCCAGCAATCACCGAGCCCATCAAGATTAAAAAGATCAATATTGGCACAGACGCAGAACCTAAGTTTGCCTCTATTGGAGACTACTGGAACGATGAAACAGTCGGACAGATTGCAGATCTGCTACATGACTATCAGGACCTATTTCCCACCAAGTTCACAGAGATGAAGGGAATAGTTGGAGACCTGGGAGTCATGAGGATACCATTAAAGGAGGATGCTCGACCAGTTAAGCAGCGCCCATATAGATTGAATCCGCTCTACAAAGAAAAAGTAAAGGATGAAATTGATAAAATGCTAGCAGCAGGCATCATTGAGCCAGTATAGGAAAGCGAATGGGTTAGCCCTATGGTAGTGCAAGAGAAGAAAACAAAAGGGGACATCAAGATCTGTGTTGATCTGTGAAAACTCAACGATGCATCACTTCATGACCCATTTCCAACACCATTCACTAATGAAGTATTAGACAATGTGGGAGGGCAGGAGGTCTACTCCTTCATCGATGGGTTTTCAGGATACCATCAGATCATAATACATCCAGAAGATTGAGCCAAGACCACCTTTGCAACAGAATGGGGCTCGTTCCAGTATACGGTAATGCCCTTTGGTCTTAAGAATGCACCAGCTATATTTTCTAGAGTAGTAGTTGCTGTCTTTAAAGAATACATCCATAAGTTCTTAGAAGTATATTTTGATGACTGGACTGTATTTGGGTTAATCGATAAGCACATAGGATATCTAAGACTGATGTTAGAGAAATGTAGGCAGTACTAAATTTCTCTAAACTTGAAGAAATGTATATTTTGTGCACCATTTGGTATTTTGTTGGGCCACATTGTTTGCAGACAAGGCTTGATGGTAGACCCCGCCAAGATCGCTATCATAGTAAACCTTCCAGCACCTAACTCAGTCAAGCAACTGAGGATAGTACTTGGTCATACCAGGTATTACAGAAAGTTCATCAAGGGCTACGCAAAGATTACAGCGCCGATGGAGAAGTTGCTAAAGAAGGATGTAAAATTCCTATGGAATGAGGAATGCCAGCAGAGAAAGAAGCAGAAAACCTCAAAGCCAACCCTAAACACAGCATTGACAGACGATGACTATGAAATCATCGCAACAAGGACGTGCGATACATTGAAGGACTCACTTGACACGATGAAAGAGGCGCAGGAAAAGAGCCAGAGCGCAGTCGAAAAACAACTTCTAGACTTAAGAATGATTACAGAAAAAACTGCCATGAGGTACATTCCACCTGACAAGACAAACACTGGAGAGACTTCGGCACCACCGATGTCCCGTGAAGAGAGCTTAGCAATGGATCACCTCAACACCGTGTTGATTCCACCAGGGAGTATCCGATTCCCTGCAACAATGAAGGACCCACCAGTTCAATTGGGGCAATCCATTGAGGTTAACCTTGCAGAATTCCTCATTGACCAATTATACATGATCCAGCAGCAGCTAACCGCAGAGCTCAAGGGAAGAGAGCTCGCAACTTACAAGCAGAACACACAGCTAAAGAAGCAGAATGCAGCACTCGCTACCAACTATCAAAAAGCGGTAGACGAGTTAAAAATGTGTCAGGACAGGGACCAGGAACTCTCTCAGGCACTACAGAGTATTTCCTTGGAGCTACCCAAATGCAACATTGAGTTCGCATTACCTACCCCCCAAAAGCTAAGGAGAGTAGTAGACAGAACAAAGGATCTGGAAGAAACTGTGATTAGAATGGATGAAGAGGTGGCCAGGTTGAAGGCAGAACACAAAGTACAGATCACCGATATTGAAGCTCATCTACGAGACACCGCTGAGGCAGAACAGAAAGAGCGAGTCGAAGCCTTTCGACTCACTTCTGCGCAGGTGAAATCTCTCATTGAAGAAGCAGTGTCGATACTCAAGGAAGAAACAGACACATGGGCCGAGTTAGATGAGTTGCCGGAGAGGGCAGAAATCCAACAGAATATTCAGTGGGTAGAGGCTACTGCAGTAGCCATGAAAGAAGAAATTAAGAGCTTAGCCGCTCTCCAGAAGATGAGGAAAACAAAGGAGATGAACCAACTGTAGCAGGAAGCGCAGCGGCTAAGAACACAGGAGGTCCACATTAGAGACCTGCTTCAACCCTATCAAGAGCAGATCACTGAGCTGGTCGACGCAGTCGAGCAGAAAATGAAGGAATTCACCACTGTAAGAGAAGAAATTGATCAGACAGATGACTCCAAATTTGATCAAGCCCTGATTGACTCGGCAGGAGAACGTGTCGAGGTAATGAAGAACGAAGTCGAAGGACTTCGGCAGAAGTTATAGAAGACTTCGCAAGAGGCGAAGGAGAAGCTACAACAGGAGAAGCTACAGCAGGAGAATCCTGTTGCAAGTGGCTCGAGGACGAGCCACAAGTAAGTGTTAGGGGACTGTTGGAGTAGGGTCCCGCAGATACAAAAGAAGCTGCTAGTTTTGGCGGAATGATAAGATTTAGCAGAAAGAAGTTAAGGCAGAGCTACGACGCCGTAGCACGTTTCCAGCTGGAGAGCAGAGCCGAAAACCGTGACTTTTTGAGACGCAAAATTCAAAGAAAGGAAATGGTACCTGAGCGGCCAAGAAGGGAGAGCTCACCCACTGCATTAAAGGAAGCGACGAAAGACAGGATGGCTTAGCGACCCTCATAAAGAAGAAGGAGCAACGAGGCTCAAGCATTGAAGGTGAAGGACAAAAAATAGAGAAGCGGTGCATAGTACCCATGGTCAGTGCCGGGAAGCATGGAAGACTGCAGAGAGCTGTGGTGTGATGAGAAGCGGATACCTCAAGGACAGAGAGGACCGACTATCACTAATTAGGGTTTGGGTTACTTTTGGGATAGGCCCACAGTGTTGTAAAAGTAGGACCTTCGGGCTGCTTATAAAAGAATGTAATTTTGTATTGTAAAGGGTTATTTAGTTAGCTAGTTGGTTGGATAGATAGTTAGACAGTCGTGAATGAAATAGGCAATAAGGATAAGTAGACTGTTGTAAAAGTCGAGCTCTCGTTCTGGTCTTAACTGTAGCAATCTTACTGAAACCAGTAGCTTCCTTATAAAGCATGCATGTAACGGTCCGCAGGGATCAACTGAGAGGGAAGAGTATATTGTAAGAGAGCAATATAGAGAAAGGAGAGATCTAAGAGAGAATATCTTGAGCTGCATATGCGGTGCAGCAGAACTGTGTTTTACCTTCCCCTTGAGCTATAATAGAAAACACAGTTCTATGGACGTAACTTCCATACTGGAAGTGAACCACGTTAAAATCTGTGTTATGTGACTGATTTATGTGTTATGTTTACTTATGCATTGCTCAGTTAATTCTTGGACTTCGTTGCAGTTTAATGGATGAATGTATTAATCAGTTCACCACGACACAGAAGAATAATCATAAGTTAAAATCCTTTGGCATGTTGTATGTGTTTCATTTATGTTTGTGTAAACAGCTACTGGTTGCAGTATTGAATAGCTTCGTATGTTAAGTCTTGCATGTCGACACAAGCAACTCTAAGTGCACTAAACCGTAGAGGTAGGATATCACAGAGAGGTGATATCGCATCGGCAGAGAAGCTGTGGTGCGCGATACCGCAGGTTGAGGACTTTGCGTTGAGCAGGAGCTGCGTGTTGCACGGTGCGTGACGATGCGGTGAGGCTGGAAATATCACAAGTCAGGGAAAGTGCACATCATAGAGAAGGACCGTATGGTAGTGGAAAGAAACATCTCATGGCTAGAAGAGCTGCGCGACAACGGGATCGCGCGACGCAAGCAGGACGTCGCGAGACGCACAGACGCAGGAAGGAGGTCTCGTGGCTAGGAGAGCTTCGCGCCACCAGTAGGATTACCTCGGAACCTGGTCCAAGATGCTTGAGTCCTTGGCCAACCCATTAGATTCACTTCGGGTGAGACTTCAGGCTGCCCTGCGGTCTATCGCCGAAAGGGCCAGTGAGCTAGGGGTGTTGTTGGTTGATTATAGTAAACCCGGGTCTGCCCACGCAATCAACATATGGGAGAAACTTCTTGTGATCTATCTTTGTGACCTTTGGCATCCAATGAAAAATCACATGCACTATTTATGTTTTCTAAAGTAGAAAATTCTCAGCACAGTAAAACTTTACATAAATGATCTCAGCTACCAGCTTCTCAGATTAACTGAAGACTGTTTGTTTGTTGGATGAGAAGATATATAAAACATAACAATCTCCAATCTATTCATTTTATGCTTCCTGTAGTCTTAGCATAAAAAATGAGAATAGGTCTTCATGTAATCTAAGCTATTCATCTCTTTCATTGCACTGTGTATTAGTAGCAGACTCTTTTGTGAAGTTTAAGCACCATAAAATGCACGATTTTTCACCCCATCCTCTTTTCAAACTTCAGCAAAGGAATGGTTTAATATAGAGCTATTTTTCAATCCTCCACTCAGCAGAACATCTCAGAATGTCTTAAACGGCTATCTCTTCAAAAGGAATCCATTTTAAAGACATAATTTAACATTTCCCTTAACTAATTTTGACAGAAACGACTTCAAGGAGAAAGCCCCAACTCTGCTCTATAACAGCAACCTTTGATTTTTTGGAAGATGTATTCATTCCAGCGTCTCCACCAGCTCCATAATATTTAATTTAGAACATCTTCCCTGAAAGTCTTGCCTTATTTCGCTCACTCTCATCATTTGCCAGAAAGTTGCATTCAGTTGCCAGAACAGTTGCCAAAATCTCCCTCACATGAGACTGACGCCTGTTTACATGAAAAAAACTTGGCAATACATATATCAAATGTGACCAATGATTTATTTAACACTTTAGCAGTGAAATCACCAAAAAATCTGACTGAAAAATGACCATTCTGGCAAAAAATGATTTTCCTGTAGCACGCCTTTGTTAATTTTTTGCCCCAGCACTATAGGAATAATTTAAAACCCAATTTTTTCTCTATTTAGTCATTTTTTCCATTTTGAATACAGTTCAAAGGACAAACTATACTCATGATATGATTTTTGAATCCATTATTCAATATATTGACCTTTAGAACCCTTCAAAAGCTTAAAAGAACAAAACTAAATAAAATTCTGAAGGTAAAAATTGAAAATTTCACTAAAAATCTAAAAATTTCCACAGTAAGTAAAAGAGTAAACTCAAGAAAATATGCAAGCTAAAATAAAAAAAACAATCAAACATAAAATTTGAAGAAACAAATTCCTGACTTAACAGTAGTTATGGTATGTCTGGTTTTCCCACACATGATTTGGAATTTCATGTCGAATCTAAGTTTGAGCCTAGCACTATGCCCGGGGGCACTCTCATTGATTACCATGCGGAGAGGTTTGGGAGCACAATTCACATTGCACCTTCCATCCTAGCGGTGGAAGCTACATCACATACTCCTCCTAGGTCTAGGGTTAGTGATCCTATTAGGATACCGAATCCAAGATAAGTGACTATAGGGAATAACACGTACATAATTACTCAGCTCCCTTCATCCTCTATCCCTAGTTCTTCCAATGTTCGCCCTCCACCTCATTCACATGGTCCTTCGAGCTGAAACATTGCTACGAGTCATGACCGTACTGCGGTTACTAGACCAATTGTGTCTCAAGTTCACATACCTCCCGTTGCTTAGGGAGGTTATGTTCATACTTCTAGAGGTCATGTTACTACTTTCGGAGGGTATATTCCTACTTCCGAAACATATATTCCTACTTCTAGAGTGTATATTCCTACTTACAGAGTGTCTCATGGGACATCGCATGCGATGACTTGTGGACCTTATTATGGGACGTAGTATGGACAGGTTTCTTCACCTTATGGGGGCAGGTATCAACAACCTGCATACTCTCCAAATTACGGCTTTATAGCTCCAAATAGTCAAGGTACACCAAACTATGGTGCTTCCATGCCACCCTATATGGGTCAAATGGGAGGAGGTCACTATGGCCAAGACCATGGTGGTAATCAGACCTATGTGAATCAGAACTATCAGGGAGCGGTCCATCAATCTCATTAGCCTAGGCTCCCTTTCCTCGCAACGCTGAATCTTCCTGACTTGTCGAGATTGACAAACGATCCTGTAGCTCATGACCCAGATTGGCCGGATGTCCCTATTAAGCTTCCCTCGGACATACCCAAATTCAAGAGAAAACCGGGAGAGGATTCGAGCGAACACGTTACTACCTTTCACCTATGGTGCTCTTCGAATTCCTTACATTAGGACTCAATCCATTTGAGACTATTTCAACGCATCCTTACAGAGCCTGCCGCAAAATGGTATATAGGGCTACCTAGGGGGGCATTAGCTTTGTTTGATGACCTAGCGATGACTTTTCTTAACCACTTCCATCTACCAGTGCGTTATGATGTTGGTACTGAACTCTTGTCGACATTTCAGTAGGATAAAGCCACACATATCTCGGATCATATCCAAGAGTGGCGTAGATGGAAGAGGTTGATTAAATCCTTTATACCGTCAGAATTCCTCCTCGAATGGTTCCTTAAGTCGTTATTGCCATATACAGCGAAGGATGTCTCGACATCCAGAGTGCAGAATGAGGAACAAGCCATTTTTAGGGCGTAGGAACTGGATTGGATTTATGCTCAATCTAGTTTGTTATATGAGATTATTCCCAATACTCTGCAATCTAGTTTCAATCCCAAAGTTAAACCTGGACCACATGACGATGGCATTGTTGGTTGTGCGAGTGCTAAACCTATGGATTTGGTTGCAAAATAAGTTAGTCAATTGTCAATCAACCGATCTGCTTCAGGACAAGCCACGGCTTCGTCTGAACCCACCCAAATGGTGAGTGTGCTTTCAGTACAATCGTTGGACCAGAAGGGTAACCAGCAGCCTGGACGGAATAAAAAGAAGGGTAAGAATAATCATAAGGGTGGGAATAGGAACTAAAATTCTAATAATAATGGCAAGAACACCCGTGATGCTGGGGGACACAAGCAAGCTAAACGTAAGGTTAAATTCCCTTGCATGTTGTGTAAGGATGATCACCTCACTTACTTGTGCCCTCGTATTGATGAAGCCTCGAGATTCTTGGCATTGGGCCCAGTTGCGCTGACTAACCCTTTACCTCACAATGAAATATGAACTCGAGGACCCATGATCAGTCTGGTGATGATCAAGATCCTCCGGAGGGTAGTGGTCGTGGTTGCATTAACATGGTTCGTGCTGCGAAAGTTGTGACCCATGCGAAGGACTATGGTTCATCACAACCAAGCCTAGGAAAGGAGCCTGATCCACCAAGGACTCCTTTGCATATTGAGAAACCTATGGATAAACCTAAATTTGCACCTCGCATTCCTAAGGGAGTCCTTAAGCGTTCGGGGCACAATCCTAATGCCCGAGCCACCTAGAACAATTCAGTTGTCAAGGATTTGGGCCATATGCCTTGTGCGATGTCTACACTGAAAGTGATTCAGAGTTGTCCTTCACAAAGGAAGGCTTTGATTTATGCCCTTGGTGTGAATGATGATAATTCTTTCTCCTTAATTAAATTTGAAACCGCAGGAATTCAGCCTCGCTTTTCCTACTATGTGTCTCTTTTGATTCACGTAGAGTGTCTTGACATGACCGTCAAGCGCACTGTGATTGATGAAGGCGTGGCTGATTCTATGATGTATTTATCATGTTGGAAGGGTTTGGGTTCCCCTGAGTTGTCTAAGTCCACGACTGTTACAGAGAGAAATTCCTATGGCTTGGGGTACCACAACAGACAGCTTGACTCCAGAAATCAATCTTTCCCAATATGCAATAGAAATAAAATGTCTAACACTAAAGGATCAGACCTCGTACCTTATTCCAGACGGTTGAAGTAGATCCCCATTGATCTTTCCAATATTCAGCTTGAATTACTATATTAATTCCTCAACAACAAGTAAACAATACAAGAATTCTATATATCATGGTGTTAGATCTATTCTAGCATATATAATCAATAATGTAAAAGCATTTGACATAATCCCATGGATAAAATATTCATTCAAATACACATCATTGGACAGGAAAAGATATTTCTATTAATATAAATTAGAGATTACAAGATACAACCTCTGACAACACGTCTGGGAACCGGAGAAACTGAATCCCCCACTTGGGCCTCCACCACTTCAATCCTCCATCTCTCGATAGCAAGCTCACAAGAAAAGGGCAAGCTTGGGAAGAACACAAAAGTGCTCCAAGGGACAAAGGGATGCAGACTCAAGCATAAGTTCCGGCAACAATGGACTATAGTTTCGTTGCTCTCAATTCTCTCTTATTCCTTCAATGTACCAAGGGGTTCCTTATATAGGTTTTCAAAGGGGTAATAAAAGGTCAAATCCGAGCGATCTAAAGGCATATGGAAGGCCAGGAGTCAAATGAGTCAGATCCATGTCAAGGAAAACTCCAAAAGGATTTGGATTATTTACACATCCTGATGTACGCGGTTTTATTGGTCAAACCCGTGTATGTACGCGCTTATATGGTTAAAAGTTGTGTATAGCATTTTTTATGTGTTTTTAGGGATGATCAAGGAAACATCAAAGGACAAAAAGTGGTCCATAGGGTCTAAGGAGTCTGCAGCGGGACAGGGAAAGGCCATAAAAAGTGTGATTCACTTAGAGTGGTGAAATCCGCTATAATAGATGCCCCCTAATGTGTGAGGTCAGAGGGGTTATACGATGGCCGAAATACATTATAAGTCCATCCCAGAAGTGGAGTGATGAAGGATCCCAAATGGAAGACCAACCACCCAATTAGCATAGTACAATAATACAACTCTGGATATAACTGCAAATACATATAGTAGTCCCAGATACATAAGAGTAAAATGGCCATGAATAGGCATGATACATGATATCACATATGTGGTCATCGCCACACACAATATACATAAATCAGAATCTCCATGATGAAGATATACAAAGGACCATGATCTCCAAAATGGCTGAAAATACATAATAGATCAAGATCTCCATAGTGGCTGGAAATATCTGACATACACTGGAATCAAGTCACGAGAGCTGAAATCTCATGAACACTGGCACGATCAAGGAGGTAGCATATAAGAGATGCCACCAATATGGAAGGTCTTCTACACAAACTGCTACGAGTACATGTCCTACTATGTGAATAGAGGTGTCGAGGTCCATTAGAGAA
>LPNX010268037.1:4525-241465 GCA_001517045.1 Pseudotsuga menziesii | reverse complement strand
TTATTGAAATTCTATTGGTTCTTGAATTCCAACTCACAAATACTTATTTTGGCACGTTTTCTTATAAGGCCCATTTTAGACCCCAAATTTCCTCTAATGAAACATAGTAGTCCATCGTCTAATTACCGGCCATTAATGTATACCGTTAACAGACGCAATATCACCCACCAATAATGAAAATGGGAATCAAGGTACTAGAGTGCAAACTAACAAGTGTGAATAAATGTGTTCAGGTCAAACACTTGAAATGATCCATCGATTAGGGGACATTGATGTATTCCTAAGCAACTGTCGATGGAGAGAGAACCTGCCACTGATGACTACAAGTCTCAAGGCACTCAAAAATTACTCTAAACTCCAATCCCAGAATAAATGATCTGAAGTCGATGGGATGAAATCCGCTGGAAGGAGGGAATCCATCATCCAACACGAGGTACTCAGCAAAGATGTATAATGTGGATGGACTCAATCATAAAGTGCATGAACCAGTAACTGTACCGGGAATGGCCGACATGAAAATTCAAGATAACTGAGGAATGGCCGACTCAGGTTTCAACTTACTTCGAACAAGAGCATAACGGTGTATGGTGACTAAATAAAGGCAGCATAGACTTGATATACAAACTAGGACATCTCTGTGACACAGGAGGCATCAACAGAGGCTCCATAGGGACTAGAAGCTTAACCAGTTGGTGGAGATAAACTCAGATAAATGAGTACAGCTCCTAAAGTCAAACTATAACCCAACCAATGGATGTGATATACAGTGCTCTATTCGAAGGCGACACGACTCGACAGCTGCGAAAGATAACATCTTTCCTTGTCCGGTTTTTTGGTTTTTTGGTTTTTTTTGGACTTTTTTAGCTATTTGAAAAGCTTGAAAAAAGAATAAACTAGATTTATAGTTACAAACTAGGAGGAGATGAGTGTCATAAGGGAAAACAAACTAGTTCCAAGCAATGGAACATAACTATGCTCAATGCAAGGATACATGTGTAGGATATCGACACTCGGGGGAAAATTTCCTCCCGGTAAAAAGGGAACCAAGCTGTGAAGGATATAAAAATGGCTCTGCATGGCTAGACATGAGACAAGCTCGGGCTATATGGCTGAAACGCAATGTTAGGGGAGCTGGCATAAAGCTCAATAAGGCAGGCAAAGCTCATGATAATGCATTCACAACTTGACATGAGGGAGTCCCAGGGAAAAGGCCAGCACAAAGTTCAAGAGGAGTATGAAGCTCTTGCTCGAGGACATGGCGGGACTAAAAGGGACTCCCAGACCTAAGAGAGGACTCATGGCATGGGTACCAAATGCAAAAGTGAGCTAACTAGGGCACCCATGTAAAGGAAATCTCTACCATTAACATAGTACCACTTCTAACAGCAGCATGAAGGTTCCGTGATACCATGGAATGGGTTCGTACCTAAGGTTCAGATGGGATGGTCATAAGGCAATGCATAAGTGCAAGCGGATGTGATATCCTAACCTATATGCCAGTTCAGACATAATACCTGTGACAGGCACGAACGGTTCGAAACCTCAGAGAGAGTGTACAAAACTGGACCCTACATGGTAACCATATTAGTCCAAAACAACCCAAGATAGTCAATAAAGAATACAAACTATAGGATATAGGGAAGAATGATCATGACAAATGCACCTAAAGGAAACAATGCGGTGAATGATGGGAGATAAAAAACGGAAGTAAGGTGCGGACCCAACATTCACGCATCCACTACCACCCCCATGAGGGTGACCACCAGTGTAAAGACCGAGCGAAGGGAGTCAACATCCTCCACAAATGGAGTAGAGGGAAGAATGTGACCACTTCAAATCTATGAGCATGGTAAGGGGCTATGATGCCCCCAAGTGTGACACCAGGGTCCGTACGAGGACCAAGACGGGTGATAGGATACCAGGCATGCAGAAAATAAAAGGACCTGAACTCAAGAGAGCATAAACATACTCAAGTAACCATGATCCCAAAGGACAACTAGCACACAAAGAGCATACTCCTAAGAAAATATACAACCAAAATACAAGCAAACCAAGGGGAGGATATGTGAGCTCTCGAATGCAGCATGTATGTCTTGCCTAGGAGAGGCTTGAAACTCCCATACACTACAAGCAGAGGTATGAAACCAATTATAGTGGCCCTTAGCTTCAATGCATAAAGCAACTGTGATGTCCGACCTCTACCTAGCCGGGACACCCGCAGAATAACCCCTGTAAAGTACCCCCTCGATATCCTAGGTAAGGCAACTAAGGTCACCTCAATATAATCAATGCTCAGGCAGATAGTCGCAGGCGGGATTGACCATATGGGAAGGGTAGTAAAGCCCGAAACTCTAGAAAGAGCCCCCAGATACGAATACAATCCTGGAAATATCTCTGGTGCTACTCAGTTATGACTAGGGGTCATCCCAATCAATAACCGCTCACATTGCCTCGTGCTTAACTCCCTTTTGAGAGGAGGATCCTGAGAAACACTAGTTATACCAAGGATTTCACACACTCACCTGGACAGACACCTAAATGTTGTTGTTTAGTGATCTTGGAGAATTGACTTAAAATGAACTATTCCAAGATCCTAAAACCTAAGATTGTTGGTGCACCCTAGAAAAGAAAAGAGTGTAATTCATTTTATTTAGCATTGATTTTAATTGGATGTAATTACTCAAAGGGAAATGGCTGTGCAACTAGTGAGATTATGACTCAGCAGTGAAATAAATACGCACACCATAACAAAAAATGCTAAGTGCAATCTTTGTCAAATGAAAAATAGGGTATGCCACTAGATGAGATGCATAAATATATATTCCTTTCTGAATGCCAATGCAATCCTTCCTATATGAAAGCCTAAAGCTTAACTCCATCCAAGAAATCCAATGCAAGTACCTCCTCAAATCCATATCTAAGATGCAACTAAGAGTGCAACTACTTTGTATTTTTCAATATAAAAGAATGAAAAATGCAATAAAAGTCACCTAAAACTCTCAGTCTCTGCAGCAAGTATAAAAGACAAGCCCAGCAAGACACCGAGACAAAGAAGAGTAATGCACTAATGGAAAACAAAAAGGATAAATGACTAAAACTACTTTCAAAGAAAAATCAATGAAAGAGCGGTCTTTGGTCACAAAAGAAGCATCCAACAGACAACATCAGACCCAAGGAAGACCCAACCACACTCACAACCCACCCAGCAACTTCCCACAACATCAAACTCACCAAAAGGGAGGATGTATGCAACTGTATAAAGAACAACTGCGTATGTACGTGATTTTTTGCCAAAAACCTGTGTATGTACGCGACTTTTGGCCAAAAACCTGCGTATATAGAGAAGGTAGTGGTAAAAAGCAGGACAAGGGTCAAACAAATAAATGGGAGTGTCAATGGATGAACATACTATAAAATGAAACCCAGAAACAAGGAGAAACAAAGAGCAAGTCAATAATATCAAGCCCATTGTACCGATAAAAACCCCCAAAGGCAAAATGACTAGGAACTCCCCAGCGGGATCGCCAATTCTATTAAAGGAGAGAAATTCCTATGGCTTGGGGTATCACAATAGACAACTTGACTCCAGAAATCAATCTTTCCCAATATGCAATAGAAATAAAATGTCTAACACTAAAGGATCAGACCTCGTACCTTATTCCGGACGTTTGAAGTAGATCCCCGTTGAGCTTTCCAATCTTCAGCTTGAATTGCTATATTACTTCCTCAACAAATAGTAAACAATACAAGCATTCTATATATCATGGTGTTAGATCTATTCTAGCATATATAGTCAATAATGTAAAAGCATTTGACATAATCCCATGGATAAAATATTCATTCAAATACACATCATTGGAGAGGAAAAGATATTTCTATTAATATAAATTAGAGATTACAAGATACAACCTCTGATGACACGTCTGCGAACCGGAGAAACTAAATCCCCCACTTGGGCCTCCACCACTTCAATCCTCCATCTCTCGATAGCAAGCTCACAAGCAAAGGGAAAGCTTGGGAAGAACACAAAAGTGCTCCAAGGGAGAAAGGGATGCAAGCTCAAGAATAAGTTCCGGCAACAATGGACTATAGTTTCGTTGCTCTCAATTCCCTCTTATTCCTTCAATATACCAAGGGGTTCCTCATATAGCTTTTCAAAGGGGTAATGAAAGGTCAAATCCGAGTGATCTCAAGGCATATAAAAGGCTAGGAGTCAAATGAGTCAGATCCATGTCAAGGAAAAATCCAAAAGGATTTGGATTATTTACACATCCCTATGTACGCGATTTTATTGGTCAAACCCGTGTATGTATGCGCTTATATGGTTAAAAGTCACGCATAGCATTTTTTATGTGTTTTTAGGGATGATCAAGGAAACATCAAAGGACAAAAAGTGGTCCATAGGGTCTAAGGAGTCTGCAGCGGGACAGGGGAAGGCCATACAAAGTGTGATTCACCAAGAGTGGTGAAATCCGCTATAACAACGACCATGTTAATTGCATTCGATGTGAGATTGTTTAGGCCGCATGGGATCCTTCCTTCCCTTAAGGTCTGTTTGGGAGGGAAGACCGTTGCGATAGAGATCGAGGTGGTTGATGTGCCCCTTGAATACAATCTCTTGCTGGGTAGTGTTGGAGCAGGGTCCCATAGCTACAAGAAAAGCTGCTATTTTGGCGGATAGAAAGTTTGGCGAAGATAAAGAGATAAGGTGAAGCTATGATGTCGTAGCATGTTTCTAGCTACAGATCAGAGCTGGAAACCGTGACTGTTGGAACAGAGAAGTCAAAGAAGATGACAGTACCTAAGCAACCGAGAAGAGAGAGCTCAACCACTGCATTGAAGGCAGTGGAAAAGACAGGAGGGTTCAGCTACCCTCATAAATGAAAAGGAGCAATGAGGCTGAGGCATTGAAGACGAAGGACAGAAGACGGGAAATGGTGCATAGTACCCATGGTCAGTGCCAGGAAGCATGGAAGACTGCAGAGAGCAGTGGTGTGATGGAAAGCAGCTACCCCAAGTGTAGATATGCTGACTGTCACTAATTAGGGTTTGGGTTACTGTTGGGACAGGCCCACAGTGTTGTAAAGGCGAGACCTTCGGGCTGCCTATAAAGGGATGTATTTTGTATTGTAAAAGGTTGGCATTTTGGGCATTTTAGGCCATCTAGCTAGTCAGATTATCAGTAGTCTGTTAGCTTACTTTTATTTCATATGTAACAATCCACAGGGATTGACACAGAGAGAGAGAGAGAGAGAGAGAGAGAGAGAATATTGTAAGAAGGAAATATTGAGACAGAGAAGAGATCTAGGATAGAAGGGCTCCAGGCAGTGAGTGCAGAGTTACCCAGAAGATCTCTAGCTGCATATGCGGTGCAGCAGAACTGTGTACCTCTCTCAAGTTATAATATAGAAACACAGTTCTGTGGATGTAGTTTCTACCCTGGAAGTGAACCACGTAAAATCAGAGTGTTATGTGTTTGATTCATGTGATTGTATTTACTTGTTATATCTGTCATTCATTGCATGAACTTTTCTTACAGTAAATGTATGTGTATGTTATTCAGTTCAAATCATATTAACAGGATAAATGCAAGTTGAAGTCTTTAAGTATTTTGTATAAGAGTTGATCTATGCTCCTTTCAAGGTAGCTAAGAGTCGCAATATAAAACCACCCTTGTATGTTGAGTCATGTACGTTGAACACGAGTAACGACGAGTACGTTGAGCCATGATGGTAGGATATTGCAGGGAGGCGATATAGCACCAGTAGAGGAGCTGTGATGTGTGATTCCGTGGGTTGAGGATTGAGCGTAGGAGAGAGTTACGTGTTTCCCAGGACGTGGCGATGCGGTAGAGGGTGGAGGCATCGCAAGTAAGGGGAACTTCTCATATCATCGTAGACAGAGACACCTCGCAGGCTAAGAAGAGCTACGAGGAGCAACCAAGATTCCATATAGAACCTGGTCAAGACACTTGAGTCCTCGACCAACCCATTAGGATCACTTCGGGTGAGACTTCAGGCATCCCCGCGGTCTATCGCCGAAAGGGCCAGTGAGCTAGGGGTGTTGTTGGTTCATGATAGTAAACCCGGGTCTGCCCACACGACCAACATGTAGGAATTGGATGTATAGTATGCAATCCATAGCTTCTTCCCTATTTCATGTTGTGTGCTTTCCATTTAATGGGAAGATAGTTACGATTGATCAAATGTCATTCAAGAATCCATCAGTTACCGCATCTTTGAGAGCTTCGATCCCGATCATAGAGCACTCTCAGCTGGAAACTAGAAGTGTGGGTGTGGGCATGTATCCATCCCTCATGGAAATTTTTAGTTGTCCTACACCTATCCTTATGATAGGGTTTAGTTTCGGTGAGGCTTAGACATCTATGAGATCGGTGTCTTTTCACACAAGTCATATGGAATATCCTTGGATTCTTCCTACACCGAGTACTCCGATTGAGCCCATCGTGACGGACCCGTCATTTCATACAACTATGGTAGCTTATCAAGCTAATATTGAGTGTGTTGCAGAGCCTAGTCCTTCCTCTTCATGGACGGAGGAGGAGGACCCATATGTGTTTCCTGCATGGGCAGTAGAGTCTTCTCATGCACATGACTACCTTGATAGTGTTTTTCCTTCAGATGAAGTGATTATTGAGGCCATGTCGAGAGTTGAGCCACCATGGGGAGAGCTCCATCATAGATCTTACTTTCTTCCTGAGCTTGACCACTTGGAGCATGAGGAATTTAGGGAGGTTCTTAGTGAGAGAGTTAGTAGTCCCATGGTTCCATTAAGCTCTCTTGGTCCGATGGCTGATGGGAACATGGAAAATATATATCCAACGATTCCTATCAATACCTCTTGTGATCCTTGCAAGATAGAGAATGTCTATATTGGGGCAGAATGTTCCCATGCTGAGATTCAAGAATACACCAAGTTGTTTAAAGAATTCTGTGATATCTTTTCTTAGTCTTACGATGAAATGCCAGGTATCGACCCTTGTATTATTGAACATGAGATTAAGAATTATCCCAACGCTAAGCCTGTTCATTAACACTTGCATGCGGTGAATCCTAGGAAAGCACCCCCGATTAAGGAAGAGATAGAGAAACTATTGAAAGCCGGTTTTGTCTATCACGTTCCCTTAATGGAGTGGGTCTCAAACCTCGTTCTGTTTGATAAGTAGTAGGGAGTGATCCACATATGTATTGATTTCCGTGATTTGAATCATGCTTGTCCTAAGGACAATTTCCCCACACCATTTATTGATCAGATCTTGGATGAGTGTGTGGGTAGCGAGGTTTTTTCCTTCATGGACATCTTTTCCGGATATAATCAAATACAAATTAAACTTGAGGACCAACATAAGACTGCATTTATTTGTCCTTCGGGAACTTTGCATATCAAAAAATTCCTTTTGGCCTTATGAACTCCGGAGCTACTTTTTAGCAGGAAATGACCTTTATTTTCCACGATCTCAAGTCGATTATCGAAGTATTTTGGGATGACCTTGCTGCTCATTCTCATATGAGAATGCGTCATTCCTATCATTTTAGATTGGTATTCGAAAGATGCCACCATTATTTGGTTAGGTTAAATCGTCACAAGTGCATCTTTTGTGTGAATTCAGGTCGCTTATTAGGATTCATCATTTCTAAAGAGGGTATAAGAGTCGACCCTTTGAAGGTTGAGGCAATACTTCAGTTGTCTCCCCCGAAAAATATTCATTGTCTTCAATGTTTGCAAGGCATGGAAAACTTCTTACGGAGATTCGTTGTCAATTTTTCCAATTTGACTAGAGGCTTCATGCTTATTTTGAAGAAGGACACCACCTTTTTTTTGGATGAGCGAGCCTAGGAGTCCTTTGATGCACTCAAGCGAGCCCTAGCATCATCCCCGGTGATTAGTCCCCCAGACTATAGTCGTGATTTTCTACTTTATGTGGCTGCGTCCATGGAGACGATTGGGATGGTTTTGGTTCAAGAGGATGAGGAGCTCCAAGATCATCTCATATACTATATGAGCCAGAATCTTATTGACATGGAGATTCATTATTCTCAGATTGACAAGCTTTCCTTAGCTACCATACATGCGGTTCAACAGTTGAGACATTATATTCTCCTTCGCTAGACTTTGGTTGTGGCCCATGTCAATCCATTTCAATTCATCCTCACTCGAAGGATGATTGGGGGAAAATATAATAAATAGATTGTCATCCTGCAAGAATTCAACCTTGAGTTTGTTTCGGCAAAATTGAAGAAATCGTTAATTTTGGCAGAGCTTATATCAGATTTCCCAAGCGAGGATGAGGAGTTGGTTTTTGAAGATACGTTTATCGATGAGCACATCTTCTTAATCTCAACTTTAGACCCATGGTATGGAGATATTATTATATATCTACAAACATTGAAGGTCCCTACTCATCTCTCATGGGATGAATGATGACAATTACGTCACGTGTCTACAAATTACCTCATAGTGGATAACACTTTATACCGCCATGGGGTAGATTCCATTTTATGCTGTTGTTTGACTCATGATGAGTCTAAGATAGTGCTGAATGATTGCCATGGAGGGGCATGTGGTGGTCATTTATCTGGGCTTTCTACTACCCAAAAAATCTTAAGAGCAGGTTATTTCTCATCGTCAATCTTTAAGGATTGTGTTGATGTGGTAAAGAGGTGCCACCCTTGCCAGGTGTTTGCATGTAATATGCGCTCGGAACCTACCCTGTTACATCTCATCATCACCATCGGTCCCTTCACTAAGTGGGGGCTTGATTTTATGGATTGCAACCTAGCTTCAGCTAGGGGGGATCATCATATCATAGTGCCTGTTGATTACTTCACAAAATGGGTTGAGGATATGCCTACAGTTAAATCCGACGGTGAGACAGTCGCACACTTCATATTCAACCAAATTATTACTCGGTTCAGGATTCTGAAAGAGCTTGTCACTGACCATGGCTCACACTTTCAGAATTGTATGATGGAAGAGTTGGCATCAAAGTTAGGGTACAAGCAAGAGAATTCCTCCTTTTACTACCCTCAAGTGAATGGACAGGTAGAAGCAGTGAATAAATCACCCAAATCCATTCTCCAATGAACCATCACACAAAGTAATAATAATTGACACATTATGTTATATCTTTCTTTGTGGGCATATAGAACCATTGTTAAGAATGCCACGGGTTTTTCTCCATATCAACTTGTACATGGAGTGGAGTCGGTATTCCCGGTTGAATGCGATATTCCTTCTTTGAAGCTACCCGTAGAAATATTTCTAGACACTTCCCCATTGGAGGAGCATTTGGTCCACCTTAAGAAACTTGATCAGTAGTGTCGAGATGCCTTGGTGGCTATAGAATTAAATAAACATCGCGTAAAGGTCTAGTACGATAAGTCTGTCTGTCCAAGGAGGTTTAGTGAGGGAGACTTGGTCCTTTTGTGGGATCAACCAAAGGAACCCTTGTGGGCAAGAAAGTTTAACCCCATGTGGCGTGGTCTTTATGTCATCAAACATGTGTTAAAAAAGGGCGGTTATGAGTTAGTGGATTACGAAGGAACGACATTGGCGGAGGCTAGAAATGGGCTCTATCTCAAAAAATACTATGCATAATTTTCAGCCAAGGCTAGTTATTGTATATTATTGTACATTTTTGCATAGTTATGTCTTTTTCTTATGGTGATTGGGTTTGTGATTAGTTTTCGTTTCTTTTGGCAGATGTCAATGGAATCTTCCACTTACATAGGATTCGCGGATGGTGCGAGCCGTCACACTCAACACTTAGCCTCTGCTGCTTGGGTGATTTATACTCCTATGGGTCAGGTATTCTCTTTAGGAGGTGTATGTCTACGGCCATCTTCCAACAATGTTTCTGAATATAGTGCCATTATTGAGCTTCTACGGGATTCCATTTTACATGTCGTTCTCTCTCTTGAAGTACGTCTTGATTCAGAGTTAGTAGTGTCACAGCTTAATGGTTTGTACCATGTTAGAGATCCGACGTTATTAAGAAGATTCTTACGTGTGAGATTATTAGAACGGAAATTTGACAATATAACATACATACATATTCCAAGAATCAATAATCAAGTTGCTGACTCATATGATAACTACGTGTTAGATTGGCATTTGTTTCATACACAATAAACTCATCACAAACACAAATTTTTACACATGTAAATAAATAAACCGATCATCATAAAATATTTTATATACATCCAGAATGTGGTAATACATAGTGTCATGATACGAAAATGGGGCTCTTGAGCCACCAAAATATAATACACGGTAATACAAAATATATCACTCGCAGGTATCTAAACCTGTGGAGGAGGAGGGGGGTTGTGATCATGGAATGTCACTACGGCTCTAGCTAGCCATAGGAATAATCACACCCATGCTCGTGGTACACCCACCACCTGGCGCTGCATAGCCTCAGCCAAGTCCTTGACTTGCGCCATGGGAACTCTATGTGTCAGTCTCACAAAGTTAGTATGAATGCTCTGGAGTGTCTGGTCTGTATCCACACCCGTGATATCATCTCTTCTTCCCCTCTGTCTATGAAGAGGGAAGCCTTCAGGCCGTCGTGGTCCCACATTTGCATGCATATGGTAGATGTCACTATTTTTTATCACCGGAAAACATGTCTTTTGATTTCATATAATCAGAAAACACAAAAAAATTAAATAACTCAAAAATTTAAAGAGAGGGTCGAGATTCATTACCTATGTCACCATATGCCGATCTTGGTGGTAGCGGCATCTCCGGGTCACCCCGGAAATATATCCCCACATAGGGGTAGTCATCGATTGAAACTATCTGTCGTCGCCACCATGGAAATAAATCAGCTGGATAGGGGTTGGACACCCTACCTCCCCCCAATCTGCGCATCGCATCTGCCCAATGCCGTTGGGCCAGATCTCGAATCATGTGAAGAAGAATGTCAACTCTGGGGGCTCAATCCTGGAACACACTTGAATAAAAACGTGCTCAGTATGCTGCTGAAACCTGTGGAAATTGAACCAGGTGATATATTAATTTTACTCACAACAATTAACAATTGATCATGCAAAATCACTCACAAAGAGACTGAAAATTGGAGCTGAACACTAAACTGTATTAACTTAGTGTACAATATCCAACCTTGTAAAATAATAGGTTGCTGAATAAATAACATACATCAGGGATTCAAATGCATGAGGATCAATTCGAATCTAGCATAAAGTTGGCTTACTAAAAATAAGCAAATCCCCCATAGGTGTAAAAAGCTGATCCCAAATCTGTCATGGAGCTCACGAATTGGAAAAATGGATTAGGCAAGATAAAGAGTGGTGAAATGGCAGCTCATACATGCTTTTGCATGGAGAAAATAGAGGAGGATGTGTAGGACAAAAAACTAGTCAACCTCACCTAGTCCAGCTTTTCCTTTTGCCTTAAAACACTGAAAAAGCAGGGAATAAAGTAGAAAAAGTAGAAGGGTTCCTAGGAGGCCAAGAATAAAGCAGATTTGATTCCTTGGGCTTTCCCATGCACTACATGAGTCAAATAAGGCAAGTTTGACCACTATGGATAGGTAATAGACAACTTGCATAAGGTGGGACACATGACTAGGCTAATAAGACAGAAATAATTAAATTAATGTCTAAATGGGTAAACTATGGGTTGATTATTCTAACACCCCCCCTTAAGCCTGACTTATGAGTAATATATCAAAAAATTATAGGGCCTAGCAACAAGGCTTAGTCACCCTTTACATACTACATGTCCATTTAAACAAGGAAAGAGGAAAAACCAACTTGGGAAAATCCTCCCTTAAACATGGACTGTAAACAAAATTGTAGAATCTTGTCTTCACTCATGCTTCACAGCATTATCAAAAATCCCCAGCAGTGATTTGATATTGCTGAAGGTCTTCTCACAAAATGCTTTGGTGAAGATATCAGCTACTTGTTCTGAAGATGAACAGAAGAGTAGGTGAATGGTGCCATCATGCACAAGTTCTCTAATGTAGTGCATATGGATATCAATGTGTCTGGTTCTCTGCTTCTGAAATGGATCTTTGTATATTCGAATGGTACTCTGGTTATCACATTATATGGTAGTTTAGTACTCTAGTTCGAAACCACACTCTCCAAGTAAACTCTGCAACCATAAACATTGAGTTGCTGCATTAACAACTCCTCTGTACTCTGCTTCTGTAGATGAGAGAGCAATGGCACTCTGTTTCTTGCTTGGCCAGCTGATTGGCCCTTATGCAAGCATGAAAACATATCCTAAAGTGGAATTTCTATCTATGCTATCACCTGCCCAATCACTATCAGTAAATCCAATCAAATCAAGATCAGATTTTGCTTTATAGAAGATCCCATGTGTCCTTGTTCCCTGAACAAAGTTAAGGATCCTTTTGGCTACTTTCCAATGGATCTCTTGAGGCTGATCCATGTATATAGAAGCCACACTTACTGCATAACAAATATCAGGTCTAGTATGTGTCAGATACAACAAACATCCAATCAATTGCCTATACAGTGTATTGTTTACCATAGGTGAAGAATCAACTTCTTCCAGCTTCACTCCTGAAAGGAAAGGAGTTTTTCTTGCTTTGCAATCCTTCATTTTGAATTTGTTCAAAAAGTCCAAGGCATATTTGGACTGGTGCACCTTGATTCTAGCTTTGGTTTGAGCAATCTCAAGCCCCAAAAATTGACTTAAGAGCCCCAAATCTGTCATGGAGAAGGCTTGGTTCATAGCTCCTTTTAAGGAAGCAATCTCATCCTTTGATATTCCTGTAATGAGGAGTTCATCAAAATATAACACAATGATCATTAATGAACCATTAACTAAATTCAAATATACATTTGGATCTGATTTGCACCGAACAAAATTCAGTGATAGCAAGAAGCTATCGATCTTGGCATACCAAGCCCTGGGGGCTTGCTTTAGCCCATACAATGACTTTCTCAACCTGCACACAAGAGAAGGGTTAGTAGCAAAACCTTGAGGCTGCTGCATATATATCTCTTCATTGAGATCTCCATTCAGGAAGGCACATTTTACATCCATGTGACGTACCTCCCATTGCCTTGAGGCTGCAATGGCTAGAGCTTGCCTGATGGAATCCATCTTTGCCACTGGGGCAAAGGTCTCATTGTAATCTATGCCATGAACTTGTGAGTATCCCTTGGCCACCAATCTGGCCTTGCACTTTATTGGTGAACCATCAGCAGCAAATTTGGTCTTATATACCCACTTACACTAGACTAACTTTCTTCCTGGAGGAAGATCCACTAGTTCCCATGTGTTGCTCTTCTGGAATGAGCTGAACTCCTCCTTCATGGCTGTTTGCCATCTTGGATATCCTGCTGCTTCTTCATATGTTTAAGTATCAGACTCCACCATCAAATAGAATTTTTCAGCAAACATAGGATCCTTCATGCATAGACCACTCTCAAATTGAGATCTAGTCCTCCTTGGGTCATTGGGATCCCCAACTAGCACACCTGCTGCATGTAGTGTCTTGGCTGCCCATTTTGGCCTTGTGGGGATATTAGGGTCTGCAATAAACTCATCTCCATTAGAAAAATCAGAATCAGCATGTTCAACAAACTCTTTACTTACTTCTTGAGGTTCAGGTGGTGAAGAGGCTTCACCAGCTTCCACTGCTGCAAGGGGTTCTTCTTCAAACTGAACACACCTTTCAATGAAGGATTTGTTTGTGCTCAAATTTATCAAATTTTACCCTTTTGAATCTTCAGAGTATCCAAAAAAATGACACTCTTGGCTTTGGGGCTGCAAATCCTTCCTCTTCTCTGTCGGGATTCTAGCCCAAGCCTTTGAGCCAAAAATCCTGAAATGGGTCACATATGGCTTCTGCCCACTCCATGCTTCGAAGGGAGTCATGCCATCAAGATGTTTGTGAGGCACCCTATTATGAATATAGGCTGCATAGTTGATAGCTTCAGCCCAGTACTTTGGTGGCAAAGTTTTGGCCTCCATCATGCATGTTGCCATCTCCTTCAATGATCTGTTCTTCCTCTTAGCAACACCATTTTGCTGTGGTGTGTAAGGGATAGAATGATGCATATGAATACCTACATATGCATAATAATTAATAAACTTAGACTTGAAATACTCACCACCATTGTCAGATCTGAGGGCCTTGAGTTTCCTTCCAGACTGGTTTTCAACCAAAGCCTTAAAGACTTTGAATAGGCCAAAAACTTTAGACTTGTGTTTCAGGAAGTGAACCCAGCAATACCTGGAAAAGTCATCAATGAAAGTCAATGCATATTTGTCCTGAATCATGGACATATGAGGGAATGGGCCAGAAACATCACTATGGATCAGCTCGAGGTGTGCAGAGGCTCTCTCATGACTAGCTCTCTCAAATTTTTGCTCTGGGTGTTTTCTTAGGATACAACCTTGGCAGAATCCTTTGGAAAATTTTATCTTGGGCAACCCTATGACCATCTATTTTTCACTAAGATCAGAAATATATTTGTATTTTAGGTGGCCAAATATTTCATGCCAAATCTTGTTGGCTTCATTAGCATGAATGAGAATAGCAGAGGGGTTTGAGTAAGGTAGGAAGTGTGAGAACATGTATACCTTTTGAGCATGATTTGCAACTCCTTTTGCAATGACTCTCCCACTTGAGATCTATGTGATCTCAAATTCATCGGGTGAGAATATGACTTTCTTAGGAGATCCAGTGTGGGTCATCTGGTACATTGATAGGAGGTTGGAGGCAAGACCAGGCACATACAGCACATTGCTGAACTGACCATGATCAATATCTATCCTTCCTTTACCCAAACTTTCAGTGAGAGAGTCATCTCCCAGTACTATAGATGGTCCTTTTGACTTGTCCAGTGAGGAGAAGGCATCCTTAGTCGAAACCATGTGTCTTGAAGCTCCAGAATCAATGATAAAACTGGGTGAACTTGATGTGCCAGCAACTAGAGCATGAACTCTCTCTCTGTCATCTGAACTTGATCCTCCTTCTCTCTTCTTTGAGCTTTCTGGAAGGGAGATGCCATTCTTCTCCAAGAGTCGGGTCAGCATATCTATTTGCTTCTTCATACAAGAGCTTTCAGTGTGATTTCCCTTATTGTAGTATGCGCACTTTCTCATTTCACCTTTGTTTTTCTTCTTCTGGTAGTTCTTCTTGGGACCTTGTGGATCCTCCAGAGACTGTTTCTTGTCTCTCTTTTGCTTAGGTGGATTTTTAGCTTTCTTTTTACTTTTTGAATCCACCCTCGAATCTCCAGAAATCAAAGATTGATCTTTGGATGGTTTGATGGTGCCCATCATCACCAGCTTATCCTGTTCTTGTGTGAGAGATTCCATGAAATCTGCAAGGCTAGGCATCTTCCAGGTTCGAGCTGTCAGTTTTGTGGCATAGAAGGTCGAAACAAACACTGAATAGTCAGGGCCTAGTTTCTAGAGGATGGCCAGTACGAGCTGATCATCTTTCTTTTCAATCCCACACTATTTCAGCTACAAAAATAGTGCTTTGAACTTGGATAAATATAGCTGCAGGGATTCAAAGCTATTTGGACTCAGAGAAATCAGCTCATTTTCGATTTGATGTCCCCTCATCTCATCTATCTTTCCTTGGGATTTCCCATGCGCTACATGAGTCAAATAAGGCAAGTTTGACCACTATGGATAGGTAATAGACAACTTGCACAAGGTGGGACACATGAACTAGGCTAATAAGACAGAAATAATTAAATTAATGTCTAAATGGGTAAACTATGGGTTGATTATTCTAACAAAACCGAAGTTCCACACTCTGCCCATCTTACACTCACTGAGCTATTGTTTCATGTTTCTCAGGAGTGTAGTGCTCCAGTCATATACCATGGGTCTCATACACTCCACTGCATAGAACATCAAAGGCCCCGAGGCCTGGTGGAGTGAATCCAAGCCTGCTATCCTTCCCAGTGTCAATAGGATGGCCTTTAGGCCTAGAACCTATATAGAGTTGGTTGGGATCTGACTCCCCACCTTATCCATGTCCTGATAGCAGTACACCGCAGAGTACTCATCTATAGTCAGGCCACCTCCAGGCCCGCAAGAACATAGGTTCACTACTTCCCCCCATCGGGAAAGTCCAGTAATAAAGTATATGTCCTCCACCTCTATGGTGAGGGACATCCCATCTATCTGGAATGACTCTAAGTTTGGATCCCAGCAATCCACCAGCATCTGCAATAGTCCTAGTTTGTCCCTTAAGCCACCAATACACCAAAATTTGTAGAGCCCACATGCACGTAGCACTTGTTGAGCCATTAGATTGACCCTTACTGCCTCCTCTACATCACCAGGTTCACACTCTCTCCATTCTAGGACCATCCTGCACAAAAGATTGCAAGTTTTCCCATTTGAATACTTAAAAAACCTTATGCACAGTTGCACAGTCGCGTATGTACGTGATTGTGGGGGCGATTTTCTCATATATCTAGCCCTATATGCAGAAAAACAATCGATTTCCATGTGGGCCGCAGTGCCTATTTTGGATTGGCCAAGAAATCCCAAATAACCATGGAATTTGATAAAAATTGCATCAAAATGGAAGAGAAGAGCATGGGTAAGTACCTGGAAGAAATGGTAGTGGATTCCACCAGTTAGATCTCCTAGAATTCGTTGTTGAAAATCTGAGCTCAGTTAGGTAAAAATTTCAAATGTTTTATAATGTTTTGAATTATTTACTATTTATAGAAATTTTTCAAATTTTTTAAAAATTTCACCCCCTTTTCCTATAGTTTGGACTATTTCTAATCATTTTGGATCATTTCTAACCTAATTTATGATGTAGGAGACTTTTTGAGTGCTATTTTAGCTGTTGGATTGACCCGTTCGTGCCGATTTTAGGTATCATGTCTAAACTGGCATATATGTTAGGTTTCATCACCATTTGCATTTTGCATGACCTTATGACCGTTTCATTATAGCCTTAGGTACAAACCTACTCTGTTATGTCACAGAACCTTCTTGTTGTTTTAGAAGTGGCATGATATGAGTGGTAGAGCTTGACCTTACATGGGTACCCTAGTTAGCGCCTTATTTGCATTTGGTGCCCATGATGATGTTTTGTCCCTTAGGGTGTGGGAGTCCATTGTATAGTATTTCCATGACATTTCGCAAGAGCCTAATACTTCTCTTGATCTTTTGCTGGCCTATTCTCCTCAGGAATCCCTTATGTCAAGTTGTAATTGCATTATCATGAGCTTTTCCTGCCTTATTGAGCCTTACGTCAGCTTCCCTAACATTGGGTTTCAGTTATATAGCCCAAGCTTGTCTCATGTCTAGCCATGCAAAGCCATTTTATATATCATTTGCAGCTTGATTCACTTTTTACCGGGAGGGTATTTTCCCCTGAGTGTCACTATCCTACACATGTATCCTTGCATTGAGCATAGGTAAGTTCCACTACTTGGAACTAGTTTATTTTCCCCTATGACACTCATCTCCTCCTAGTATGTAACTATAAATAAGTTTTATTCTTTTTCAAGCTTTTGAAATATTTGAAAAAGTCCAAAAAAATAAAAAAACCAAAAAGCTGGACCAGGAAAGATGTTATCTTTGGCAGCTTTCGATTCGTGTCGCCTTCAAATAGAGCACTGTATATCACATCCATTGGTTGGGTTTATAGTTTGACTTTAGGAGCTGTACTCATTTATCTGAGTTTATCTCCACCAACTGGTTAAGCTTCCAGTCCCGATGGAGCCTCTGTCGATGCCTCCTGTGTCGCAGAGATGTCCCAGTTTGTATATCGAGTCTATGCTACCTTTATTCAGTCACCATACACCGTTATGCTCTTGTTTGAAGGAAGTTGAAACCTGAGTCGGACATTCCTTAGTTATCTTGACTTTGCATGTCGGCCATTCCCGATATAGTTACTGGTTCATGAACCTTATGATCGAGTCCTTCCACATTATACATCTTTGCTGAATACCTCATGTTGGATGATGGGGGATGCCTTAATGCCCTCCTTCCAGCATATTTAATCCCATCGACTTCAGATCATTTATTCTGGGATTGGAATCTAGAGTCATCTTTGAGTGTCTTGAGACTTGCAGTCATCAGTGGCAGCTTCTCTCACCATCGACAGTTTTTGGGAATACATCAATGTCCCCTGATCGATGGATCCTCTCAAGTGTTTGACCTCAACACATCTATTCACACTTGTTAGTTTGCACTCTAGTACCTTTATTCCCATTTTCATTATCAGTGGGTGATCTCGCGTCTGTTAATGGTATACATCAATGACCAGTAATCAGACAATGGACTACTATGTTTGACCTTGACACCTCTATTCACATATTAGGACATGTACTCATAGAAGTTTGTGTAGAAGACCTTCCAGATTGGTGGCATCTATTATATGCTACCTCCTTGATCGTGCCAGTGTTCATGAGATTTCAGTTCTCGTGACTTGATTCCAGTATATGTCAGACATTTCCAGCTATTATGGAGATCTTGATCCATTGTATATCTTCAGCCATTATGGAGATCATGATCCTTTGTATATATTCATCATGTAGATTCTGATCTATGTACATTGTACGTGGCGATGACCGCTTATGTGATATTTTGTATTATGCCTATTCATGGCCATTGTACTCTTATGTATCCAGGACTGCTGTATGCATTTGTAGTATGTACAGAGTTGTATCATTGTATTATGTTGATTGGGTGGATGGTATTCCCTTTGGGATCCTTCATCACTCCACTTCTAGGATGGACTTATAATGTATTTCAGCCATCGTATGACCCATCTGACCTCACACATTAGGGGGCATCTGTTATAGCTGATTTTACCACTCCAGGTGAATCACACTTGTATGGACTTCCCCTTTTCCTCTACAAACTCCTTAGACCCCTTGGACCATTTTTTGTGCATTGATGTTTCCTTGACCATCACTAAAAACATGTGAAAATTCATATACGTGACTTTTAAACCCCTAATTGTGTATATATGTGCGTTTGACCCCTAAAACCGCATACATCAGGATGTGTGCATAATCCAAATCCTTTTGGAGTTTTCCTTGACATCGATCCAAATTACTTGACTCCTAGCCTTCCATATTCCTTGAGATCGCTCGGATTCAACCTTTCATTACCCCTTTAAAAATCTATATAAGGAACTCTTTGGTACATTGAAGGCATAAGAGAGAATTGAGAGCAAAGAAACTATAGTCCATTGTTGCCGGAACTTATGCTTGAGTCTACATCCCTTTGTCCCTTGGAGCACTTTTTTGTTCTTCCCAAGCTTTCCTTTTGCTTGTGATATTGCTATCGAGAGATGGAGGATTGAGGTGGTGGAGGCCCAAGTGGGGGATTCAGTTTCTCTGATTTGTAGACGTGCCGATAGAGGTCGTATCCATTGTAATCTTTGATTTTATATTAATAGAAATATATTTTCCCATCGAATAATATATGTTTGAATGAATATTTCATCCATGGGTGATTTCAAATGCTTATACATTGTTGATTATATATGCTATAATAGATCTAACACCAATATATATAGTATGCTTGTCTTGTTTACTTGTTGTTGAGGAAGTGATTTATCAATTCAAGCTAAAGTTGGAAAGCTCAACGGGGATCTACTTCAACCATCCGGAATAAGGTATGAGGTCTGATCCTTTAGTGTTAGATATTTAATTTCGATTGCATATTGGAAAGGATTGATTTCTAGAGTCAAGTTAGCTGTTGTGGTACCCCAAGCCATAGCAATTTCTCTCCGTAATAGGCCCAAGATTTCTTTCTAGCTTTCAAGTGATCTTCCTCCAAGTCTACAACCTTCCTTGTTAACTCCTTATTCTACTGAGTCAGCTCCTGGATAGTATTCTTTAATTATGTAAATAGATTCTCTGTCTGTTAGGTGTCGAACTGCATACCCCAATCTTCTCTGACCATTTTGACACTCCAAATGACCGCTCCCGAAAGCCCTAATCTTTGCTCTGTTTCAAAAATCCAATTTTAAAATACTAATTTTCTGCCACTATCTCCACCTGCTCTATGTGCACTTCAGGAAAAAACATGATTCGAAACACCTTTGTCTCATTATGGTCTGCCATCACTGTCATCGATCGGAAGCAGTAATCTCCAATGCATCAAAACCTCAAGACACTATCTTGCCACAATATCGGCACTTTAAATCACTTGCTTCATGATCAACGATCGAAAACTTTAGCAACTATCTTTAAACCATTAGCTTCATGATCAGATATTGGAAGCTTTATCAACTATTTCATCAAAGTTTTAAACCAGATTGCCACCACAGTGTCGGCGACATAGACCACTAGCTTCACGATCGGTGATCGGAAGCTTTATCAACTACCTCATCAGAGCTTTAAACCACTATGCTACCGTATTATCGATGCTTTAGAGAACTAAATCTCAACAATGTTGAAATATTTTTTTTTAACTTGCGCGACTTTCTTGTAGCGCCTCTGTGCATTTGTTTTTGACTTGCGCTACAAGAAAATCTAGGTTAATGATTTGCAAAAATTAAGCCAATGATAAGCATTTAAACTTGTTTTAGGATTCTCAATTAAAATTTTATGTTATTTTTAGACTTTTTTAATCCATATAAGCCCTATATAAGCCCTTTGATTATGAAATCAAACCAAAACTTGTAAAAATAAACTAAGAAATCAAATAACATAAAAGCTAAAGGGAAAAACTCAAACTATCCCAAACAACAAAATTTTCTAGGAATAAAGAATAAAACCAAGATTCAAAACATAAATAAAAGTATCAAAATATGGAAAACAAAAATAGGCTATAACATTTGGCTCCTGCTATGGGATGAAGTCCTCCCTGTGAGGCTTCAAGAACTTGTAGACCAGTGCCTTCTGTGCTACTACCTACTAGTCTGCAAAAAATCTATTGGGCTATGGAGTCTTTATTCAATCCTTCACACATTGGTATATACAATGAAATTCAAATCTCTTTCCTTCAAATACTGTAAAAGTATCTGAGGAACCTTCCATCTACTGAATTAAATTGTAATTCCATTTCTAATGTAACTAGGAAAATTTTTTATCAACCCACCAAAACTTGCTTCCAACACCGAATATATGTATAATCAGAAATATTGGAAAACATGAAGAGTAAAGATCTAGAAACTTGTACTCACCTTCATCAAATGATGTCTCTAAAATAACAGATTTATAACTTGGTATTGACTCTAAATAATTTGCCACTAGATCATAAAAATTTCCAAAAGTTACCTTTTCTTGTTCTATGAATATATAGGCTATCCATAAGAATATTTTGTTCCATGAATATCAAGCAAGCATTCGCGATAAAAGACGTCAGGATCAGCTTGAATTTGATCCAGAATTTTTTGGACAGTATCATCAATAATGTCAACAAGATGAACCTCCTTTTCCACACTGCCTTCAAATGGATAACTATCATACATTGGCTCCGGTTGTTCAAGGATAATGGACTGAATGCATTCCTAAATATGTTGATCATATTGTGCCATAACACACACCTCACACATTTATGGGTCTTTCTTTTCAATTTCATCATCATATTTATAAAAAATTGGAGCATCTTCATAATGGTTTTGAACAATAGATTTATAATAACCATGAATATATGAAATTTCTGAAAAAATGTCAACATCCTGACTTCCATCAATTTTAATATCAAAACAAAAAGGACTAAAATATGATTCATCACAGAATTCTTGTCCTAAAACCCCAATCTCTTCATCGTAACCTGGAGCATTCTGAGAAATTTCGAATGATTATGCTGATGATGCTGACGAGTAGGGACCCACAGAATAAAACGAAGCTTGCTCATGAGAAATGAGAAAGCTATCAGAGAGCTTCAGTGTATCATAGATCAGTATCCGCCATATTCTTCCATGAGTAGTACGCAGCGTGCTGTTCATAACATTATGGGTCATACAAGAACAGGAAGAGAGATGCGACTCACAGCACAGGTTGGAGAATTTGAAATGGATGAGGTAATCCTAGACTTAGGATCAGAGGTAAATGTTCTAGCTAAGAAGACATGGGAACATATGGGTAGCCCTAAGTTAGTCAGATCGCCTATCCATTTGAGATTAGCTAATCAACAGAGGGTATCACCACTGGATCGACTACTGTAGGTGCCAGTTGACATTGACGGAGTTCACAGCTGTGCAGACTTTGAAGTTATAGAAATCATTAGTGACAGTAGACCATATCTAGCATTACTAGGGATTTATTGGGTGATCGGTAACATGGCCGTTATCGACCTAAAGAGAAGACAAATGACCTTTGAGGATGTGCAAATCCGGGTCATTGCACCGTTGGATCCTCTTCAAGGTCCTAGATACATTGAACCTATCCGAGCGGAGGAAGAGGAACGTAACATGGAGAGTCTCTATCAAATGACTATGAACTAGAGTGACTACATCAATCCAACTGCAAAAGGGAACATTAGTTGGCGATGCGACAGCTCATGTGCATCGGATTTAGATGTTGGTCTAGAGAATTGGTAGAACAGACTTTACGAAGTCTCAGCGCGCAGATGTGTGTTTATGATTAAGTCACTACGATGGATTGGCATAGAGACTAACGAGACCCCCTCATTTCATGGTCTAACAGATATACAGGACTTTCTCCCGCAGTTTGAACAACAAGTTCCTCGCGAGCAGAGGATCGCAGCTATGGACCTTGCAGTACGAGCCACACCTGCAAGATGGTGGTATGCACATAAAGAGAATATCGCATCATGGGATGATCTTAAGAGATTGATGGCAATCAGATTCTCTACTGACAGGGAGTATGTCCAGCAGAAATACACAGGACAAAGTGACCCCAGGTCACATATTCAGACTTGTGAATAGAATTGGTCGAACATTCCCGAGGATGAATGGGTTCACCGATTCATTCACACTTTAGATCCAATTCCAAAGAAATGGTACATAGAGACTGAATTCCACAAGGGAATGACCACATGGCCACTTATGATAGAAAACTTTCTACTCACATTCGCTTTTGAATCTGAGTATCCAACCATTCATCAGGCTTTAGACGTTATAAAGATTAAGATCTTTGAGGACTATACCCTATCAGTACATACTCAACCCGAGTGGGCCATCCAGTTAGAAGATGTGCTCGAGTGTTATAATTTTGCATCAGAACCATAGGATGAGGATGAGTATCCTTGCAACATCAACATTCCAGAGTCAGAAGGGATTCGCGATGTTGATGGACCGAAGCTAGAGACTCCAGCTATCACAGAGCCTATCAAGATTAAGAAAATCAACATTGGCACAG
The DNA here is from genome assembly GCA_001517045.1 of Pseudotsuga menziesii. Classification (NCBI taxonomy): domain Eukaryota; kingdom Viridiplantae; phylum Streptophyta; class Pinopsida; order Pinales; family Pinaceae; genus Pseudotsuga; species Pseudotsuga menziesii. Next base: position 218,162 of record LPNX010268037.1, on the reverse strand, counting down.
ACATAGAACCAAAGTTTGCATCCATTGGAGACTATTGGGACGATGAAACAGTAGGATAGATTGCAGACTTGCTACATGACTATCAGGACCTATTCCCCACCAAATTCACAGAGATGAAGGGAATAGTTGGAGACTTGGGATTAATGAGTATACCATTGAAAGAGGATGCTAGAACAGTTAAGCAGCATCCATACAGATTAAATCCGAGCTATAAAGAAAAAGTTAAGGACGAGATTGATAAGATGCTAGCAGCAAGCATCATTGAGCCCGTAGAAGAAAGCAAATGGGTTAGTCCCATGGTCGTGCAAGAAAATAAAACCAAAGGAGACATCAGGATCTGTGTCGACTTGCGTAAACTCAATGATGCATCGCTTCATGATCCATTTCCGACACCTTTCATTGATGAAGTGTTAGAAAATGTGGGAGGACAAGAGGTCTACTCCTTCACCGATGGCTTTTCAGGCTATCACCATATCAGAATCCATCCAGAAGATCGATCTAAGACCACTTTTGCGACAGAATGGGGCTCATTCCAGTATACGGTAATGCCATNATCTTTTCTAGAGTAGTAGTTGCTGTATTTAAAGAATACATCCATAAATTCCTAGAGGTTTATTTTGATGATTGGACTGTATTTGGATTAATCGACAAGCATATAGGAGATTTAAGACTGGTGTTAGAGAAATGTAGGAAGTACTAGATTTCTCTGAATTTGAAAAAATGTATATTCTGTGCGCCATTTGGTATTTTGTTGGGTCATATTGTCTGTAGACAAGGCTTGATGGTAGATCCCGCAAATATTTCCATCATTGTAAACCTTCCAGCACCCAACTCAGTCAAGCAGTTGAGGACAGTACTTGGTCATACCGAGTACTACAGAAAATTTATCAAAGGTTATGTAAATATCACAACAGCTATGGAAAAGTTGTTAAAGAAAGATGTAAAATTACTATGGAATGAGGAATGCCAGAAAAGTCTAGACACCCTTAAAGAGAATATGGTTACAGCACCCATCTTAGTATTCCTAGATTGGACCAAGCCATTTCATGTACATGTGGATGCATCTGGCATTGCACTGGGGATCGTCTTAACCCAGCCAGGAGAAGGAGGTATCAATCACCCTATCACATACTCAAGCAGAAAACTATCCACCACAGAAAAGAACTACACCACTACGAAAAGAGAAGGATTAGCCATGGTGTATGCTCTACAGAAATTCAGGCACTGCCTGCTAGGTGCCTCATTCAATATGTTCACTGACCATTCCGCTTTGAAGTACTTGGTCAATAAGCCAGTATTAGGGGGACGTATCTACAGATGGTTACTCCTATTTCAGGAGTATGATTTTGAAATCATTATGAAACCAGGAAGATTAAACGCCGGACCAGATCATCTATCGAGGATAGACTCAGGAGAAGAGCCAAGTAACCTAGAGGACAAATTGCCCGATGCACAATTGTTTTCTATTCAGATCGCAAACGAGTGCTATGCTGATATCATTCACTTTCTCACGACAGGATGGGCACCTGTTGAGTTTACTAAGCATCAAAAAAAGCAGTTGGTTGTTAAAGCAGCATACTTCACCTTGATCGTAGGACATCTATACAAGTTAGGTCCAGATGAAGTCCTGGGCAGATGCGTCATGCCGCATGAGAAAGAGGCCATTATCAGAGAAGCACATTCCGGTACCGCAGGCGGTCATTTCACAGGAAAGCCGACTGTGTAGAAAATCCTGACCGCGGGATTATGGTGGCCTACTTTGCATAAGGATACTAAGGAATTTTGCAGATGCTACGATATCTGCCAGAGGGTAGGAAAAACTTCGCGGAGAGATGAAATGTCGTTGCGACCACATATTACGCTGCGGGAATTTGACAAGTGGGCTATAGACTTTGTGGGTCCTATCAACCCACCAGGAAAATGGACTGGTGCGAGATACATCATCACAGGAACATAATACCTCACTAGATGGGTGGAGGTTAAAGTAGTAAGGAATTGTGATGCTACCACAGCTGCACAGTTCCTCTTTGATAACATCATCAGTAGATTTGGATGTCCATAAATTTTAATGAGCGATCAAGGCACCCATTTCTTGAACCACACTATTGAGGCCTTGACAGAGGAATTCCAGATAAAGCACCATAAGAGCACTCCCTACCACCCACAAGCTAATGGTATGGTGGAGGCCTTTAACAAGATTTTAGAAAACGCTCTTACTAAGATATGCAATAGCCAAAGAAACGATTGGGACCTTAGGGTTAATGTTGTGTTATGGGAATATAGGATGACATGCAAGAAACTTACAGGACATACACCTTACAGCTTGGTGTATGGACAAGAGGTTGTTGTGCCTATGGAGTATATTATGCCCAGTCTAAGAATTTCTCAGATCGCCGAGATGACAGACACAGACACGACAAATGAAAGGCTAGAGCAACTGCTTGCCTTAGAGGAAGACAGGTTCATCGTAGGATTCCATCAGAAAGTGCAGAAGGCACGAGAGAAAGCTTGGCGTGACAGGCATGTCAAGAACAAGATTTTTCAGATAGGAGACCTAGTCCTCCTCTACGACAGTAAGTTTGTGAAGTTTCCAGGAAAATTCAAGACGCATTGCTTGGGGCCATACCAGATTCAACAAGTTACAGAGGGAGGTGTCGTTCACCTCAGCAAACTGAACAAGGAGCTTCTTCCCACTTTCATTAATGGAAGTAGGCTTAGGATTCACCCCATGTCCCAGCCTTAACTCAGGTAGTTATGTAAGTGCAGATGTCCAGTGTAGTTGAAAGGAGGCATCGCACCGGGAATTAGTCTACACCAGCAAGTAAAAAGCAGTCACATGAGGAGAGTTCTTTAAAAAAAAAAACACTTAAGTTTGTTTTGAACAGGTGATGCGGTGTGAAATCACGGTAAGGCGATGATTCCCCGTGCCACGTATCCAATTTTGGAAAAGGACAGAGGGCCAGTCAATTCACCTTCTGATAGGTAGTTAATGAAGAAATGACCGATATACCTTACCGTAGATTTGGCAGCAGCATAATAAATTTTCCAGATTTAGTAAATGTTCGACGAGACCGGTGCCTTCACATAGGTTTCAAGGGAAATTTGATCGGATTTCAGCATTTAATGAGGATTGAAATGACGGGTGTGGTCTCGTCCATGCACTTAATTCCACCGACGGGTTCAGCCTAGATGACCGTTGCATCCGGGAGTATAGCCTTCAGCATAAAAGCAGAGATCATTTATTCAGGATGGTTACTTTTGCAAGATCTAAGAGCTATAGAGTAAGTTAAGTTTTCCCTGTGCAGAGCTAATTTCATTATAGAGTGCTGTGATTTCCCTATTTTGCAGCCATTGCCAATCCAGAGTATTGTGCCGAGTGGGTTCTATCTGAGGAGGAACCTTTAGAAGACATTTTGAGATGATTCGAGCGTGGAGGCCTTGTGTCCGCTATGGAGACACCACCCAAGGGTATGAAACCAAGCTCATCATAGGCCAGATAGCTACCAAGGATGAGGATTCAAGCTCAAACAGTAGACGAGTCCATCCTATAACAGCGAAAAAGGAAAAGGAGGAAAGTAAAAGTGAGAAATAGAAAGAAAAGGTGAACTCAGATGGCTGTGCACATGGAGTTTCCTAGAAGATCTCATAGAAAGAAGAAAGGACCAAGAAACAGGCATCCGAGATGCAAAAAACCAAAAGGAAGAAGGAAAGGAATGAAGGTTATTGGAATGGAATTCAAGGCCTATATAGTTGGAATGAAAGGTGTTATCTCCCAAAAAGTACACCGTCTTTTTGGGTAATAGTATGGGTTAAAATTTTTACTTCTGTGAGTCATGGCCTTCAAAATAAAAAAAATTTCAGCTTTCGGCAGTTAACTCAGTCTGTGGAAGTTAGTTAGCTGCCAAAACAGGCCAATTTCGGCAGCTAGGATGGTTTGTCAAAATGATTTTAGCTGCCGAAAAATGTTTTATGTGTGAAAAAATAAAATCGTGCTTCATCACTCATCAATCGAGCCTGTTTCATCATATCAATTGGTGGGTAAACGCCAAAGGTCAGCTACATGCCAATTCATCAAGTTTATCCAAAAGCATTAAGTTGTAATTTCATTGGAAGGCTATTCGCTTCAATATGCATGAAAATTATGCATGGAGGATGGTTGATCCAGCGCATCACTACACATGTCAAATGCCCGAGATTACAAAGAGCAGTTAATAAGGAAAGGAGATCACGCATCTTGCATGTTCGATTTGTTTTCAAATTGAAAAATTATAAGCTATTCACTAAGCCAAACCCAACCTTTCCAACTAAGCCTCGATTTAAGGAGTTTTTAAATGTTCTCTCAAGTCTAAGAAACGCAGAAGGGTCTTTTCAATCCAGCTACAATTAATAGTCTTTCGCTGAGCAGAGAGATGAACTGTAGTTTGCACATGGCTTTTTTAATGTTGGGTGCGCCCTGCTCAAATCAAACTCATTAGTTCATTCATCATTTGGTGGAGCCTGGTCACAACCTAATGTACCAACGTTGTACCTTCCTGGTGGCAGTAGTATTGCTCCAATTAATCTTGGGGATCTATTTGCTTCTGAGATGATGACTCTTAAGGCCCAGGTCTTGAATCTTCTGTGTTTTCTCAGCTAAATACTCAAATGCAGCCTCAGATGCAAACACTAATTAATAACCAGATTTCTCAGATACATCAAATACAACAAGGTGCAATAGATGCTCAAGGCAGCGGTCATCTACATTCTTCAGTTCAGCCATCACATTGTATGTCATCTCTTGGTCAAAAGTCGTCCCTGGGTTTAAATGTGGAGCGACTGAATTCTAATGGGTTTGCTTTATTGCAAGTTTTGATGGCTGCTATGAAATCAAGATCTGCTTCATTGGCACATTGGGGTTTTTACGGGTAAAGCAAATCGAGAAGCCATTGGTTTTGGAAAACCCACAGATCATCCCTGTATTTGGTCATTCCGATTATGTTTTGCATATCAACGCATGTTTCAGATACTTTGCAGAGGTACATCTTTTCGTTGCTTAAGTGTGTAAACATGGAGTAAGGATCAGGAATAATATATAAAGTACCCATTACTATTGGTTCGTAAAGCAGTATGGCAGGGAAGCTTTTTCACTCTGAAGATGGTCACATTGTATTGTCACAGTCGTTTTTGCTTTCCAGAAATCAGAAGAATGTCAAGCTTCTTTTGTATTGAAGATCTTTTCTTGGTGGATCCATCACCAGCATGCTTTAGATGAGAGTCCAGCTTTCTGATTCAATGGAGCAACTGTCACAAAAATGCCAGATGAGGCGGTCCCCACACAAGCCAAATATGTTAACTCTTCTTGCTGAGTTTAAGGACAATAGTTTCCTCACCACTGATGATGGAAGTGGTTAATGGCCTAAATGTATCATCTGAATACATCCATTACCTATATAATCATACAATTGGTTGCAACAAACTCACAAAATGCCTCTATGAAGAGTCAAGACAAGCAAAATCTTCTCTAGGAAGAAAGGAAGATGAGATTGGGCAGAGCATATGACAGACTATATGATAGCCTGTGGTCAGGATTCCAGTATGGGAAAATATTTTATCAACTCTTGCAAAAGAGCACCTATACAACCACATAACTGGAAGCAGTCACCCCACGGTTGCATTGCCTTCAATGGCTCTGTTATACAACTTATATGACACTGAAAATAGGGTTTTCACATGTCAACAACAGAAATTAGTCTATTACAAAGCTCTGCACAATGTCAACAAGAGAATGATTACAAATTTCATTTTGGATAGATCTAAGGTCATCATATATGGCAGAAGCAGCCTGAACTACCTATTGCAACCTATCAGTCGGATACATTCATGAATATCAGAAAGAATACATACCCAGCTGGTAGTCACAAAGTATTCATTTGCCTCGTTGTGCTCAAGAAATTTCTTGCTTCTATATCATTTCAAACCTTATCATTAAAGAGGAGTCTATATTGTTTGGTTGCACCCAGGTTACAGATAAGTTCCTTAAAGGATGTACAGCAATGCCAACTATCATAAAAGACATTGTAGAGTTTCGGTAGCATGTTATCTCCCGAAAAGCATCCTTTTTTAAAGACAGCTGGCAGCATTTGTGTGACTCAGGATTTCAAAAGCAGTTCGAGATCTATCCTCCAGATTTTTCTCAGATCGCAAAAGGTAAACACATGTTAGGGTACGTAATCAACCTCAGGATTGAAAGGCAGATTTTCAGCCTTGATATAAGCAGTGCCACAGGTGACAAAGAGAGTCAGTCTTCCCAGCTTTCAAGCATCTTTTTGAGGAAACAGTTCAAGAGATCAAGTGCCACATCAGCTAGGTCGAATCTGCACGTACCTAATCAAGTCCACCGAGCCTTGGGAGGCTACTTCACTTCAACAACTATCGAGCACAAGAAAGGAGACCAACACATCATCATTTCCTTGATTTAAGGAATCATTCCTATCTTTTTGCAATTTGCTGTTCTAGTTAGGATAACAAGATCCACGTTTTTAGGATCTTGAAACTACTTTGTAAAGACTATAAATTCTGAGTACTGAGGCTGAACCAAAGGGGGTTCGAGCTTGGAGAAATTTTGGCCTATGCTTTGGTTGCTTATTCCAATAAAAATCACAGTTTCCTTTTGTTTCTATATCAGACTTTTCATCCATCTTTCTTTTATGTATTCTGTTTAAGTTTAGCTCAGCTTTATGCTCATGAACTTGAATGGTTCTGTACTTGGTTTAGGTTTAGCTCAACTTTATGCTCATGAACTTGAATGAAGGAATTATTTGCTGTTTAGTATGACCCTGCATGCCCAATGTACTTGGTGATCTGACCCTGCATTCCAAATGTATTTGGTTATCTGAATAGTATTCTCCATACCTTTCTTGTTATATTGCGTCTGATTTACAGTTTCTAAGAGCACTGGCTCATTTAACTATTTTGATAAGCAATCTCTCCATTGTGCTATTTTGGTATCCCATCGATCCACCTTTTCAGAAAACACAAAAAACATGATTTCTCAAGTTACCAAGCATACTTAGCCATAACCACTAAGTAGTTTCTTGGAGTGCTAACAAAATGGCGTCATTGCCGGGGAGCGAGGTGAGAAGCTGATCTTCCTTGGAGACGACATAGATCTACTCTTTGATGATAGACAAGGGGTAGACACTTATTGGTTATAATCATCTATCTGGCGACTCCATGAAGGACGAACTCGGTGGCGACTCCATTGTTCAGAATCTGTTGGTGACTCCACTAGTATGACATGAACAGAATCTTAGCCCAGAGGTATGCATTCTGTGATTTTTCGAGTATTGTTGGTTTCCCTAATCAAGTACCTGCTAGAGATGAATGGGAGAACAGTCTTCCTATATTTCGAGGAGAAGAGTGGGAAGTGCCAGCTGAACATTTGCTGGAATTTCATGACTACATGCATCGGTTGCAGGTAGTGCATGAGGATGTTCAGATCCGACTCTTCTGTTGTTCATTAAAAGGGATTTCCCGTGACTGGTATCGGTCTTTGCCTAATGCTAGTATCAGCTCTTTGGCTGATTTTCATGCTTCCTTCCATGTGTTTTGCAATGGGATATTTCCAGCTGATCTCCTCTACCCAGAATGTTGTCATGAATTTAGTTTACGGTATAAGGATCCAAACACTCAGGAAAAGTATGTTGCAGCAGGAGATATCTTTCATCATGATCAAGAAATTGCTGATCCACATTATGATAGCCATGAGGATGCCTTTAACACTGTATCAAATTCATCTATTAAAAATGACTGTCATGATGATCAGATTGTTTTTTTCAAAACCTTTAAAGATGAGGATCAGATTATTCCTTCTGAAAATTTTAAAGATGTTCAGCATATAGATATATTAGAAGAAGATAGCTTCAGATATGCAACAGATAATAGGGATAGTTTTCAGTCTTTTGATTTGCAGACACAGGGGAATTACAAAATACATAATGCAGAGGAGGAGGAGGACAGCCTACCATGTCTAGATTTGCAGGGGCTATCTAATCTTTAGCTAGAACAGGTAAACCATGATCCCGAATGTATTGATGTTGCAGCAGCATATGTTATGAGTAGCCCATATCTTCCAGACTTATAGACAAAGGTAGATTGCAGCACTTTTGAAGAGAGTGATGGTGGTGAGATCTCGAGCAGTCCAAATCAGCAGTCCATTGGAAATGTGTCTCCAGCAGATTTTGAGCAGACTTCTCCAGCAGATCTTGAGCAGTTTACACACATCATTGAGATCGAGGAGGATAGTCATCCACATCATTTTCGTTTTCAGTCAGAACAGCAAGGAGAGGTATTTTATCATGTTTTTCATGATCCTATTGCTGATTTTCTGGAATCCAGGAACCATGTGAATGTTAAAATATTCTTTATAGATGAAAGCTGGTCTGATCATCTGTTCGAACCTTTTTTCTACATGATATGGCTTCATTTGTTGTTTGAGTCTAGATCAAAGATACCTGTAAATCACAATCTGACATGGCTGCATTGGAAATCCAGTGTTACTTGATCATGCTGCTCCTATTAGTTAGTGTAGGAGTAGATAGGAAAATAAGCTCTTTTATGAGCACGTAGATCATTTTCAGTTGTTGTTGAATAAGCAGAGCAGGCTGCATGTAAGTTGCAGGTGGGATACAGGTTTGCAGAGGGATCAGTGCTGATGGCTCAATGACTCCATGCCCAATGCTAAAGGCTACTGGAACTACTTGGTTCTAGGATTCTTCAGAACCTCACTGGGAGGATTCCATCCCCAAGTAGGAGCCAGATGTTATCTCCCAAAAAGTACACCGTCTTTTTGGGTGATAGTATGGGTTAAAATTTTTACTTCTATGAGTCATGGCCTTCAAAATAAATAAAAAATTCAGCTTTCGGCAGTTAACTCAGTCTGTGGAAGTTAGTTAGCTGCCGAAACAGGCCAATTTTGGTAGCTAGGACGGTTTGTCAAAATGATTTTAGCTGCCGAAAATGTTTAAGTTTAGCTCAGCTTTATGCTCATGAACTTGAATGGTTCTGTACTTGGTTTAGGTTTAGCTCAGCTTTATGCTCATGAACTTGAATGGTTCTGTACTTGGTTTAGGTTTAGCTCAGCTTTATGCTCATGAACTTGAATGAAGGAATTCTTTGCTGTTTAGTATGACCCTACATGCCCAATGTACTTGGTGATCTGACCCTACATTCCAAATGTATTTGGTTATCTGAATAGTATTCTCCATACCTTTCTTGTTATATTGCGTCTGATTTACAGTTTCTAAGAGCACTGGCTCATTTAACTATTTTGATAAGCAATCTCTCCATCGTGCTATTTTGGTATCCCATCGATCCACCTTTTCAGAAAACACAAAAAACATGATTTCTCAAGTTACCAAGCATACTTAGCCATAACCACTAAGTAGTTTCTTGGAGTGCTAACAAAAGGATCCAGACTGAATGAAATGTTTGAGAAGGCTGGAGGATACAGATTTTCCTTGTGATAAAACTTCAAACCCAGAGAAAAGAGGAAAGGATATATGTGGAAGACTTCTCAAAACCTGAAGATCCTTAAAGGTCTCGCAAGCACCGAGAGCGAGAGCATGACAATACGGGAAGGAAATATAAGAGAGACTAATGAACTAAGTTATAGAAACAATTGAGAAAGAAGTCACAGGACTTCGACAGAGACTTACAAAGACTTTGCAGGAAGCCAAGGAGAAAATATAGTAGGAGAATCCCGCTGGTAGTGGCTCGAGGACGAGCCACAAGTAAGTGTTGGGGGACTATTGGAGTAGGGTCCTACAGCTACAGGAGAAGTTGCCATTTTGGCAGATAGATAGTTTTGGTGGAGATATAGGAGATAAGGTAAAGCTACGACGTTGTAGCATGTTTCTAGCTGCAGATCAGAGCCGAAAACTATGACTATCAGGGCAGAGAAGTCAAAGAAGACGACCGTACCTCAGCGGCCAAGAGGAGAGAGCTCACCCACTACATTCAAGGTAGCGGCCAAGAAGAGAGAGTTCACCCACTACATCCAAGGAAACGGTGGAAGACAGAAGGGCTCAGCTACCCTCATAAAGGAAAAAGGGCAATGAGGCCAAGGAATTGAAGATGAAGGACAGAAAGGGAAGCGGCGCCCAGTACCCATGGTCAGTGCCGGGAAGCATGGAAGACTGCAGAGAACTGTGGTGTGATGGAAAGAGGTATTTCGTGTATAGATAGACCGACTATCACTAGTTAGGGTTTTGGGTTACTGTTGGGACATGCCCACAGTGTTGTAATGGCGAGACCTTCGGGCCACCTATAAAGGGATGAAAACTGCATTGTAAAAGGTTAGCTAGTCAGATGTAAACTGTATTGAAAAAGGTTAGCTAGTCAGATCTGTTAGCTCACAGTCATTTTGTATTGTAATAGAGTTGAGCTCTGGTTTTGTATTCAATCTGTAGTATCTTACTATAACCAGCAGATGGCTCATAGAAGCATGTATGTAACAATCCGTAGGGATTGACAAAGAGAGAGAGAGAGAGAGAGAGAGAGAGAGAGAGAGAATATTGTAATAAGGAAATATAGAGAAAGAGAAGATATCTAGGAGAGAAGGGCTCCCGACAGAGAGTGCGGAGTTACCCAGAAGATCTCTAGCTGCACAGCAGGTTGTAGCAGAACTGTGTACTCTCTCAAGATATAATAAACATAGTTCTGTGGACGTAGCTTCTACCCTGGAAGTGAACCACTTAAAACCAGTGTGTTATGTGATTATTTCATGTGATTGTGATTTACTTAGTTGATATCTGTTACCTGTTACATGAATGTTGTATATCAGTTAGTAAATGTCTATATGTCCTCATTTAGTTATAGGATTATTGAAGGTTAAGGTGGATTTACATGTATCAAGTGTCTGCATATGAGTTTATCAGTTCTTGTTTCACAGAGTAATAAGTCACTCTGTTGAAGTGTTTCCAGTATACCTATTCGAACAGTAAGTATAGTTGAGGTAGATTGTGTTGAACTATGGAATTTCAAGACAAAGAGTTTACTATCTTATTGAAAGTTATCCAAGTCATTCCACCCAGTGCGATAGCCTTTGGACCATGAGGGTCATAGTAGGCCGTACTATAGTAGATATCGCATTGACAATAGGTGATATCGCACCGTCAGAGGAGCTGTGGTGTGGGATAGCGCAGAACGTGGGTTAAGAGGAAGAGAGAGTTGCACATCACCAGAGTCGCTGCGATGCGATAGGATTCCTTCCCCTGTCAGAACCCACGAGGAAGAGAGACTGCGCATTGTGGAGAGAGACCTCGCTGGCTAAGAAGAGCTACGAGACCCCAGGATGCTACAGAACCTGGTCGAAGACACTTGAGTCTTTGGCCAACCCATTAGAATCGCTTCGGGTGAGACTTCAGGCCGCTCCGCGGTCTGTCGCCAAAAGGGCCAGTGAGCTAGGGTGTTGTTGGTATATTACAGTAAACTCGGGTCTGCCTAGAGAACCAACACTTCAAAACATAAATAAAAGTATCAAAAGATGGAAAACAAAAACAGGCTATAACACATCCCTTTTTCATGTTGGATGTAGGTCTATAGTGCCAACCCTTTTTCATGTTGGATGTAGGTTTCTATATACAGAGCCATCCATTTTTCATGTTGGATGTAGGTCTCCATCTATAGATATAGCCATTTTTCATGTTGTATGTAGGTCTACAATGCCAACCCATTTTCATCCTAGATGTATGTCTGCAATGCCATCCCTTTTTCATGCTAGATGTAGGCCTCACCCTCTGCAAGGTATTTATCTGTAGATCCAACCATTTTTCATGTTGGATGTGAGCCTCACCCTCTACAAGGTATTTATCTACAGATCCAACCCTTTTTAATTTTGGATGTAGGCCTTGCCCTTTGCAAGTTATTTATCTACAGATCCAACCCTTTTTCATGTTGGATGTAAGCCTCACCCTCTAAAAGGTATTTATCTATAGATCCAACCCTTTTTCAAACTGGATGTAGGGCTAGTCCTCTTCCAAGTATTTATCTTAAGATCATCTCATTGTCACATGGAGCACAACCCAGATACACATAACACAATATTCACATTCATCGGCATGGTAGGAAACACCTACTACCATCTGGGAAAGGCTTCAGCTCTTACATCCACTGGCATGGTAGGATACACCTACCACTATCTAGGAAGGGATTATTTGTATCACTTCCCCTTAAAGGGAACCTCAATTTGAAGAACACCAAGCTTCTCTCTGAAGTACTCAAACTTCACTCTTGCTAATGGCTTGGTCAATACGTCAACTATCTTCTCATCCGTCACAACATGTTCGAGCTTCACTGCTCCTCTTTGCACCATATCCCTGATATAGTGATACTTGATCTCGGCATGCTTTGAATTTTCATGGAACACAGGGTTCTCTGACAACTTCATACAACTCTGGTTGTCGCAATATATACAAGTAGCATCCAACTGGAGATCAAATAGGTTAGATAGTATCTTTTGTAGCCACACGTCCTCACAACTAGCCAAACAAACTATGAAATACTCTTCTTCAGCTGTACTCAGTGCCACGTAGGACTGCTTCCTGCTAAACCTAGAGATCATGCCTGATCTCGTACTGAAGGAGCACCTCAAATTTCTCTTCCAATCAATGGAACTTCCTGCCCAATCCAAACCCACATAACCCTCCAAGTTAATCTTCTGATTCACCTAATACTTGAGCCCATAATCAATTGTACCCTTCAGGTACCTCAGTATATGCTTTGCAGCAATTAGCTGAACATGTCTTGGATCCATCAGGAACTGGCTCAATGTGTTCACGACAAAGAAAATATGTGGTCTTGTATTCATCAGGTACATAAAGGACCCAATCATATGACAATACATCATGGCATAGACTGAATATGATGAATAATCACTCAATAGCTTTAGGTTTGATTCCATAGGTGTGGCCATGGCCTCGCATTCCATGATCCTGAACCTATTCAGGATCTTCACTTCATACTTCCCTTGTCGAAGGGAGATTCCATCCACACTCTGACACAGCTCCATGCCTAGAAAGTAGTGCATCATACCCAATTCCTTCATCTCAAACTCAACATAAAGCTTCCTCTTCGTTTCATTGATCAACCCATCCTCACCTATCACAAATAGGTCATCTACATATAGTAGGAGTATCATTGGATTCCCTTCCTCAACTTTGTAGTAAAGGTTGGAATCTGCTTTACTCTTGGTAAATCCAAAACTATTCAGAATGCTTTCAATCCTATCGTACCATGTCCTGGGTTCCTATTTCAAAATGTACAAGGCCTTCTTCAATTTTCACACTTGAGTTTCCCTATCATGTGTCTCAAATCCAAGTGGTTGCTCCACATACACTTCCTCTTACACTACACCATTCAAGAACATGATCTTAACATCCATCTGGTGAATCTTCCATTTCATCACTGCATCCAGAGAAAATATTGATCTGATGCAAGTGTATCTGAATACAGGTGCAAACATTTCTGCATAATCTATCCCTTCCTTCTGGGAGAAGAAACGTGCCACAAATCTCATTTTATATTTTTGTATGCTAACATCTACAGCATGCTTTATCTTGTAGATCCACTTGGAAGTCACAAAGACTTCCCTTTTGGTCTTGGGACCACATCCCATACATCATTCTTCATGATCGACTAGTACTCCTCGATCATCGCATCCTTCCATTCTTTGATTTCTCCCGCTTCTTCATAGTTGGAAGGTTCTTTATCAATGATGTCACATAGTAGGGATACATAACTCGAGTAGGACCTAGTTCTCTTCCTTTCTTTGTGCATTTATTCTGGAGCAACATATCTTTATGCACCTTCGATAGCCCTACGTGCCCATGTTTGTTTTCTCTTATAAGAAATCTTCTCACAAGAGATTCTTCCATGTCTCCATATTCTTCTGGAGTTGATCCAATTATTGTTGTATCTCGGATCCTGGGTACTTATGTTTCTTCAATATCTTCAATTGGTCTCTTTCTTTATTTTTTGTAACCTAATTCTTCATCAAATGTCATGTCCCAGCTAATTTCGATCTTCTTGAGTCCTGGGAAGTATATTTTGTAATCCTTCAAGATTTCACTATATCCCACAAATATACCCTTCTTTCCCGAAGGATCTAACTTCGCCATCTTTTCTTTTGGAATGTGTATGTACACCGAGAAGCCAAATATTATGAGATGGATGACTTCTAGTTTCTTTCTAGAGAATACTTCTTCTGGTGTCTTGTTCTCAAATACTCTATGTGGAGTATGATTATGTACATACATAGATGTCCTAACAGCTTCTTCCCATAGATGCATAGGAAGATCTTGAACATGAAGTATTTCCTTGTTGGTTCCATAATCATTCTATTCTTCCTTTCTGCAACTCCATTGTATTGTGGATTATATGGAGTGGTCAACTCCCTCTTAATCCTTGACTCTCTACATAATTCCTTGAATTCATCTGTTGTGAATTATATGTCGTTGTCTGATCAAAAGGTCTTGATTTTATTTTCTGTGTGGTTCTTGATCAACGATTTGAATTCCTTGAACTTACTGAAGACTTCATCCTTTCTTTTCAAGAAATATATCCATGTCTTCCTAGAAAATTCATCAATGAAAGAAATATAATATACATACCCACTCAATGAACTGGATGACATCGGATCGCATACATCGTAGTAGATGATTTCCAAGATTCATTTTTCCTTGCTCTCACTACTTCGAAATCTCTTCTTTGTGTTCTTTCCCTTCGCACATCCTTTGAACAATCCTTCATGTTTTTCTTGTATTTCTAGAAGAACTTCAAAACCTTTTCTTGCAAGTGGTAGTTCCCTATAGTGCACATGTGCAAGCCTTCTATGCTAAATTTCACTCGGTTCTAATGAGTCATGGACTAAGGCTTGTTCTAGTTGGCCCTTTCATTTGTATAAGCCTCTTTCTTTCTCTCCAATCACTACTGCATCATCTATGGTCTTTCCCTTTGACCACATAAGGACTTGGACATCTACAAATGAAACCCTCATACCTTTTGTATCCAATGCAGATATTGAGAGAAGATTCTTCTTTAGTCTTACTACAAACAAGACATCCTTCATCTTCATAGATTTTCCAAAGTCTAGCTTATATGAAGTTTCACCACTTCCATTTATGGGATATTGGAATTCATCCCCAACTTTGTGGGGTGACTCATGTTCGGATCGATTCATAAAGGATTCTTTGAATCTTGTCATATGCTTGGAAGACCCACTATATATGAGCCAATGATTACTTCCATGTGTAATAGTTCCTCTGAGGCCAGAAATCAAAACATACTCTTCATCGCTTGAAGAATATTCACTTTCTTCGTTGACTCTCTCCCTTGGAGGTTCATCATCCTCTACAGTGTGAGCATGACGTATTCTTTTTTTTTTCTTCTTGTGGTATCCACCTCAATTTCTGGGACAATTTCTAGTGATGTGTCCTTTCTCATCACATGTATAGCCTCTTATACTAGATATATCTCTTCTAGAGTTATCTTTCCAATTTTGTTGTGAATGATTACCTTTATTGGGATGATAGTCGTCCCCTTTGATTTTCTTGGTGTGTGTTGTGAGAGCTTGATATTCATTTCCCATATTTTCTTCTCTAGCTATTATTCGAGATTATTCTTGTGAGCATTCCTCCCACAACCTACTGAAAGTGATTAAATTTCTTCTAACACAAATCCCTTGAATGAAGGAGTACCATGACCTAGGGAGACCATTCAAGGTGGTCATCACAATTTATCCATTCTCTATTTCTTATTCTACAACTTCAAGTTGTTCTTTGATTTGAGAGAACCTTGTAAAGTGTGACTGTATGGTCTCTGCATTCTATATTTTTACATTCTTCAAATGATTTCGTAAATTCATCTTCTGATTTATATTCTTCCCTTCAAATAGCTTGGTCAAAGAATCAAACATCTCTTTAGGTGCCTTTAGGGAAGACACACATGGTATAAGGTTGTCCTTGATAGAATAAAAAATGATCCTCTTGGCCTTGACCAAGTTCTTCTTTTGTAATGCCTTAGCCTCATCTCCCTTTGGAACTGGAACCTCTCCACTTATGTAGGTGTCCAATTCATTTTTTTCAAGAACAAGTGAAATCCTATACTTCCATGCTCAAAAGTTATCAACTCCTTCAAGATTTTCATAAATCTTGGTGTGATGAGACATCTTTGATGAGAACCTCAAATGGAAATATAAGAGATTTATATCTTACCAATTTGAGATGCCCAAACTGGATCTAGAGTTGATCTTTTGCAGTGTTGATTTTATAGTCCAGGGTCAAATTAGGGTTTGAATTTCCCAGAGTCCTACCCAACCAGAAATTTCGATCTTGGTCTCTAAATTTTTATTTTCAGGACATAAATTCTATGTCGGGCTCACTCAAAAATTTCCCTTCTGTGAAAATCCCTAATTTCCCACTGTAGTGACAGGTCAAAAATTGAAAATACCTGGAATCAGATTCTGCTTTGATAGGAAGATGTTCCCTTCAATGGATATTTATCCTAGCCTCCTTTTGCTGATGATATGTGGAGGGAAACCCAAAAATTAATAATCCCTAGATTCAGTAACTGCAGAGTGTATTCTTCTCAGGTTAGCTCTGATACCATGTTAGAATTTTATCATTTAATCAATATGATCTACAATCTTATTTGAGAGAAAAACATGGAAAATAATAATAAAAAAAGACAAGAGACACGAATATTTTTCCTTGGGGAAACCATAAAGGAGAAAACCCCACAACTTCCTCATAGATTGAATGAGAAACAATAGAAAAATTAAAACTCAAGAGTACAAATATGATCTTCGATGGTTGTTCTCTCTCTCACTTGTGCGAGCTACTTCTCTCTCACTCATGCTCTACTGTTGAGTGAGTGTGTGTTTCAAATAGAGAGTGTCACTCTCTATTTATACTTGTTTTCCACTTGACATTTACTCTACATGGACGACTTCTCTAGGAGAGTCTAATAACCCTAATACAACTCAACTGCGGGGACTATCTCACTGACTTACACTGGAGGGTTAACCTCGATGAATTTACATGAATTAATTATATTAATGACTCTCCCAATTAGAGGAAAAAACATATCCATTGGGGTACAATTAAATACAATAATAAATATACAAGTGAATACATTCTGAAGCTACAAATACATCAAGAATCCGAATATTTATCAGTAGAATAATAATCTTCATATTAGGAGTCTGAATTTGGATTTTTCTCTTTCACTTTTTTATTTCCTTTGGAGTTGAAATTATTTATTTCAAGAAATAAAAGCACATGATCCTTATAGGTTCTTAGAGTCCCCATTTTAAATATCTTGACTTTCTCTTTAGGGAGAGAATCTATGAATGCATCTAGGGATGGAATCCTCCAATTTCAAACTACAAGCTTAGTAGCACAGAATGTTGACAAAAAAATTGAGTATTCAAGACCCATCTTTTATAGGATGGAAAGGATTTATTTATCTTATTTCTTCTCAATCCCACACTGCTTGAGAAAAATTAGTTGTGACTTAAAATTAGTGATGAATTCCTCAATGGTTTCAAAATCAATTACTATCAATGAGATTAACTAATTCTCCAATTGATGTCCAATGAGCTCATCTTGATTTTTCAAAGAGGGATTTAAGTTTCATCCACACTTCATTTGGACCTGGAAAGCCATCAAGATGGAAAATAAGTTCTGAAGAAGGAGAGAGACAACAAAATCCATAAGTTTCATCCTTCCTATTATGCCACATTCCTTTCTCAACAACTGCATTTGGATTGATTTGTACAGCCATAGTAACTCTATAGAGACCTTTGTTGCACAATAATATCTCAATATTGGTTTTCCATTCATGGTAATTGAAGGAAGAAAATGTCACTATATTAGATAGATTGATGCTCTATTGTTGCGCTACTAGTGAGAGAACTGAAGACCTACACAAAACTAGAACGAAATTTTTTGTACTATAAATCAACCTCTACTTCGACAATGAGCACATTACCAGGGTGATTCACACCTGGATATACTTATTTGGAAATAATCCACAGGGAGAAAGGAAATAATCCCAGGATTTATGTGTATCCCAACTACTTCTAGTGCATCAATGGAAGTATCTGAGGGATATTAGAATGGCCTGACCAACCTCTAATACCATATTAGATTTTATAGGTCATATGTTGCTATGGTATAGTCTTCATATAGATTGTACAAGAAAAATATAGAGAAGAAGAATAATTTCTATGACACATTGATTTGAAGAAAAATAGGATAAATATTCCATACAATATTATCCATCATTATGTGTGAATATATATTACGACGTCGACAAAAAAAATTGAATACCTAAAGAAGCCGTTGAATCTACCAGCCTGGACTAACTCAGGAGCTAACTCAGTGTGGGAAAATCACCACTAGAGCTCACTAATGAAACATTGGATCAATGAAATAGTTCACAACCAGTTAAATGAAGAGGGTAGGTGATTAAATGCACCCAACCTCCCTTGATTCATGGAAATTGGTGCTAGAGTGGATGAGAGTGAACTAACTCATGGGAATTGGATCGTAACTGGACATAATTGAATACCTACTAGGGTAGACTACTAGAAATGTTTTGTGGCACTCATAGTGGGTTCCTAAATTTTAAGGATTGAAACTTGGAGCACCAAAATTCATGCAGATAGGTGCAGTAAGTTGTAGGTGTCCCCTAAATATGTCCCCCATGCACTAGTGAAGTGATGAAGACCTCCTAAGCTAGGAAAATGGTCAAATAGATGAAGTGGTCAAACAGAGGATTAATAATAATCCTAACATTGTTATATTTTTATCATTTAAGCAATATTATCTCGGATCTTATTTAAGATAATAACATGCACATTAAAAATCACAAGAGACAAGAGACACATAATTTTCCTTGGGGAAACCATAAAGGAGAAAACCCCACAACTTCCATAGAGATAGAATGAGCACTAATGGCAGTAGTAAAACCCAAATATAGAAAAGATGATCTCCAACAGTTTCTCTCTCTCTCTCTCTCACTTGAGAGAGCTTTTCCTCTCTCACTCATGCACCCCAGTGAGTGAGTGTGTGTGTGATGTGTAGAAATGAGGAAAGCCTCACTGCTATTTATATTCTTCCATTCACTTTATGTCCACTACAACAAGTCGTCCTCACTTAACAATTACTTACTAGGGACGAATTATCTAGGAGATTCTAATAACCCTAGTTCCCCACAAGTGTGGGGACTTTTCCCTCCGATCAACAAGGAGGGTTAACCTTGACTCAATTTTGGGGACTATTGCCCCGACATATAACGGAGGGTTAACCTCAATGACTTTACATGACTTGTTTACATTATTGAATCTCATGATCAGATAATCGGGGCATGACATGACTCAATTACATTATAGATACTTTTTGGAATAAACATCGGGGTATAATACATAAGATATACAATTGAATACATTNCCTCTTAACTAGGAAGGTATTCTCTCGACACAATTTATCAGCACAAGTCTTCTTCTCTGTATCATCTGGATCATCATCAAGTCATCTTCAAGTCATCTTCATCTTCAAGTTATCTTCATCATTGAGTCATCTTAATCATCGAGTCATCTTCATCAAGTCTAGATCATCACTTGATCTGGAGCATCACTGGATCATCATCGTTTCTTTTGCTATCTCAATCAAATGGTGCTATCTGTTCATTCTTCTCGTCATAGGAAGCTCTACAAATCAAACCCTTTTTCATGCTAGTTGTATTCCTAGCCTCCAGGTAGGTCTTCATATTCTTCAGCACTTATATCTGACCATGAGAGGAAAACATCCAAGAACCATGTTATAATGGCTCACCCAGCACTTACATATTTTGTTCTCAAAGAATTCCTCTCAGCACTAACCTAAGCTTCATTACCAGACTGAATCAATTTCCCGGTAACTGACCAGGTTCCTCCATTTTCCTAGAGAATGGCTTCTATAGATATTCATCATCTTTGGCCATACTATGGAATCCTCAAGACTAATTACGTGCGTAAAAAAAATAAATTGAAAGAGCATCCTAGCATAGACTATAGGATCTCCTGGGATCTTTTCTATGTGACTACCACCACAAAACATTATGTTAACACTACGTTTTTAACAGTTGATTTAAGGGACTAATAGGAGTTCTATGAGGGTCTCATTCCCACTAACTTCATATGAACACCCCTTCAGGTTATCAGAAGCGTAAGGAAAAGAATAAAATGATAGGTGTGTTGAAGGCATTGAACGGGACTCAAAATCAAAGGTTGAGATTGATAGGAGGTGGATTAATGGCTCCAAACCATTTCGCACGAGTGGACATGCTCGACTAAGGCTAGGATTTGAAATTGTGAAATGGGTTAAAGGTTAGAAACATTCTACAGCCGAGATGAGATCTGAGTTAGATCTATGGCCTCAATCAATTTCGTAAGCCATACTTGTGTGGGTAAAGCTATGATTTCAAATCATGAAAGAGGGATAGCAGTCACAAAGATCAACAACCACGATAATAAAGGAAAGAAATCTACGGCAGTGGTTTATTTCGCAATGCGGACTAGCACGAATGAATACCATGGTTTCTCATTGCGAAAGAAGATGGAGCCCACTCAAATCTACGGCTGCATGAAGGGTCCGTCATGATCGACAATCAAGAACATGTCATGATCCAAAACTTCCCACGATGTTTAAAGGAGAAAAGTTAGCAGCAAAAATAATGGAACATGGACGGTGGACGTAAAAGATTTGTCAAATCGGATGGTTGAGAAGGCTCCCAAGGTACAATCTTCACATGCAATGTAGAGATGATAGCAGAGGAGGCATTCGCACATGTAATCTTCCCCCATTTCAGATTGGTTGATTCCTTTGACGCCATTCTAGATGAGCCTAAGGTGGAATTCTTGTCCAGCAATGCTAATTTCCCTAGTTCACAAGTGTGGCACATGGTTCACTTCGAAGGGAGCCGTGAGAAAGATGGAGGTTTGATTTGTTGAGACAACTGACTTTGCATTTACACGAGGCCGAGGGAGGCGATGAACTAAAACAACCCAACAACACCGTCACGGTAATTGAAAGGGAAAGAAAGGTCAAATCCACAGCCCTTGAAACTAGCTTGGCGTCCATGCAGAAATTTTTTGGAATCTTTCCTATATTGGATAATATGATTGAACATCAGAAGGACGGATCTCCATCCTAGAATCACACGTGCCACCATCACAACGACTAATATTCTAAGTGTATAGCTCTTTCTGGGCCGTGTCGAATTTCCCTATATAACACCATCTTCCGGATATCATTTAAGACATGGAAATGTGTAGATGATAAGAAGTATAGAGTTGAATGCAGATAAGTGTCTAGTTCCTTCACATACAACCTGGATGTGTGGTTCAAGAAGTCAATTTGACAAGGGGTACTCTTGGTAGGAAAACATAGATTTGTGTTTTGGTTATCCATATTAGGATATCACCAACCACCGGGGCACAGATGTTAAATACCAAGGGGGGTTCACCCATTTCTAGACCACCCAGTCTCTGGATGTGCAATTCATGGGTTTTGAAGTCCCAGTCACATCCCTCCAACACTCCCAGTTGTAGTCAAGACCTTCGAAATCCCAGCTCACAGTGGTGGCAGAACTATTGGAGAAAATGCTTGTTCTGGGACCAGAAGGGTCCGGAGCCTTTGACGCCACCCCTAGGATCTCCACTTGACTGTTTGGTAGTGGGAGAAGAGAGGGTCAAATGCACACCCGGTTGCATGGCTTATGGGAAAAGCATCCTCGTAGGAGGAAGAAAGTAGTACAAGGATGATAAGCTTCTTAAGTTGTTTATCATCACCAAGTGCATGACCTCCTTTTTTATAGGCTCCTCCTATAATAGTGCTACAGATGAAGGATGGGTCAAGAGAATGATCGGATGGTGGATTCGGGTCTTCTTGTCAGCCTTTGGGAGACATGAGCTGGAAGAAGCAGGCTGGTTGAAGAAACAGAGGGATATACCTGAAGCAGCCTAAATAAACAATTGGCCGTCAGCATGCCACATGGGGATCGCTTTCACAAAGTGGAATGGGAGAAAGCTTTGTGTTGTCAGTCTACGTTATCACACACCCCATCTCCATAATGTTTATTGTTTATTTATAAAATGCGGCGATAGTTCCACTCCCTATACTGTTAACGCATGATAGTGACTTGTAACAATTTTCAATTTGGTAGTCTCAGCATTAGAATAGTATAAATACACTCTCGATAGAGGGATAGAGGGAGTTGGTTGGATTGGGAAACATTCTAGGGCTGAGGCTCTCCATTGTAAATAATATTTGATTCCTATTTTATGAATAAAATTACAAAGGAAGAGTTGTTTCTCATGGCAGAGATTCATGTGTCGTTGCTTCTCCTAATATGTACCTTCTTTTACATTGTAATGTGCTTCCTATTTTCATTCTCCTTTGTTGATTGCTTTCATGTCTGTAACTTAGTGTTTAATAGTTAGGAATTCATACTTGCTATGGTCCAGCTATTGTTCCAGAAAATTATCAAGTTTCTTCTAAATTTGCATGGAATTCATCTCACTGGTGCTCCATGTGATGGGCTGTTCTCTATCATCCTCCAACCGCCCACTAAAGATCTCCTGATTGGGAGATCAATGGCTACCTTGCCTCTATTTGAAACAACATGCCATTCCTTTCCTTACGCAAGTGTTCCCTATGCAGGTTTTTGAATCCATTTCCAATGGTCCCTTACCCCGATAATCCCGCCTTACATCTCACCTTGATACACATTGTCCCATTCAGGATCCTGGCCCCCTGATTATCCTTGACTGAAAATCTTACGCGGAGTAGACTCTGAAGACAAAAAATGAGAGATCCCTCTCTGACTGTGTAGGGCTGGAGGCACAATCTAAAGCAATTATGTTGTTTCCCGGGAGCGCGCCCCTCCCCTCGCTCGACCTTGGGGGGCTCAATCCTGGTGCCAACACCTCAAAACAACATCTTAGCACATACTATAGGATCTCCCAGAATCTTTTCTATTTAGTCAGGAAAAACCTTAAAAGGGTGTCTTACAACCTACAAGAACTATAAAGAGTGTCCCAAGACTTTTACAAGAACATAACTCAACCTATCGGATCTCTAGGGTTGATTACATGCCTCTAGTAGAAAAACCTAGAAAGAGCATCCTAGCACAGACTATCGGATCTCTTAGGATATTTAAAATGCTTATATGTACCATCATCTCGATACTCATCAAAGTATCATCCTGATTCATACCATAATCATATGATCATCCTGATCATCATCATAGCAAAAACTGAAGCATCATCTTGATGCTCATCACACAACGCTTACATCCATAGCCATGGGAATGATCCTCCTATCATGCTTGGAATGGCTCCTACAAATTTGTCCCATCACTTCTTCCTCGAAGTATATTCTATTTGAAGAACGCCAATCCTCTCTCTAAAGTACTAAAACTTCACCTTGGCTAGTGGTTTGGTCAACACATCTGCTATCTGATCGTCCTTCGTAGCATATTGGAGCTTCACTACTCCTCTCTACACCATATCCATGATATAGTGATATTTTATATTGATGTGCTTCAACCTGTCATGGAACACCGGGTTCTAAGACAACTTCACACAACTCTGGTTGTCATAGATAGCATCCAACAGGAGATTAAAAAACTTAGACAGTAGCTTCCTAATCCATACTGCCTCATAACTAGTAGAACAAGGTGCTTTAGATATAATCATTGCTATGCAGGATTGGTTCTTGGTAAACAAAGAGATCACACCTAATCCCATACTGAAGCAGCACCTTGAGGTTCTCTTCTTATCAATGGCAATGCCTACCCAATACGAATCCACATAACCCTCCAGGTTAATCTTCTGATTCATATCATACTTGATCCCATACTCAACTATACCCTTCAGTTACCTCACTGCATTCTTTGCAACCATTAGGTGAACATGTCTCAATGTGTCCACAACAAAGAAAATATCTGGTATTGTATTTTTCAGGTACATCAAGGAACAAATCATCTAACGGTACATCATGGAATCAACCATCTCTGATGAAGCAACACTCAATAGCTTTAGGTTCGATTCCATAGCTATGATCATGTCCTTGTAGTCCATCATCCTGAACCTCTTTAGGATATATACTACATACTTCCCTTGTCCCAAGGAGATTCCATCTACATTCTGCCACACCTGCATGCTTAGAAAGTAGTGCATCGTATCCAAGTCCTTCATCTCGAACTTGACAGCAAGTATCCTTCTTGAAACTTTAATGAGTTCCTCTTTTCTGTCAGGAACAAGTCATCGACATATAACATGAGCATCACTAGTACTCCACCTTCAACCTTGAAGAAAAGGTTTGAATCTTCCTTACTCTCAGTAAAGCCTAGAGTCATCAGTAAGCTATCCATCCTATCGTACCATGTCAAACATTAGGATCTTCTATAGTTACTCCCTCTGAAGTGGAGCATCATTCTCCATCTGCCTTTCATACTTTATGCATTTATACATTATGTACTGGAGTGATAAGTAGCTTCCTATGCTACTAATATTCTTTGTATCCATCTAGGGTCACTAGATACCAAGATCCTCCATCTTGAAAACGTTCTTCTCACACCCATCTGTGAGCTTATCATCCTCTATAGGCTTTCATCTTCAACCTTGTAGCAAAGGTTAATATATTCATCACTCTAGGTGATATTCAAGATCCTCATGTATGTGTTACGGAGAAAACTTCCTATGGATTGGGGTGTACCACAATAGACAGAGTAATCGCCGAAATCGATCCCTTCCCAATATGTAAGAGAAATAAAACATCTAACACTAAAGGATCTCGAAACATACCTTATTTTGGATGGTTTATGTAGATCCCCTTTGAGCTTTCCCAATCTCGCTTGTGTTAACAATTTGCTCTCTCAACAATCAGCAAACAAGGAAAGCATGCTATATAATGGTTTTAGACCTACTCTAGCATATATAATCAATAATGTATAAGCAATTAAACACGTCCATGGATTCAATATTCATTTAAATGCACATCACTGGATAGGAAAAGATATTTCTATTAATATAAATAAGATATTACATGAATGACAACCTATGTCGGCACATCTACGAACTGGAGAAACTAAGTCCTCCACCTGGGCCTCCACCACCTCAATCCTCCATCTCTTAAATGAAAGCTCACAAGAAAAGGAAAACTTGGGAAGAACACTAAGTGCTCCAAGGGACAAAGGGATGCAGACTCAAGTATAAGAAAGCTACAACAACAATGAACTATAGTTTTCTTGCTCTTCAATTCCTCCTCTTCAATCTATCCAAAGGGTTCCTTACATAGTGCTTCAATGGGGTAATGGAAGGTCAAATCCGAGTGATCTCAAGGCATATGGAAGGCCAAGAGACAAGTGACTCGGATCCACATCAAGGAAAACTCCAAAAATATTTAGCCTTTTGCAAACATCTTGATGTACAAAGGTTTAAGGGTTATATCCGCATATATACATGAGAAAGGGTTTAAAAGTCACGTATGGAAAATAAAAGCTGTTTTTAGGGATGATCTTGCAAACATCAAAGGTACAAAAATAGTACATGGGGTCCAAAGAGTCTGCAGAGGGATAGGGAATGCCATAAATGTGTGATCTACCATGTGTGGTAAAATCAGTTGTAATAGTATGTGTTATCCCATGGGTGTCTTCTGAGCTCGTACAAGGCCTTCTTTAATTTGCACACGAGTCTTCCTGTCATGTGTCTTAACTTCCAATGGATACAAATGTATCTTCATATTTTATTCCTTCTTTCTATGAGAAGCCTCATGCTACAAATATTGCCTTGTATCCCGTGATGTTGCCATCTACTGTATGCTGGATCTTGTAGATCCATATGGAAGATACTACGGAATTCCCTTCAGGTATTGATACTGTATCCCCGACATCGTTCTTCTTGAACTGGTCTTCCCTATATTCTGGGATACTTCTTCATAGTTGTAAGGTTCTACATCAATGATGCTGCTACATTCATCATATTATTCTTCAACTTGAACCGCCCTCACTTGTTCTTTGAAAAAGTATCATCCTTCTTTGCTTGTAGGTGATTGTACGTGATCTTTCCTACATGTAAAATGCATCAGTTGTATGATTAGAAACATTTCATAATCCAAATGGTAAATTATTATGCATAAAGATATAATCATGCAACTATTTTAGCCAATACAACATTCATCCATATCTCACAGAAACTTTCTAGATGCCTTCCATCTCTACTAAGACAACATTGAGATTGTGCACTAATCCAACATGTCAGTAAAGATGTTTCATTCTAGATAAGTAGCAATGGAGAGTTGTATAGCACCATGAGCTACTTACCCATCACATGCATATTAGTAGTATATGTTCATTAATGCAAACATTCTATCATTCATAACACATCTACTGAACATAAACAAATGCATAATAAAATAATATCATGAAATGAAAATTGAATACTTATATTTATTTGTTTCGTGGGTAGACTCCTTATTTCAGCTTCATCTTCTTTTTCATTCATAGCATCATCATTTCTTATCCAAATGCTTACATGGATAAGAGTTTCTTCAAGAATTTAGTTCTTCATATTACTCATCGCTTCAAGGATCTTCTTTGAATCCTAAGGGCTTGATCTTTTGTTGCTCCCATCTTCTTTTCCCTTATTATGAGTCAAGATTTTCCTTGTGTGCACTCTTCCCAAAGTCTACTGAAAGTAATCACTTCCTTTCGGCACACATTCCTAGAATGAATGAATCCCATGATCTTGGGAGACCATTCAAGGTGGTTATCACCACTTATGCATTTTCCACTTCTTCTTCTACCGCTTCAAGATGTTCTTTGATTTGAGAGACCCTTGTAAAGCATGACTGTATGGTCTCTGCATTCTGGACATTCTTCAACTGTTTTCTCAAATTCATCTTCTAATTTATGTTCTTCTCTTCAAATAGCTTGGTCAAGGAATCAAAAATATCTTTCGGTGTCTTTAGGAAAAACACTTGTGGTATAAGGTGATCCTTGATTTAATTAGCAATGATCTTCTTGGCCTTCACCAAGTTCTTCTTATGTAAGGCTTTTAGCCTCATCTCCCTCTGGAACTAGAACCTCTCTACTTATGTAGGTGTCCAATTCATTTTCTTCAAGAACGAGTGAGATCCAATACTTCCACATTTGGAAGTTGTCAGTTTTACCAAGATTGTCATAAAGCTCCTATGATTAGACATTTTGAAATAAGAGCCTCAAATGTAAATAGCAAAATATTAGATCTTACCGATTTGAGGTGTCCGTTCTAGTTCCGGAGCTGGCTGATCTAGGGTTTTTCAGAGAAACCCTAATTTTGAAAACTTGGAATATTTTAGATATGATTGAATAGAAATATAGATCTCTTCAAGGTGAACTGCCAATGTTCTCCTTTTTTGAAAAAAGTGGAGGGAAGTTCCCAGAACAGGAAGCCCTAGTTTACCAATTTCTTCTGGAAAAATTCCTGATACTGTTTTTGTGGTATCTCCTACAGTACTACTCCTATATGTATAAAATTTCATAATGAGGTATCCTCATCTTTCCTTGTTCCAACACCACATGTTTACTTAGAATTGGTTTCACTAATTGGGACTTATGATCGTTTTCCCAAGGTGACCTATTCCAGGATTGTTCAGCACTACGAAGTTGTATAGACTTCCACATGTCACTGTTGCATCTTATGTGTCTAAAACTTTTACCACGTAAAGTAAATTCGCTACCCTTTTTGGAACATATTTATAAATTTCATTTGGACCTTCATATATTGAGATAAATAAATTCTCCCCAGGTGTCCCGTTTGGGGAGGAATCATGGGAGAGGAGGAAACCCTAACTTGGAGGAATCACATCTCCTATAATATAGTGAATTTGACGCTAAAACTTGGATACAGTGTAAATACAGAATTTTTCTTTGACCTGTTAAACTTTTGGAACTTGAGAAATATCCAATATCATGATATAGAGAATCTACCAAAACTATCAGTTTCATTATTTTAGGGTTTTTCAGGCCCGGGTTCAAACTGGGGTTTGACTTTCCCAGAGTTTCACCCAAGAAAAAATATTGACCCAGGTCTCTAAACTTCGATTTTTATGAGGAGAGTAATCCTATGCTGGGATCACTCAAAAATTCCTCTTCTATGAAAATCCCTAATTTCCCACAACAAAAACTGAAAATGCCCGGAATCAAATTCTGCTTCGATAGAAAGATGTGCCCTTCAATGGAGAGTTAGCCTAGCATCCTTTTGCTGATGGATTATGGAGAGAGACCCAAAAAGTAAGAATCCATAGCTTATGTAGCTACACATTGTCTTATTCTCAGGTTAGCTCTGATACCATGTTAGATTTTTATCATTTAAGCAATATGATCTAGGATCTTATCTGAGAGAATAACATGCATAGCAAAAATCCAAAGAAACAAGAGACACAAAGAATTTTCCTCGAGGAAACCATAAAGGAGAAAATCCTACAACTTCCTCAGAGATAGAATGAGCACCAATGGCAGCAGTAAGACCCAAAGACAAAAAAGATGATCTCCAACAGTTGTTCTCTCTCTCTCACACTTGGGAGATCTTCTCCTCTCTCACTCATGTGCCCCAATGAGTGAGTATGTGTGTGATGTGTAGAAATGAGGAGAGCCTTACTTCTATTTATATTCTTCTGTTCACTTTATGTCCACTACAACAAGTCGACATCATTTAACAATTACTTAGTAGGGCCGAATTCTCTAGGAGATTCGAATAACCCTAGTGCCCCACAACTATGGGGAATTTTCCCTTCAATTAACAAGGAGGGTTAACCTTGACTCAATTTTGGGGACTATTTCCCCGAATTACAATGGAGTATTAACCTCAATGCCTTTACATGACTTGTTTACATTATTGAATCTCCCAATCGGAACATTGTAGCATGACATGACTCAATTACATTATATATACTTCACGGAATAAACATCGGGGTACAATACATAAGATATACAAGTGAATACATTCTGAAGTTACAAATGCATCAACAAACACCTCCCAATCCTTTTCATTATGATATTTGTGCGTTTTAATCCTTCTATATTCCATTTCTAGTGAGGTATACTTATCATAAGAGGGACTTGGCAACATCTGAAATATCTCTTGGATTTCCAAATACAAATCAAAATCATTCATTATTTGGTTCACTATAATCTCACCTTTAAGAGGTGAATTCATACCATTGAATTTACTGTTGTCATTTTTTAATGTAGAAAAATCCTTATCATATGCTTCCTTTTGGATGGAAGTACCATTTTCTTCATAAAAAGGGAGGAATCCCTTTCTAAAAACTAATTGAAATCTAGACTTGAAATGATTTGTTGCATTATATATCCACTTACAGTTCCCATGAACTGATTAAATCATTTGTCTCGTAGTCAAAAATTCATTTGCATCCATAATTAGTTTAGTTCTATCTAACACCTTCAATCACTTCAATTCATTCCATGATCTTAAATTAAGATACACGACTGCTGTCTCTGCCTGATTAGGCATATCTCCTAGTTTATCCCATAATATTCTTATGCCATTGTGTACCTTATTTACCAACTATTTTTCATAATGCAGAACAATAAAGTGGTCTTACCCCTTAGTAATTACTCTTAAAATTTTATCACAAATATATTTTCTAGATCAAATTAAGTAGACTCTTCCTATTTTGATTTTATTTAAGTTCTCAACTTATTTTCACAAATATTCCTTTATTCCCTAAATGTTTTCTATCTTTTCATCTCTCTCTTTAATATGGTATTGTAAAATATTATTTTGTTCCTCGTATGTGGTCAAATTTTCCCTTCACTATTTCTACGACTTCTCTTTTTCACTCAATTGTGTAAGAGCTCTGGTTAGGTTGTCATATGATTTCTCTATCACTATTGTACAGACTAATATTCTAGGAGATGATTTTGATATTAAAGCATCATTCTTATCCTTTTATAAATTTTCATTCTTGGCTTTGTAAAGTATAACCTTATCATTTAACTTTATGTTCTTATCAGTTAAAGTTTGCATATCCTTGGGAACTACTCCTACTCCATAGTTTACGGATTTTCTATCACTTTGCAGTTTGATTTCTTCTTAAGAATAATAATTTCGAAATCCTTCTCTTTTATGAGATCATGAAATAATTTAGGATATATAATATTAAAACCTAGAGAAACAATTTTCTTCTCCAATTCTTCAATTTTTCTTGATTTTTCTCAATTAAATGCTTTTTCGTGTTTAACTTGTTTCTCCATCTTCAAAAGTGCTTTCTCTATTTTTTCCACATTTGTTGTGCTCTTCATGATATCCCGGTAAATGACTTCGCTAGTTTTCTTATGGAGATATATTTTATCCACCACATTGTTTTCATTAGAAATAAGGTCAATATGAGTGACTTTGTATTCTTGTGAGCACTGGACCTCATCTGGAGAAAATTCAATAGGATGAAGGACAATTACTCTTAGAATTCCCTGTTTAAAATGCGTGGCAGTAAACAATCTAGGTTGTAGTTGTACCTATCCTAGAGATAATATTTCATTTTACAATTGCACATATTCCTACTTATTTCCATTTTTCAACTTAATTATATGGGTAAATACATTAATACTTGGTTGTTCATCCATAGTGGAAGAGGTATTGGGTTGAGTCTATATTTTTTCCAAAAAACCAATAGTAGATAGAACCTGTATCAAAGATTATATATTCTTATAAACATATTGATCTTATGTCATAGACTGTTCATCATCCTGAGATACAAAGATCATTTCATATTATTCATCAATTTCAGTCATCTTCCTCTTTACCTCATGTGATTTAGAAAGACGTTAATAAACCTTCATATTAGTATGACTTTCTATTTCAGGAATTTTCACCCCTTTGTAATTTCTTTTTGTTCAAAGAAACCACACATTGGTTCATTTTTTTCATGACTTGATCACTAACAAGAAGGTTATGAATATTTTCTCTAGTGTTCTCTTAAACCTAGTTATATTACACTATCGTTGAAATCACATTGTTAATCGGTTGTTGTTGTTTAATTTAAAAACTATATTCTTTGGTTGGTTTGTTTAGACAACCTCAGAAGCTTCTTTGTCCAATATCTAACTAATTTTTTTGCTATCAGTTGCTGGCACATCCTCCCATTTATCTTTCTTTCTCATAACAAGACAAGGTGAGTAAGTCACAACCCGCAACCTGTACTTTGACTGGAAACTACAAAGTGTAACTCTGGAACCTCCATATGCAGCACGCAATTCTGAGGATAAATCTTTAAACCCAGGGTGCAAGTCCAAAAAAGTTTGAAAGGGTGTCACATAAAACTTGAAAACATACCCAAACAAATAAATAATCACAACCTTAAGTTCGGGCTTCCAAGAGGAAGGTGTAATAACTAGGTAGGTGTTTGGAAATGAGAAAAAAATTGATTAGTATCCTTCAACCAATGGCATGCAACCTTATTATAAAATATGGGAAAAACCATCAATAGAGCGTTATCTCCTAAGCAATTGCAATGTCAACCAATAGGATCTAAACCTGGAAAACCAATTCTTTTCATTTCAGGCTTGAGGTCATGTTGATATTTACCCAAGCCCTAATCAATTATTGACTTTAATATGATTCCCCTTAGTTCATACTTCTATATAGTATCCTCCTCCCTCAATAGATGTAAAGATGATAACGTATTGTGTTATAATATCTATTGCCCTAGATTTGACCATAAAAGGACTCACATCTTGAGGGATTTTCAACATCCTCTTTCTATTGTGATTGGAAAAATGAACTTGATCCACATTTAAACTATGTCTAATAAAATCCAGTGAAAACAATCTGGGAGTGAGATAAATTAACAGATTAAAAGGTTCCATTTTACATCCCTAGAGTCTAATTATGGTGTAGTCTTCATAGAGATACCAATCCCCCACGGTTGAGTCAGGACTCAACTATAACTTATTCTTAATTTTTGGGAAAATAAAGGGTGGGTATTGATAATGGAATCAAATATGGAATTGATACATAAATGTATCTACAAAATGATAAAATCCTTTTTTCTTTGCGTGCTTCCTTACTATTGTTGTCCATTCAGTTGCTAGTAAGAGTTTCTTGTGTTCATCATTCATATATAGAGCAATATGATTGAAGATATTGTAGCATGAGAACAACATTATGTAAGCCAAATATGACTGGTACCAAAACAAGTAGTTCAAACAAAAGTTCAGCAGTTGGAAATGAATGTTATCGCAAAGATATTATGCAAAATTGAATAGGGTTGGGGATCCTTGACCATGAAAAATTTCCTCCATGAAACCTAGGATAGTAACACATAAGGTAGAATCATTATCTTATCAAAGTATAAAACACATCATAGAATCACCCTCCTTTCTTACCTCATATAGTATATCATATCTAAAAGGTAAGGGAATTGTTGGACAAGAACCTCCTTTCAGCATATACCTCTCTACCAGGGCCTTCTTCTGAGTAGTTGTGAGCTTTTCATAAAATTAGCTCATTGTAGTATGATTAAGAATAATAGACTTAGGTTTTATTGAGAACACCAACATCTAAGCAATATTTTATGGTCTTATACTAAAAATGAGTAAGGAATTTCCTGAGGTCAAAACATATATAGTAGATGAATTATAGTTTTTGACATAAAGGGACACAAAATCAAGGATGTGGTAAGTCATAGGGACAACATAATGGGAAATTTCAAATTCCTAAGTTTGAATCATGGTTTGGGTGCAGCTGTGAAATATTCCTAAAGTAGATTGGTGAATTTTGTAAGGATTTTGGTGGTAAAGCCAAGTATCAAATACTTTGGAGTTAATGTCACTCAAGTTCTCAACTGCAGAATCTGGCTTACTAGGTCAAGCAAAGGTCGCAAGATTTCAACTAGGACCATGGCTCTTAAATTAACATTTCAACTATAGAAACATATAAGAGAATTACAGAGCTTCAATTTGCATGGATAGTGTAGTGAAGAGTAAAAATTTGGGTAAGCACAAAATGTCAGCCACAATAGTCTACACTATTTGCCATAGTATTCGTGATCCATCAGTAGAAATTATCAAGAAATGAATAGTGTGTAATAAATTTACCTTTTTACCTCGATGTGACTTATTAATTGACTCATCCACATGGGATCCTTTCATTTTACATTATAGCAACCTAGATTCATTTTAGTAAACCGTCATGGTTTCATCCATCAGTGACTTGCAACCATGGTTTAGTGGTTTTAGAACATTTATTTTCCACTGCAAGTGCAACTCATATAGCGAAGCATGTCCAGAAATGAAAATGTGGTTTTCGAACTTACGGGATCGGGGAAGTTTTAACTACCTAGATGTTGAGTGTGCAAGTTCCATCCATATTCATGTTTCAAATAACCATGGTTTGAATACTTAAGTGTCAATCAAATGTATATATTTTTCTCCACATGTGTGATTAAACAATCATCATTTGAAAAAATCAACTTACATAGGATTTTAGTTATGATTGCTCCTCCTATTGTATTAATCATTCATGAAACCTCTTTTTCATAGTAATCATCCATGAAACATAATGTCCTATTAATAATTCATGAAAACTCTCATTGTATTATTCATCCATGAAACCTATTCATACATATTCCCATACCTCTAAGCTATTATCAAAATCCCATTCTTCTACCTATATGCTTCCAATGACTGTGATAAAAATTCCAAATTCGATCATTTCTACATCTAAAGAAGTGGAAATGTTGAAAATTCTTGATGTGGGGGAGAAACCAGTAAGAAGAGATCCTACAAACACTGTAGTAGGGATTTCTCCCTAGCTACAAGCAGAAATGGCTACCTTCCGTCTATAGGACAGAAGGATAGGGTCTCTGTGGATGGAAAAGAAACCTACAGGAAAGGGTTAGTGAACCATACAAAACCCTACAATAAACCTATTACAGAAATGAATGAATAACAACCCTGCAATGAAAATGTTATAAAACAACAAGCTATAAGCAACTAGATTAAACAATAAGAAAACATTGACACCATTATACCTATGCTCTTTCTAGAAGATGGGACACCATGCCCTAGCTCAAGGTGCTACCTCTCAATGGAATAGAGATTGGCTCATGGAGAAAATGGAGCAAGTGGAGAAGGGAGAGTGAATGGATTGAGAGAGATGGGTCTCAAGGCACTCACATGGGAAGATTAATGGTAGGAAAATGAGGAGTGTTTTGAGAGTGACCCCCACCCTTGTATTTATTGTTTTTTTCTGATTTTTAGGGTTTTAAGCCCTTGGTAAAGGCTTTAGCACATTTTCAGCTATTCTTTAGCTTCTTTAGGGTTTTTAAGATCCATTTAGGGGTTTTAGCACATTTTTAAAGGTTTTAGCCCCTTTGAGAGCTATCCAGACTCTTTTATGGGGTTTTAAGCCCTTTTTGGTGTTTTTGAGCCTTTACAAGGGTGTGGGGGTCAATGAGGGTAGTGAAATAGATGTCTTTGTGTGGTATAGTTCATCTAGAGATTAATTGGGTAATTTTTTGGGTTAACAGATTGCCCCCTGATGTGTGAGAGAAGGAGCTCATCGTATGGTCGATGGACACCATAGTATTTTCTGGATAGAGGTGGTTCTTCCTGGGCTGAGACATGGTGGCTTTTTGTTTTTGTATTAATATGGTTCCCATCAATGGGTGAGATACAAATAATGTGTGACATGTATATGGACGAGGTGGGAATCCCCATGCTTGTAATGATGTCAAAAGAATAATGTGATCTAACCTCTAAAATGCAAGAGCCGATCATGTACAAGTGTTGTTACATAGTGGTTGCCTCAATAAGAGGTTGGATACAATACTGATCTCAAAAACTGTTACATTGGACTGATGGCATTCTCATGGAATGATATATCTTCATGGCTGATGATTAGTTGGATTTGGAACTATACATAGTTGTAGGGACTTACTGACGGAGAGTCAGAGTCTCTGTGGTACAATGTGTTGCATCAATCATGAATCTATATCGAAGCACTGTTCTGGGCTTCTTAACACTGTCTCCAATGCAACCCAAAAATCACAAGGGACATGAACCTATTTGGGTCTGTCAATGGACTCATCAATGTGCTAGGTTTATGTGACATCCGGGGTGTTCGACCAAATACTACACAGACTAATACCCTATACAAATCTCAATGGTGCAATGATGTATCTGGAGTCGAGCACGTGAGACACAACCATCCCAAGAGGCACTAATATCTCCTCTCAAGTGGTCCAAGGAACTCATCAATGAGTTTAATGAAACCAGGATACAAGGACCTCTGGGTCTATCCTTTGGAATACATTTGTTGTCGTTGACAAAGGGAGACCTACAACTAACCAAGGCAATGGTGTTTCCTTGACCAGAAACATGAGGGAGAAAACCAAAATATGTGAGACGATATGAGGAATTACCCACTAAATGGGGGTGGGTGGAACAGGGGTAGGGGGAGTGTAGTGGACTCAAACTTCCTTTGTTTAGAGTATGACGGCAGTGCGGACCAAGAAACAAATGAAACTGACTCATGGGAAAGGGATCGTGGATGTAATACCATGGATGTAACAACATATGGGAAATACTTGGGGGAGGTAGACACTTTTTTTGTTGATGGGATCCAAGGAAGACACATCGTAGAATAATTTAAAAAAAGGAGACCCAAAGTGGGAATGCTACCGAACTGTTATATGTGGGGTGGTGTCTAAAGACACCATTGTGGTACAATCTCGTGGATTTTTGGTGAGCCCATGAAGGTAAATGATCGATGATACTTTAAATTTTATAGAGTCTGAAAGCATGAAGAAGACTCCAGTGGGGTCTCTTTTTTGTTGATAGTCTCCTGTGCCCAAAAAAGGATAAAAGTGTACATAGGAGAGCTCACCCATCCTACGAGGGGGATGGGAGACTTCTTTACCATTGGTAGTCCAATCAAGCCTGAAAATGTTAAACCTGTACTGAATGGATGGTCATTCAGATACTTTTATGAGCATGAATGAGACCAAGTTTGGTCGATGATATTTTCTTGATGAGAAGGCTGGAAAAGAGCTTAACGAAAACCCATGGTGAGATTTTTCGTAAAGTTCGACCCCTTTTCCTGAGAAAGCATAAAATGATGCAAAGGGGAACAGTCTTGGATTAAATGTGCCAAGGTGGTCCCTTTCATATGGTAGTTTACATGATTTACAAAAAGGAGATAAACGAAGAAATGCAGATTCCCTTTCCGATACTTTAATGAGGGGGAGAGGAATCAAATGTGCTCGGCAATCTTTTCATTCTTTTAGGAGTCAGAAAAGGGCTTAACAAAAAATCCAGTATGGTCAACTGATCGAGGGCGCAATGATGGTACCCCCCTTTCAGGACAATGGATAGTGGTCCAAAGGTCATCCATGCAGTATGGATGGAGCAGGTGGCTCTTGAACATACCAATACATGCACGGGATAGATGATGGGAGAGGCATGCAAATCGATGTGGAAGAGGCACGCAGACCAAGGTGTCTCTCAAACAGAGGTCAAGAGAGTCTTGTGTGAGTTGTGGTGGATGGAATGGACTACTTATGATGTGAGTGCAAGTCCAGAGGCACTTATATGCCAAATTCATGCGAAATGATGTTCCTTCTGAGAGATGGTCTGAAATCTTGCATAAGCTACGGTCATGTAGGCACAGGTCTAAGGGCAATTATACTGCCAAATGCATGTCAACATGATCTGACCCTTAGGAAGTGGTCCGAGAACCCATGTAAGCTATGGTGTATGTTTTGGATGGTTATATGTGAATGTCACATAAACCAAGGTAACGTCCAGGAAAATGGCCCCAAAAATTACTTATTAAACATGAGATTAAGGTCTCATTAAAATATGGAGGATGGAATTCTGAACCCAGTGGTG
This sequence comes from Pseudotsuga menziesii, assembly GCA_001517045.1. Taxonomy (NCBI): domain Eukaryota; kingdom Viridiplantae; phylum Streptophyta; class Pinopsida; order Pinales; family Pinaceae; genus Pseudotsuga; species Pseudotsuga menziesii. The sequence goes on along the minus strand of LPNX010268037.1, from coordinate 181,184 downwards.
CAAACGACATCCTAGACAGACTTCGTATGGCCCAATTATGTGGAAAAGAAGAAAATAGGTCAAGTGGGGCCTATAAATGGGTGGGCACCTTTTGTGAAGTGTCATTGTCACTATTCATTGCTGAGTTGGAGAGGAGCGCCCCAAAATTCTTTTGCTGAATTCTTCTATTTCGACTGGCAGTTTCGAGATCCATGACTTGTAGGTAAGAGTTCTTGCAAATTCCATCTTTTTCAGCGGTTTAATTTTTGGATTTGCTCACCCGGGGACCCTTTGTGACCATGCTAGGGATTCCACGAAGTAGGTCACACTTTTTTTCGGTAAAGGAGTGGCTGGGTTGCTTATTTTTCCCATACAGGCACGACTGGGTCGCTCCTATCTGGAAAAAATGTGCGATCTAGAGTCGCTTCTGTTTGGCTGAAAAGTGCGACTCAGTTGCTTCTATGAGGCTTTTTTGAGTGACCTAGTCACCCTTTTTGTCTTGATAGGTTTGACCTAGTCCTAGGGTGTCTTTTTTAATGAAATATATGGCTGAAAGTTGTTTTTTTTTTGTACAGGATACCTAAGACTTTGTGGTTAGAGAGAGACTGCAAGGACCTCTGAGAGGAGGCGTTATGGGATGGAAATGTGTGGGTAGCACTGCCCCATTATGGATTGTTGAAGTTCATGTGGATTCCCCTGATGAAGAGCTTACTTCTACTACTACAGATGCTGGTGAGCTTCTCGGATATTGGGGAGGAGGATTTCATTATACAGGGGCAGTATATTGAGATTACACTACGGGGTGTGTATTTTTTGACTGGGCTCCCGATGTTTGGAGTGGTTGGCAACTTGGTGCTGGTACTGTATCATGGGGAGATGTTGGAGGACTTGTGTGACAAGAAATTTTATGCTATTGCGTATGTGTGTGGTTCACACACATTGACGTGTGTTATTGAGGAGTTTTCGACATGGGCTATTGCAGTAATGGCCTTTCATATCTTGGGTTCAACGGGGAACCACAAGAGATCAGGAGGACAACTACAAATGGTAGCGCGTGCCATGAGGGGAACTTACTGTGGATGGGATTAGATGTACCTTCTTGCGGTTTGGAATCATCTAAACCATGCAAGGGAATCTGGTGGAGGGTTTTGTTTCGGCTTTTTTTATGTGCTTTCTTTTTTGAGAAAGTACCGATTCTGCATTTGCATCATGCAGTGTGGGATAGTGGTCCATGAGAGCTGCAGATGCGTAGATGGTGTTAGATGATGGTGCGAGAGGGAAATGGCAGAGTGGGTTTCTTCTTCATGTAGGAGTTGTTGGATCAGTGGTGGAAGCTCCCAATGGTAGTTGAGGAGTACCCTTATGTAGGGATGGACTATAATGGAGACCACGAGATGCCCCGACCTCCAGTCTAGGCCTAGGGACCAGTTGGTATGTATGTGTCATGTTTTTGTGCTCATATTTATACATAGATTAGTTTATTTGCTTTATAGATGTATGATTATATGCATAGATGGATGGTTTCTTTGCTTTTGTATGCAGATATTGGTCCTCATCTGCCACCCAGTTATTAGGGGTGGGTGGTTACGATTGCAGATCCTACAGTCCCTGCGGGGAACCCATGTAGGCGGAGGCACGAGGTGGACACTATTATGCCACATTTGGAGCAGCTTGCTGAGGGGATTTATATGTAGGCTGGAAACTCTTAGACAATGAGCTGATTTCCTCCATTCACAGTGTGCCTCTAGAGTTGACTTCCCTGATGGGAAGGATAGTCGTGGCCTGTGATTATGTTCATAGGGCGGTGTGAGGGGATGTTCCTACGGAGGACAATGAGTCCTCTGAGGAGGATGATGACACTGAGCCCAATGATGAGGATGAGTCTCGGTATGACTAGAAGCTAGTGGGGCTGCCCCTAGTGCGTTGGTGTACTTAGGATTTTTTTTATTGCGAGGTATATTGAGCTGAGAAAGCATATGTAGCTTCTCATTTTGTATTGGACATATTTTGTACATATGATTTATATCTATATATATATTTTTGACGCACGTGGATGTGCTTTTTATGGTTTTATATGTGAGTCTTTTATGATGACGTGAATCAAATGGCTAGATGATGTGTTTTTTACATGTGTATGCATATTTATGTGTGATGATGCATGATGTTGTTTTTTGTATGTTTCCTATATGCGATGATGAATATGCCAATTTAGAATTTCATTAGCCATTTGATCCACTACACTATTGAGGTTTCTAGGAACATGTGTGAATGTGATGGATTCAAATGTTCCATTAGAGGAAATTTCAACTCAAAATCGGCCTTTTAACTTTTATTCAAATTCCATGTCATCATGTGTTAGCCAATGAAATTGCTTTAAATTTGAAATACCGTATAGGTCTTAAACACTTTTTTAATATAAATTTGGGGATAGGTATCATAAAAAAAACTACTTTTTTTGTTTGTATTTTTGACATATCTCCCCGTGTTTTTACTCAAATTTCAATCGAGAGAGCTCGTTGGATGCGGAATTAAATTCCACATCCAACGAGTACCCACTCGGCATACTTTTGATAGACCCCACAATCCAAAAACAACAAATACCTGAAAAAATGGAATGATGATGTCATCATTCCATTATTTCAGGTATTTCTTGTTTTTGGGGTAGAGGGGTCCATCAAAAGTATGCCAAGTGGGTACTTGTTGGATGTGGAATTTAATTTCGCATCCAACGAGCTCTCCCGATCAAAATTTGAGTAAAAACACGGGGAGATATGTCAAAAATACAAACAAAAAAGTAGTTTTTTTCTTTTCTTCCTTCAAAATTAATAAATATTATTTTATTATTTTAACTGTTATTTTATTATTTCATTTTAGGAGGCCCATTTTGAGTTGAAATTTCCTCTAATGTAACCATCTGTTTAGTGTGCATGAATTTTCTAAAGAGGTAGGGATCACGTACCCAGTAATAGTTATTCAACTGAGAGATAAGCAACAGGGAGTATAAGAAGACATCAAGATGGTGGATTCCCAACTGGAGGGCAGCGGCTAAAAGGCCATTAACACTATCATATTCAGCCTAGTTGTTGGTCACAATGCCCACACATATTCCATCAATATGGATCAACTCATGCGATGGGGAGTAAATGACCCATGCAACTGAGGCGAGGTTCAGAGACCATCTGCTTGCTCCATCAGCAAATCCAATGTATCGACATGAGGTAGAATCCATCTGGAGGAATCAAGGAAACAATACATAAGACTCACTTTAAAAAAAGTGTAAGACAAAAAAGAATAAGACAATATTACAAGTTGTACTACACATCACTTAGAGAGGTGATGTTAGAGGGAAAGTGGTTTGGATTTTTAAGGGGTCAACTGTCATTGCTTTGCGAGACACAATGAACCCTAGGAGACGGCCCGTTGGGACATAGAAAACACACTTGAAAGGTTTCAAGAGGATTTGGTACTTGCGACATTGTAGGAAGGCTTGCCGCAAGTCATTCCTGTGTTGTGCTTGCTTCTGTGACCGAGCAATGAGGTTGTCAAGATAGACCAACATGATGTGGATGAGGTCATGGAAGCAACATGTCATGGCACGCTGGAAGGTGGCTCCAACGTTATTTATACCAAAGGGTATTACTTGATATGAAAATGTTCCCCACAGGATTGTAAATGCAGTTTTATAATGATTGTCTTTCTAGATCTGAATTTGGTTGTATCCGAAAAAACTGTCCATGTAGGAAAAGATCTCATGTTCAGTGCACGCATCGATGATCTGATCGATGAAGGGTGTTGGGAAGTTGTCTTTGGGACAGACCCAATTCATATCGTGGAAGTCTATACAAACACAGATGTTACCCTATTTTTTATTCACATGAATAGGATTTGAAACCTAGGTGGTGTACACAATGGGGTAAATGAAGTCAGTTGTGCGCAGCTTCTCAATTTTGGCTTTGACCGCGACAGCTTTGGAGGGGTGGATTGGTCATTGCTTTTGGCGCATAGGGACCACATCAAGCCATGTGTTGATGTGGTTCTCAACAATGGATGGATCCAACCTGGGCATTTCGATGTAGGACCAGGCAAAGATGTCACAAAATTCTTGGAAGAGTGCTTTGTAGGAAGCAACTTCTTCTAAAGATCAGGATTCCCCAGCATGATTTCCTCAACAACCTCAGGATTGGTTGTGATGTTGATTTTAATGGGTGGTGAAATGTTGGCCATGTTCCCTTCTTCAAAGGCATCTAGTGTTGGAATGGGATTTTTGAACCAGTCGACTTTTCCATGAATGAAATCCTTTGTTTCAATGGAAAACTAGTCAGATTGCGACACGAGTTCTTCATAGAGGAAGAACAAGCGATGGTGCATGTCATCCCAAGGGTATTCTAGAGTGATTAATGCTTCAAATATATCCTCATTGTTTCAAAAGCAATGATGAGACAAATCTGATCGACTATCGGTGATCGCAGAGATAAGAGGGCCTATCGAACTGGAAATCATGTAGATGGACATGGTGTCTGAAGAGGTAGGAGGGGGATGGACTTCTTCGACCAAATTGATCTCAGATTCAAGACCATTTTGTTGAAGGTTGGCTTGGGCTGTTCAAAACTTGGGAAATTCCTAGCAGTTGTGAGAATAATGTCCATACAATCCGCAAAGGGTACAAGCATGGTTCATTCTCAATGACTTGTTTTTCTTAGTTGGTCCGCTCGGGAGCTCAACCACGGGGATGTTTTCTATTGTATCCATTGAATCCAAATGTGCATAGATTAGGGGAATCTTAGAGAAATTTTGAGTTGCATGGCCTTTTTCATTGCACATGGCACAAGGTGGTATCTTCCAGGGTTCAGTTGTTGCTTTTGGGTTTTTTCCCCTGGCCCTTTTTTGTTGGGGAATAGTAGGTGCAGATGCAGTGGTTGGATTAGGCAGGCAAGGTGGGGGATGTGATTCAACCACAATGGGTTGAATGGGGGTCAACACAACTTAGGGAATCACCGGTTGGGTCAGTGGATCGAGGTACCACACAGGAATTCCCAATGTAAAGTTGGGTAAGTTTAAGGTATCCATTACTGGCTTACTCATGACGTCAGGAAGGGGAAATAGGAAGGGAATTGTGTGGACTGGGGAGGAGTCCAAGTAACTCCAAATTGTTTGCATTTGTGGATGTGGTTGTGGCTGCGATTGTGCATGATGTTGTAGCTATGGATTATGTTGTGGCTGCTATTGGGGCTATGGGTGCGGTTTATATTTAGGTGCACCAGTGCTGGATGAGAGCATGCACAAATACGTAGTCTTATTTGGTATCGGTGGTGGTGACACTAAGGGGAAGGAGAACATCATGGGGGTGTCGGAAAACAACCCAGGCACAACATTCAATAATGGGGAGGCAGGTATGTCCCTAGGGATAACATTGGCTGGTGATGTTAGCCCTTGCGCATCGTTATATGTTAATTGGTCAACCATCATGATTTTCCCATCATGAGATGGAAAATAGTGGATTCTATAGCTCTCATGGTGTACATATAACTTATTTAGAGGAGAAGGTTATAGTCCAACTATGCATTGAAAACCTCTATGTCGATCAGTATTTTTTTCCCTGCTAATGTTATGGGGACATGTGGAAGGATACCGTGGGATTTAGTGGGATGGCCATCATAAGCCCGTAGAGTAGTGGTGGATGGTTGCAGAATTGGTGACCCAAGTTTCTACCAGACTAAGGTTGAAATAACACATGTGGATTCCCCCTCGTTGATGATGCACTGATGTACGACCAAATTTCAAATGGATACCAGAATTTGGAAGGCAATAGTTGATGGCATCCGAGGTTTTCTGTTATCTATGTCGAACATGATCAACTTGGAGTCACAGGGGTCTACAGCATCGAGGGCACTACTAAGGCCTTTCGCTGTGTTCAAAAAGTTTTAAGTACCTCAAGAGCAGACATGATCATAGGTGTTTGGGCCAAGTCATCAATGATGTTGTAGCTCACAGCAACTCTAGCCGTGGCATTGTTGGCAACCCGTCGTATGGGAGGGCATGGGGGAAAAGGGGGTAAGTGAAGAAGTGTATTGGTTGTTTTGGACTTGGATCCTGCTGATGGGTCAATGGGTTTGGTGTTGGATCCATACTGATTTATGCTAGTTTGTAGATTGACCTCTTCGGTTGTCAAGGCTAGCAGGTGGTGAACACCTGTTTCTGCTGGCAGAGATGCAGCCAGGGCGGTGAGATTAGGTTGGTGAGAAGGTGCGGTTGCTACCAGTCCTTTAACTGGTAAAGGGTTTTATACCACCATAGGTAGAGGGCCTGGTGGTTCCAGGTTGGGTTGAGCTGGGGCTGCCATATTGGTAGCATGTTGAACTTCATTCTGAATGGCCTGCTTAGCGCGACCCATGAAGGGGAATTCATGCGTATAGTGCTTGTAGATCTCACACAGTTTGCATGGTTGATTTGTGCATAATGGAGCGTTGCATCTAGGTGGGTTTAGTTGTCGGGGATTTTGGGCTGGCTGGTTTTCCCTGGCATTGTTGGGAGGATTTGGTTGTTGATCACCTCCTTGTGGTTGGTTGTTTCCTTAATTCCTAGCTTAGGTTTTTCTGGATTTCCCTTGTTGGTTGTTGGGGGATGGTTGGTTGGGATAGTTTTTTTGTGCAAACACTTGTCCCAAATTTGTTGGTAGAGCTAGGGTAGGGGATTGAGTAGCTTACACTGGTGGTGCAAAGTAGACTTTGGGGGCTGGGTGTGCCACAAATGTGGGCATCTGTCCTAAATATTGTTGTGTTGGACAAGTAGGTACATGGGCATGTTGTTGTGGTACAGGTTGTGCATAGGAGGTTGTAGCTCTGTATTGAGACATTATTCTTGAATAGTCGGGAGCTTGGTTTGGGTAGGCAACACTAGGGGTATTTCTTGGTTGCGGTGGCATCGTAGGTGGTGTCGAGTGGTGCTATGATTGATGGGAAATAGATCCTATGATGATATTGGCAGCATGGGATTCCCCTGGTGCATCTCAATAGGAGGTGCCTACATGGGGAGTGTCTAGAATGATGGTCCATAGGTATCCAGGCTATGCATAAATGAGGTCAAACTGTTGGGCCTTCAAGATGGCCTTTTCCTCTATTTGGGGATGTTCGGTGGTGACATCCTTGGCTATGGGTTGCAGCAAAATTTTTAAGAACTAGTCCAGGAGGATCCTATCATCAAGATTGATCTTACGCAAGCTGCAACGTCGCCGTCACTCATGGATGTGGTCAGTTATGTGTGTTAACCCAAAAATCCCTCACTTAGGTCTCAATGGCCTACACCACCCAAGGACACCATATCACAACTCTCATATCACTCCATTAGACCTTCCATTAGACCCCCACACCTCCAAAATAGCCTAAGGATGAAGAAAAAGGGCCAAAAAATGAAGAAAGGATCCCAAAATAGCCCCCTAGGAGCTAAAGCCCTCAAAAAGGGGCTTAAATACCAAAAAAGGGGATAAATCCCTGACCAAGGGCTTAAAACACTAAAACCCCTTGGAAAAGCTATAAAAGGAGGGTGGGGGGTCACTCTCAAAACACTTCTCCCATTGCTTATTGTTATGCTACCTTTGGATGCTTTGAGACCTTTGCCTCTCAAACCACCCACACTCCCTCTCCTCCATCTCCATTTCCATTTGAGCCATTTCTCCCCAACTAAGAGAGAGGCTTCCACAAGCTAGGGCATGGTGGCCTATTCCCACTAGAGAAGGTATACTTGTGCTTTCATGTTTTGCTTCTTAGTTATTAAGTTTGCTTTGATTTCTAACCATTGTTTTTATTTGCAGGTTTTGCTTAACATTGTTTGCAGGTTTTTCCATTGTATCTTAGGTTTATTTTACAGGTTTTGAAGGCAGAACCCTAACCCATGTTTGCAGAGGGGTTCATCAACATTTCTTCTATTTCTTTCTGTCATTAGCTTAGCCTTAGTGTTAGTTTACTATTCTGTCATTTACATTTTCGTTTTGTTTTTCAAGATTTACCATTAGCAAGAACCTACCCTTTTTCCCTATAGGTAGAAGAGAGAAATTCCTACCCTTGTAGCAGGGAGAAATCCTTGCTATAGAACTAGCAACCATACCAGGTCGATCCCACAAGATCCCTGGGCCAAAATTTGAATTTTTCAAGTTTTTTCAATTTTACCCTAGTTTTCAAAAATATCTTGTTAAATATGTCTTAGATTCAGTTTATTTCTTGTTTTAGGTACTGTTAAAGCCTCTACTAGGCAAAACTGAGTCGGATTGACCACACTACCAGTTACTGTCGGTCAGATCTGACTCAGTCTCACCAAAAAACCCCAATCCGGAGCAGGGCGCTCTTATCGAGGAAAAAGGTGAGACTGGGGCGCACTTAATGGGAAAACAGGTTTTCCCAGGGCGCACTTAATCCCCCAATAAGTGTGACTTCAGGCCAAAAAACTCAGGTTGTGGCTGTTTCTACATTCTTTGCGACCCCCTCACTCATTTCTGAAAAAATCTCCCAGCCCCCTCACCATATTTGGTCGAAAATGTGTGGCCTGTCAAACAAAACTTTAATTTGAATTTAATAGACTATAAATTTCAGTTCCATAGGACTATTAGTGCGGCCCATCCACCTCTGTCCACCACTACAAGTTAATTTCATTTCCTATTTTCATTTTCTACATTTTTTTTCATGAACAATGTGTAAAGCTTAAGTAAATCATTAAGGCTTAATAAAATGAACCTAGTCTAACTAAAATCAACTTAAAATCAAATGATCTTGCTTCCCCTTCCTCCTCTACCCAGTCGTCACCCTCCGGGGTATTCTGGGATACGACGAAGGGCAAGCTCATATAGATATAGGCACTCCGTGATATTGTTACAAAACCATTAAAACTGGGTGACCTGGAAGGTAGAGGGGGTAGAGAAGGAGGGATTCTCACGATGCTAAGAATCCTCCCTGTTGACCAACCTAGCATCTGGGAGGTGACCTGAGGATCTACGGATGGGCTTAGTCCCATTGTGTTGAGAGCCCAGCACCTTCTCTTGGTTGAAGAGGAATATCACTGCGAGGTAGACATCTAGTTAGGCCAGCAAACGTTCATGGTTAATCATTGTACTTGTTCACAATTTCTTTTTATTTATTCTTGCATACACAACCACAATGACATGAAATCTACCATGATGAATTCATAAACCATATTGCAGCAACCAAATTCTAGAAAAAACAAGCAAACAAATACACCATACCAACTAATTAACCCAACTCAGTTCATGACGCTGAGTAAGCCTTAAAATTTACTAATTTACACTAATTTCAAACAACTCTGCAGTCTTTGAGGACATAAGTCCCTGATTGCTTCAACTGTGGAAAGTACTTGGGCTCCGCCCAGAAACGCATTGTGAGGAGTACCACAGGAACCCCAAAGTAGCTGGCCGCTGAGAGGAATTGCCAAGCGAAATGGGTAATGACCCCTTTCGATTGAGTAGAAGCACCTATGAGGAACAAGCCAAGTGCTGTCTTTCGGTAGTCTTGGTGGGAGAGTGACCACCTGCAGCCAATAGGAAGCAACTAAAACCGGGGTCCAAATCTCATTACCACTAGTTTCACACATAAAATAAAACACAATTGATCCTCCACGCTCTTCCTCATGCCTGATATGCGAACCACCACCATTCAGAACACTCGATTGGCACTGTCAAAGCCATTCTCAGTGATCTCCCACACTATTAGAGGGCCACATAGCCTTTGATTCTGATTCAGACCCATATCAGTATGAACTAGACCTCCACACCACACCATCTAGCCCCATGGGTAATACAAATCCAGATCCATTTTTCGGCCTACTCTTCTCAAGTGGACCCATGTCCACATCACAACCGGTTACCCAAAACCTGGCAAGTGGCCCAAGCACAGTCATGCAGACTGTCATGAGCTAGTTGCCACCACCTATAGTGACCAGCCAACCTGGCCCACTTATAGCACATAGAGGTAGTGGCCCTTCTACACAAACTACCCCTCCTGCCACATAAGGGGGCAGTGGACCATCCAACTACATTGCCCCTATTGTCATATATGGGGGGAATATCCACACGACTATACTGTCCCACCCACAACACTTGGGGGAATTGTCCCATCTGCAATGGTGCCACTGCAAGCACCCCCAGCCATGCAGATGCACTATGCACCTGCAAACCCCACCATCATCAACTTGGGGTCGAATATACCCTTCATGGCTGGTCTCAACTTGCCTGATTTGGCTAGATTAACAAATGACCCCATCTGCCACCAAGATTTTTGGCCACCTATGCCAACTAAGCTACCATCAAACATCCCCAAGTTTGAAGGCAAAGCCGAGGAATGTCCCAAAAACCACATAATGACATTCCATTTATGGTGCTCATCCAATAGCATCGTAGACGACTCCATCAGGTTGAAGCTATTCCAACACACCCTTACAAGTGCTACAGCCAAATGGTACATTGAGTTGCCACAAGCCAAGTACCCTGACTTCAACTCCTTAGCCTTCATGTTCCTACAGTATTTCCAACTCCTTGTCAGATATGATGAGGGGGTGGAGATCCTGCTATCCTACTGTCAAAGCACCACCACTCACATAACTGACCATATCCATGAGTGGCGGTGACGTTGTAATCTATGCAAAATACAAATAGACGATAGGATCTTCTTAGATTGGTTCCTTAATACTTTTCTCCCACCCATCACAAAGGATGTCACATTTGAACGTCCCCAATATGAAGAAGAGGCCATACTAATGGCCCAACAATTTGACCTCATCTATGCCCAGTCTAGATGCCTGTATACCGTCATTCTAGATGCTCCCCATCCAAGTACCTCCTACCGTGATGCACCAGGGGCATCCCATGCTATGGACATCATCATAGGGTCAGTGTCCCAAAAACCATAGCCTCGACCGACACCACCTACTGTTACACCACAACCGAGCAACACTAATAGTGTTGCTTACCAGAACCAAGCCCTGGACTATGCTAGAATGATGTCCCAGTTTGGAGCAACAACTTCTTATGCACAACCTGCGGCACTGCAGCAAGCTCAAGCCATGGCTTGGCCAACACAGTAGTATGTGGGGAAAATTCCCACATTTGTGGCACCACCACCCCCACAATATACTATTCACTGCCAATACAACCTGTGCAAGCCCCTGCCCCCACTCCACTCGCTCCGTTGACCATCCTGCCCCCAACAATCAACAAGGGTAAGCTAGAAATAACCAGCCCCACAACCAAGGCAATAACCAACTGCAAGGAGGTGGTCAACAACCGAACCCTCCCAACAATGATGTGGCGAACCGGCCAGCCCAAAACCCCCCACAACAAAATCCACCAAGACGCAACACCCCATTGCACACAAACAAACCATGTACACTCTGTGATGTCTATGGGAATTACATATTTGAGTGTCCCCTCATGGCTCGCGCTGAGCAGGCCATTCAAAACAAGGCCCAAAAATCTGCCAATGCTACTAATCAATCCCAACCCAACTAGGAACAACAAGGATCTCCCCCCATGGTGCTTCAAAACCCACTACCAGTCCAAGGATTGGTGGCAACTACCCCCCCTCCCCAAACCCATTCCAATGCTCTGCCCCCCCCCCCCATGGCCGAAACAGGTGTTCATCGCCTGCTAGCCATGACGATTGAAGAGGTCAACTTGCAAACCATACAGAATCAGTACGGTACCACTACCAAACTTGTTGACTCATCAGCAGCATCCATGTCTAAGATAGCCAACCTACCACTTCAATTACCCCCATTCCTGTGCCCCCCCATACGCAGAGTTTCCAATAATGCCACAGCTAGAGATACAGTTAGCTATAGCATTATGGATGATTTGGCCCAAACGCCAACTGCCATGTCCACTCTTGAGGTACTTAAAATCTGCCCAACGTAGTGGAAAGCCTTACTAGATGCTCTAGGGGCAATAGACCCCTCCAACTCCAAACTAATCACCTTTGACACGGAGAACGGGGAATCATGTATGCCTTCCACTATCGCCTTTTAAATATTGGTGTCCATCTATAATTTGGTTGTGCACCAATGCATAGTGGATGAGGGGGCATCCACTTGCATCATATCTACCTTGCTTTGGCAAAAGCTTGGATCACCAATTCTACAATCGTCCTCCATGACTCTGCAGGCCTATGATGGACATCCCACTAAATCCCAAGGAATCCTCCCTCATGTCCCCATCACGTTAGCTGGGAAGATAGTCCTGATTGACATTGAAGTCATCAATGCTCAACTGGACTACAACCTCCTCCTCAAGAGGAGTTACATGTATGCCATGCGATTCATCGCGTCAACTGTCTTCTGTCTCATGATGTTCCCCTATGAAGGGAAGATTGTGACAGTTGACCAGCTCACCTATCAGGATCCACAAGGGTTAACAATGCCTGCCAACGTTATCCCTACCATCACCATCATTGAGCCACAAGTGGCAACCACACATGCTAACGTCATCCCTGCAACCAACACTGTGGTTGAAAACACACCATCCTCCCCACCATTGAATGTGGGCCCTGGGTTGTTTACTGATCCCACCATGATGGCTCCTTTCTCTTTGGTGTCACCACCACCAACACAAAAGCAAACTTTGGACTTGTGCATGGTCTCATCAAGCACCGCTGCACCCAAACAACAACTGCAGCCGTAGCCCCAACCGCAACCACAACACCATCTGTAGCCGCAACACCAACAGCAGCCGCAACATCATCTACAACCACAACACTACACACAACCACAACCACAACCTCACCCCCACATGCAACCAGCAGGGAGTTATCTGGGCTCATATCCAGTCCATACAATTCCCTTCCTCTTTCCCCACTTGGTGTCATGAGCAAGCCGGTCATGGCCACCTTAAGCCTACCCAACTTTACGTTGGGGATTCCGATGTGGTATCTTGATCCACCAGCTCAACCAGCAATGCCCCAGGTTGTTTTAACCTCAGTGCAACCTATCGTGGTTGATTCTAACCCTCCACCCCGTCCACACAAGCCAACCACTGCACCTGCACCAGCATAACCCCAACCCAAAAGAGCCAGGGGAAAGAACACCAAAGCCACCGCAGAACTGCGACAAGTCCCACCTTTTGCCGTCTACGAACAATAGGGCCATCCAACTTAGAATTACCCTAAAATACCAGTGATCCATGTGCATCTGGATTCCATGGATACAAGTGAAAAAATCCCCATGGTTGAATTCCCAACCGCTCCAGCAGTCAGGAACAAAGCATTGAGGACAAACCATGCTTGTGCCCTTTGCAGCTTGTATGGAAATTACTCCCACCATTTTCAAGACCTGCCCAAATTTTGAATGGCTCTCGCTGACCTCTGTCAACATTCCCTTGAGTCTGAGATCACCTTGATCGAATAAGTTCACCCACCACCTCCTTCATCATACATCATGTCCATCTACATGATGTCTAGTTCTGTAGACCCTCTTGTCTCCACCATCACCGACGGGCCATCAGACCTGTCTCTTCTGTTGTTTCCCTAGCCACAGCCACAACCTCAGTTGCAGCCGTAACCTCAGTTGCAACGTCAACCTCAGTTACTAGGGAAACAATGGGTTTCATTCCCACTCAACATGATCCTTTTCCTTTTTCTTTTCCTTTTCCTTTTCCTACCATCTGGTATCGTGAGTAAGTTTTCCTTGGCAACCATCAATCTACAGGATTTCACACTAGGAGATCTTGTGCGGTACCTTGAACCACCTACCCTACCTCTAAGGCCCCAGAATGTGTTGACTCATGTCCATCCAATTGAGATTATGTGGAACCTACATCCAGGTCCATCAAAGACTCCTCTTGTCTCCATGCTTACCCCTCTTCATCCAACAAGGACTGGGGGCAAGGCCACAAAAAAAACAACCAATACCATTTACATGATCTCTAGCACCAGTTTCCCTTTCACCTTGTCAGCTGTGGAAGATCCACCTGATCTATCCGGGCACCACTTACACGATGAAAGAGATATATGTAAAACCACCTTAGGTTTTACCCCATTCCCTTTAAACCATAGTATGGAATCAGTTTTTCCCATAAAATACCAGATTCCATCACCCCGCCTTGCCAATGACCTTCGTCTTGGAAAGGGGGCATACCTCTTCATTGACTCTAATGGACAACTCTTGGATAACCCTCGCAATGGGCTCTACCTCAAGAAATTTTACACCTAAACATCACCAATGAGTCGCTTCATTTTATTTTCTTGTTTTCCAACATTTTTCAGCACAAATCAAGGGCAACACCATCAACTGCTAATCCAAAGTCACCCGGAACCAGTTTGAGACACCTCTCACACCTATGGGCTCAAATTTCCATTTCTGAGACCATTGTCTCATGTTTAATAAATTAATTTCGGGACCATTTCCCACCAATCACCTTGATTTACGATCCATGACATGACGATGCAAGTGTCTACAAACCTATACTTGTATCACACTTCTCGACCACAATTCATGCAATTTTTTGGGCCGCCTCCCATCAAGGACTGTAACTTTAGCTTTTATTTTTCATTTTTAACACATAGTTGTCTTTTCCATTCACCACACCTGACGCGGACATCTGTACCATCGTCCACAAAACAATTTATTTTTCTTACATGTATTTGGCATATAAATGCCTCCGGACTTGTACTCACAATGCATGTGGTAAAGTTCATCCACCACAACACACACACACACACTCTCTTGACCTCTATCCGAGAGCCACCTCGATTTGCGTGGCTCTGCCGCACCAACTCGCAGGCCTCTGCTGCGATCTATCCCACGCATGTATTGGTATGTTTGAGAGTCTTCTGCTCCATCCATACTGCATGGATGACCTTTGGACCTCTGTCCACTGTCCCGACATGGGGCACTACATGTGCCACCATCGGTTGACCACATTGGAGTTTTGTTTAAGCTCTTTTCTGAGTCCTTAAAACATTGAAAAGATTGTCGAGCGCAGTTGCTTCCTTTCCTGCTCACTAAAGTATAGGAAAGGGCATCTACATCATCTTGTTTATCTCCTTTTGCGGACCATGTAGACCATTTCATGAAAAGGACCTCCTTGGCACACTCAATCCAAGACCATTCCCCTCTGCATACTTTTATGCTTTCTCGGGAAAAGGGGTCGCACTTTATGAAAAATCTCACCACCGGTTGTCATTAAGATCTTTTCTAGCCGTCTCAACAAGAAAAGATTACCGAGCAAACTTGGTTTCATTCATGCTCATAAAAGTATTTGAATGACCATCCAGCCAGTATAGGTTTAACCTTTTCTGGCCTAATTGGACTACCAATGGTAAAGAAGTCTCTCATCCCCTCAAGGATGGGCAATCTCTCCTATGTATACTTTTATCCTTTTTCAGGCATAGGAGGCTACCAATGAAAAAGATCCCCCACTAGAGTCTTCTTCATGCTTTCAGACTCTCTAAAATTGAAAGCACCATCGAGCACTTACCTTCTCGGGCTCACAAAAAATCCACGAGATCATACCACAACGGTGTCCCTAGACACCACCCCACAGAAAATAGTTTGGCAGCATCCCCACATTGGGTCACCTTTGTTCAGAGTACTCTGCAATGTGTCTTCCTTGGATCCCATCAGTATCAAAAGTGTCCACCTCCTCCAAGTATTTCCCATCTGCAGTGATATTCCTGGTATTACAACTATGATCCCATTCCCTTGAGTTAGTTTCAGTTGCTTCCTAGTCCACCCTGTCGTCATACTCTGAAAAACGGAAGTTTGAGTCTCCCACTCCCCCCTATGCCTATTCAGTTTTTTCCCTTCCCTCCCCTCCGCCCCAATTCAGTGAGTTAGTCCACAGATTGCTTCACACCTTTCAGTTATCCCTCGTGCTCTTGGTCAAGGAAACATCATTTCCTTGACTAGGGGCAGGTCTCCCTCTGTCGACACCAACACACATATTCCAGAGGATAGACCTAGAGGTCCCTGTACCTTGGTTTCATTGACATCATTGATGAGTTCCTTGGACCACTTGAGAGGAGTCCTTAGTGCCTCTCAGGATGGTTGTTTCTCACATGCTCGACTTCAAATCCATCATCACACCATTGAGATTTGTGTAGTTTTTGTTCCACACGGTACTTGGTCGAAGACCCCAGATGTCACCTGACTCTATCACATTGGTGAGTCCACTCAAGGGACCTAAACAGGTTATGTCCGTTGTGGTTTTCGGGTTGCATTGGAGATAGTGATCTGAAGCCCTAGTAGTGCTTTGATATACCTTTATGATTGATGCAGCATACTTATACCACAGAGACTCTGAATCTCAATCAGCGAGTCCACACAGCTATGAACCAGATCCAGTATACCATCAGTCATGAAGATATAGCATTCCATGAGAATTCCATGGGTCCAACGTACCAGATCAGTATTGTATTCAACTCACATGGAGGCAACCATTATTGTAACATCAGTTGTATATGGTCGGCTCTTGTATTTTAGAGCATAGATCAAATTATTCTTTTGACATTGTCATAAGCATGGGGATGCCCGCCTCGTCCATATACATGTCACACATTTATTTTATCTCATGCATTGATGGGAACCAAATTAATACAAAAACCAAAAGCCACCGTGCCCCATCCCTGGAAGCACCAGCTCTACATAGCAAATCCTAAGATATTTGTTGGCCATATGTTGAGCTCCTTCCCTCACACATCAAGGGGCAAACTGTTAACCCAAAAATACCCCTCTTATCTCTCAATGGCCTACACCACCCAAGGACACCATCTCACAACTCTCATATCACTCCATTAGACCTTCCATTAGACCCCCACACCTCCAAAATAGCCTAAGGATGAATAAAAAGGGCTAAAAACCCCAAAAAGGAGCCCAAAATAGCCCCCTAGGAGCTAAATCCCTCAAAAAGGGGATAAAGTTAGGGTGGAAGGGGCTTAAATCCCAAAAAAGGGGATAAATCCCTGATCAAGGGCTTAAAACCCTAAAATCCCTTGGAAAAGCTATAAAAGGAGGGTGGGGGGTCACTCTCAAAACATTTCTCCCATTTCCTATTGTTATGCTGCCCATGGATGCTTTGAGACCTTTGCCTCTCAAACCACCCACACTCCCTCTCCTCCATCTCCATTTCCATTTGAGCCATTACTCCCCAACCAAGAGAGAGGCTTCCACAAGCTAAGGCAGGGTGGCCCATTCCCACTATAGAAGGTATACTTGTGCTTTCATGTTTTGGTTCTTAGTTATTAAGTTTGCTTTGATTTCTAACCATTGTTTTTATTTGCAGGTTTTTCTTAACATTGTTTGTAGGTTTTTCCATTGTAGCTTAGGTTTATTTTGCAGGTTTTGAAGGTGGAACCCTAACCTATGTTTGCAGAGGGGTTCATCAACATTGCTTCTATTTCTTTCTATCATTAGCTTAGCCTTAGTGTTAGTTTACTATTCTGTCATTTACATTTCCATTTTGTTTTTCAGCATTTACCATTAGCAAGAACCTACCCTTCTGTCCTATAGGCAGAAGGGAGCCATTCCCGCCCCTGTATCCAGGAGAAATCCTTGCTACAATGTGGGTCGCAGTGTTTTGGCGGTAAGATAGCAATATTTCCACCCCTTCATCATATCTGATGGGGAGATGGAACTACTAGAGGAAGATAAAGGCCTGTTAAGGCCTGGAAAATCGAAGGTAACAATAGTTAGGGATTCTCCCCAATAAATGTTCCCAATCAGCCCGTTACTATTTTGTATGGGGAATTCGTATGGTTTATGGTCTGACTACCGTAGGTCAAGTAACAATTAAATTTTTTTATCGGTCACGGCCTGGTCCACCGTGTATAGTTTAGTTTTTTTATGTTTAAGGTATGATGTGCAAGTGCTTAACTAAAATGTAGATGATAGAGATCACAAGGAGGGTCACAATGTGATGTGTAAGTTCTTACCTCTCGTCTTACCTCTCTCACATCTAAATAAAAAAAAAACAAGCAAGAAACTAACTATGACTAACTAACCTATCCCTAGGGAGAAAAACTATCATTATTGGTGAGTAATGTACCATAGTGCATACATAATGAAAATCACAGATAGCTTCTAATGTTTCAAAACACATGAACATAAATGGAAATATAAACAACAAGATAGCTTATTGTTAATTAGAACCTTCATTACCCAATGTGGAAATTTCATAGAATAAACCAGAGTACATTCATAACATAAAAATAAATTCAATGAGTTAGAACAATCTCCTAGTTAATGAGAATAAGATGAAAACGAAATAGTTCACATTCAACTGGTCCATAGGAAAACATTTGAAACATTCCACAAAACTTTCTCCAGCAGAAACATGTGAATCTTTATTGTAAAAAGAAATAGTTCTTCTTATAATACTTTCTCAATATAATCTGGAAAAAAGGTCCCTCTACCTCTAAAAATCTCCTATAATTATAAAAAAACAAAACTATTGGGCTTCCCCTCAATGTCTTTTGAGCTTCCCCAACCCTTCATTTACAAAATTTTGTCTTGTAGCATGTGCACATAATTAATACAATATATCACATTTTAAATCAAAATTTTCAAAACACTTTATGAAGAAGGGCCAGCTTGGTCATTGATGAACTTCTTCCATGCATGGGCCTCTGCTGATATGCCTTCAAATCCATAAGGCTCAAGAAATCGAATATTAATCTAATATTTAAAAGCCTGGTCTTTTACCCCCTCTATCCCGGCAAGACTCAAGCGTAGCTGATCTTCTAGTAGATGTATACTTACTGCTGCATGTGCCACTGCATTCTTCAATATCCATTCATCTAGGTCCTTGACTTGCTGAATTTTTTTCTCATCTTCCTGATACCTGTTTTGTAGATGTTCTAGAAACAATTCATGTTCCTATATCACATCCAATCTTTTCTCCACAGAATTCTGGCATCTATTGTACGTATCGAGCACTCTCTTGCAATATTCATCACATGCTCCCTTTGTCTTCTTCACGGTTTTCTTGAACTCTTCTGCTATATTAATCACAAAGTCCAATAAATCATACTCCTATTTTAAACTATGTTGATCCTTAACTGCCAACTTCGCAGGAGATTTCTTATTTGTTTCTGCCCAAACCATTCTTCCTGTTAGAATCTCCAAAATATCCTAAGATATGTCAAGAAACTATGAAGTAATGCCTAAATTTTTTTCTAGTCTAGTGTCTATCTGCAAAATTTTACACCTTTCATCCTCTATACATATCTGTAATTGGTGAATATTCTTTCTTTGAGTTAGAATGTGTTCTTTGAAAGGTTGAATGTCTGTTTTTTGTTCCATAGAATATTTCAGTGATGTGGTCAGTTAAGTGTTTTTCTCTTATAAGGTTGCCACTTGTATTTGATATTGCTTCTCTTTTTCCTCTATGGTAGCCTTCTCCATTTCTAACTCAGCAACTTTGCTTTGCAACCTGTTCTTCTCTGCACTAAGATTCTCATATGATACCTGAAGATCCTCCCTTTCTGTTTTCAACATTTGATGTTCTAACTATAGCTTTTGTAATTTAGCTAAGTTGTCCTAAGCATTCTTTTCTGTTTTCTCTGCAGATATTTCTAAAGCATTTTTATCTGCTTGCAGATTCTGGAATTTTGTTCTTGAAGTCTTGACTTCATTCATCATGTCTTCATACTTCCTTTTCATCTTTTGACCCTCATCTCTTTCTTTCTTTAAAGTTTCTTTCAATTTAGCTGCATTCCTTCGTGACTCCTCTAGATCGGTCATGATTTTGTCCATGTTATCTTCAATTGCTTGGGTTAATGCTACCCTAGCTCTTGCTGTTAATCGTGGATCTGTATTTGTCCCATGTACCAATGTTTTATCTGTTACCATTTTTCCTGACTGTTCTCTAGTATCGACCTTCTTCTCGGTTCTTTTTACAATTCTTTTCTTTTCTTTATCGTAAAAAATGGTACTGAAATCGGGAACCTCCTCCCCCTTTGTAGGCATGAAAGGGATCAAATTGATCTCAGAAAATGAAGTTTGTCCTACTATGCTACTAGAAGATGCAGCAGGTTCCATGGGATCAGGATCATATTGTCCTTGTTCTTGATCTACTTGGTCTTCCACTCCTTATGTATCCACTTGCTTTGTAGTTTTCTTATCCTTTTGAGATCCTGTTAGTCTCAAACCTTCACTTTCCTCTTGCTTTTTCTTGATTTCAGCTTCTTCTATTTTCTTTCTCTCTTTCTCTTCCTTCCTTGTTTCCTCTACAGCTCATTTGTTTTATTCTTATTCATTCTTCAACCAAATTTCTTCTTCCTATGCTATCCTTCTAGCATCTTCTTCTCTCTTTTTTGTGTTAGATTTTTATCATTAAGCTAGCAGTACATTAGGATCTTTAACTAAGAGAATAACAAGCACAGCAATCAAACACAAGAGAAAATGAACATAGTGTTTATCCTCGAGGAAACCATAAATGGTGAAAACCCCGTAACTTCCTTAGAGATAGAATCAGCACCAAAAGAAGAACCCAAAAAATTAAGGTGATCTCCTGACAGTAGTAACCTTATTTCTATCTAGCACCAGTGTCTTCTCCTTCCTCAACTATGCGCTACACTTGAGTGTGTATGAGACGTGTGATAAATAGAGAGGCCAGCTCTCTATTTATACTAATTCCTGGCTTGACTAAACCCTACTAGGGATGACCTCTCTATGAGAGTCTAATAAACCTAGTTCCCCAGAACTGTGGGGACTTTAACCCTTAACCAATAGGAGGGTTACCCACAATGACTTGACATGACTTGTTTACATTATAGATCTTCCTGATAGGAACATCAGGGCATGACATGACTCAAGTACATCCCAGAATAAACATCAGGTTACAATATATAAGAAATACAAGTGAAATACATTCCAAAGTTACATATACATCAACACTCCCTCTTAACTAGGAAGGTATTCTTTCGACACAATTTTCAGCACAAGTCTTATTCTTTGTATCTTCTGGATCATCATCAAGTCCTCATCATCTTCAAGTCATCTTCATCATCAGATCTGGATCATCAGTGTTGGATCATCATGACTGGATCTGGATCAGCATCACTTGATCTGGATCATCACTGGATCATCATCACAGGTGCTATCTCTTGATTCTTCTCATCATAGGAATTTCTACAGAGTCATCCCTTTTTCATGTTGGATTTACATCTACAGAGCTAATCCTTTTTCATACTGGATGTATCATCACAGAGCTAGTCCTTTTTCATACTAGATGTGGCATCTACACAAAACTAGTCCTTTTTCATACTGGATGAGTCTTCACAGAGCTAGTCCTTTTTCATACTAGATGTGGCATCTACATAGAGCTAGTCCTTTTTCATACTATATGAGTCTTCACAGAGCTAGTCCTTTTTCATACTAAATGTGGGATCTACACAGAGCTAGTCCTTTTTCATACTAGATGATTCTTCACAGAGCTAGTCCTTTTTCATACTAGATGTGGCATCTACACAGAGCTAGTCCTTTTTCATACTAGATGAGTCTTCACAGAGCTAGTCCTTTTTCAAACTAGATGTGAGATATACACAGAGCTAGTACTTTTTCATACTAGATGAGTCTTCACAGAGCTAGTCCTTTTTCATACTAGATGAGTCTTCATAGAGCTAGTCTTTTTTCATACTAGATGTGGGATCTACACAGAGCTAGTCCTTTTTCATACTATATGTGTCTTCATAGAGCTATTCCTTTTTCATACTGGATGTGGGATCTACACAGAGCTAGTCCTTTTTCATACTAGATGTGTCTTCATAGAGCCATCCCTTTTTCATGTTGGATGTGGGATCATCACATACATCTAACAATGGAAGGAACCAATCCTCTCACCATGTCACAGCTCTTACATCTGACCATGGAAGGAACCAATCCTCTCACCATGTCGGAAGGGCATAGCACTTACATCTAACCATGGAAGGAACCAATCCTCTCACCATGTCAGAAAGGCACAACACGGACACATTACTTCCTCTTGGGAGGAATCTTGATATGGAGAATACCAAGATTCTCCCTGAAGTACTCAAAATTCACCCTATCTAATGGCTTCATCAACACATCAGCTATCTGTTTGTCTATCACAACATACTATAGCTTCACTGCTCCTCTCTTCACCATATCCCTGATATAGTGATACTTGATCTCGATATGCTTCGACTTGTCATGGAACACTGGATTCTTTGACAACTTTACACAACTCTGGTTGTCACAGTATACACAAGTAGCATCTAATAGGAGATCAAATAAACCAGACAGTAGCTTTCTCAGCCATACTACCTCACAACTAGCTAAACAGGCTCTAACATATTCTGCTTCAGCTGTACTCAGTGCCACACAGGATTGCTTCCTGCTAAACCAAGAGATCACACTTGATCCCATACTGAAGCAACACCCTGAAGTGCTCTTCCTATTGATGGCACTGCCTGCCCAATATAAATCAACATAAACCTCTAGGTTAATCCTTTGATCAGTCTTATACTTGAGAACCATACCATTTAGGTACTTCAAGATGTGCTTTGTAGCAGTCAAGTCAACATGTCTCAGATCTGTCAAGTATTGGCTCAAGGTGTTCATAGAAAAGCAAATATCTGGTCTTGTGTTCATCAGGTACATCAAGGACCCAATCATCTGATGATACATCATGGCATCAATCGAATCTGATGAAGCATCACTCAATAGATTCAGGTTCGATGCCATAGGTGTGGTTAATGCCTTGTATTCCATCATCCCAAGTCTCTTTAGGATATCTATTGCATACTTCCCTTGTCCAAGGAAGATTCCATCTGTATTCTACTACACCTCCATACCTAGAAAATAACGCATCATACCTAAGTCCTTCATTTCAAACTCGACAGTAAACTTTCTCTTCGTATCAGCAATCAAACCATCCATACATGTCACAAATAGATCATCTACATATAGTAGAAGCATCATTGGGTTGCCATCTTCAAACTTGTAGTAAAGGTTGGAATCTTCTTTACTCTTGGTAAAGCCCAAGCTGGATAGAAAGCTGTCAATTTTGACATACCATGTCCTGGGTGTCGGTTTCAAGCCATACAGGGATTTCTTCAATCTACACACATGAGACTCCCTATCATGTGCCTCAAAACCAAGTGGCTGCTCTACATACACTTCCTCTTCCACTACACCATTCAAGAAAGCAGTCTTGACATCCATTTGGTGTATCTTCCATTTCATCACTATGGCCAGAGCAAGTATTGATCTGATGGAAGTGTATCTGGCTACAGGTGCAAAGGTTTCTTCATAGTCTATTCCTTCTTTCTAGGAGAAACCACGAGCAACAAATATTGCTTTATATTTCTCTATGCTACCGTCTGTAGCATTCTTAATCTTGTAGATCCATTTGGAAGTTACAACTGACTCCCCTTCTAGTCTTGGGACAACATCCCAAACATCATTCTTCATGATCGATTGATACTCTTCGATCATAGCATCCTTCCATTCTTTCTATTCTGTTGCTTCTTCATAATTGGAAGGTTCTTTATTAATGAAATCACATAGTAATGCTACATAACTGGAACAGGATCTGGTCCTCTTTCTTTCTCTGAGATTCTCTTCTGGAACCCCATATCTTTCCACACCTTGGATAATTTCTCGCACCCAAGCAGATTTCCTCTTGTGAGGATTCTTCTCCTGAGGTGGATCTATAGGTCTTTGTGGTTCTTCAAATTCTTGATCTTCTTCTTGAGTTTCTTCGTTCGTGATTGTATCATGAATTCTGGGAGCTTGTTCTTCTTCAGGTTCTTTAGCAGGTTTCCTTTTGGATTTGATGTAGGCTAAATCTTCATGAAATGTTTCATCCCTACTGATGTCAATCTTCTTGAACCCTGGGAAGTATATTCTGTAAGCCTTCGAGCTTTCAGAGTATCCCACAAATATACCCTTCTTTCCTGAAGGATCTAATTTTGTCCTCTTCTCTTTTGGAATGTGTATGTACACTAGACAGCCAAATATTCTGAGATGGATTACTTCTAGTTTCTTGCCGAAGAATACTTCTTCAGGAGTCTTCTTCTCAAGTACTCTGTGTGGAGTACGGTTCTATACATACACTGTTGTTCTGGCTACTTCTTCCCAAATATGCATAGGACGATATTGATCATAAATCATAGCTCTTGTAGCTTCCATGATAGATATTTCTTCCTTTCTATAATCCCATTCTATTATGGATTATAAGGAGTGGACAAATCCCTCTTAATCCCTGAGTCTTTACATATTTATTTGAACTCATTCGAAGTGAATTCTCCACCATTATCTTATCGAAAAGTCTTGATCTTCTGTTCAGTGTGGTTCTTGATCAAGGCTTAGAATTCCTTGAACTTGCTGAATACTTTGTCTTTGTTCTTCATGAAGTAAATCCATGCCTTCATAGAAAATTCATCAATAAGAGAAACATAGTATGCATACCCTCTTAGAGAACTTGATGACATTGGTCCGCATACATTGGAGTGGATGATTTCCAAGATTCCTTTTTCCTTGCTCTCGCTACTTGGAAATGTCTTCCTTGTATTCTTTCCTTTTGCACATCCTTTGTAGACTCCATCATGTTTTGCTTGAATTTATGGAAGGCCTTAAACATCTTTGCTTGCAAATGGTATTGCTCTATAATGCACGTGTGCAAGTATTCTATGCCAAATTTCATTTGGTTCTACTGAGTCATGAACCAAGGCTTGTTCTGGTTGGCCCTTCAACTTGTATAGACCTCCTTCTTGTTCCCCAATCACTATTGCATCATCAAAATTCTTTCCCTTTGGCCACATAAGAACTTGGCCATATACGAAAGCAACCCTCATTCCTTTTACATCCAATGCAAATATGGAGAGGAGGTTCTTCTTTAGTCCTGGAACAAATAATACATTCTTCATATCCATAGACTTTCCAGAGTCTAGTTTATAGGAGGATTCACCACTACCCTTTATTGGATACTGGTAGTCATCCCCAAGTTTCACCTTATAAGGTGACTCATGTTCATATAAATTCACAAATGATTTTTTGAATCCTGTCATGTGTTTGGAGGAACCACTGTCTATGAGCCAATCATTGCTTCCATGTGAAATGGTTCCCATAAGAGCAGAGATCAGCACGTATTCTTCATCACTTGAAGAATCACTTTCTTGTCTGACTCTCTTTGTGGAAGGTTCATCATCCTCTACAGCATGAGAATGATGTCTTCTCTTGTTTTCCTTCTTCTTATTTAATTTCCCTTTATTAGGGAAGAATCTGGATATGTGACTTTTCGCATCACATGTGTAACATCTAATGGTAGACAGATCTCTTGCAACTTCCATGATAGTTCTATTCTTTTTTTATGCAATCCCATTCTATTGTGGATTATAAGGAGTGGACAACTCTCTCTTAATCCCTGAGTCTTTACATAGTTCTTTGAACTCATTCGAAGTGAATTCTATGCCATTATCTGATCAAAAAGTCTTGATCTTCTTTTTAGTGTGGTTCTCGATCAAGGCTTTGAATTCATTGAACTTGCTGAATACTTTGTCTTTGTTCTTCATGAAGTAAATCCATGTCTTCCTAGCAAATTCATCAATAAAAGGAACATAGTATGCATACCCGCTTAGAGAACTTGATGACATTGGTTCGCATACATCGGAGTGGATGATTTCCAAGATTCCTTTTTCCTTGCTCTCGCTACTTGGAAATGTCTTCTTTGTATTCTTTCCTTTCACACATCCTTTGCAGAATCCATCATGTTTTGCTTGAATTTTTAGAATACCTTCAATAGCTTTGCTTGCAAGTGGTAGTGCTCTATAATGCACATGTGCAAGCCTTCTATGCCAAAGTTCATTTGGTTCTATTGATTCATGAACCAAAGCTTGTTCTGGTTGGCCCTTCAACTTGTATAGACCTCCTTCTTGTTCCCCAATCACTATTGCATCGTCAAAAGTCTTTCCCTTTGTCCACATAATAATTTGGCCATCTATGAAAGCAACCCTCATTCGTTTTGCATCCAATGCATATATGGAGAGGAGGTTCTTCTTTAGTCCTAGAACAAATAATACATTCTTCATCTTCATAGACTTTCCAGATTCTAGTTTATAGGAGGATTCACCACTACCTTTTATTGGATACTGGTAGTCATCCCCAAGTGTTGGGCTAACTGGGCAGACCCGGGTTTCACCTTTAACTTCACACCAACAAAAGACCCACAGTGTTGGCCCTTTCGGCAGCAGCTTGTGAGCAGGCTACAGTCTCACTCGAAACAGCTATCAGGTGCCGCAAAATCAAGTTTCTGCAAGCAGAAGAGAGAATCTTACTGTACCTTTAGTCTTTAACTATTAATAATCACTTAACACAATGCTTGTATTATCAATTATGCAGCTTCATGATTAGATAAATAAACAGTTACTTGTACAACCGTTATCTGGGAATTCACAGTGAAGCTAGTTATTAAAAGCAATCTTACTTTATCAGTTATTTACTTAACAGGGCATAAAATATAATAAAAAATCACACAAATGAACCATAACACCAGATGTCACGTGGTTCACCCCCAATGTAGGGGTTACGTCCACAGAACTGCGCTTTATTTAACTCTTTACAACTAAAATGATAGTTCTGATCTATGCACTCAGCTGCAGATCCCTTCAGTCCTCAAAGCTGTGCACACAGCAGCAAGCCTCTGTGCACACAGCTGCAGATCTTCCTTTTCACCAACAAAACCCCTCTATGCACACAGTTGCAGAGGTCATCCACGCACACAGCTGGGACTTAACCTTCTTACAAAAACCCTTATACAATATCTTATCTTCGCATTACATTAGCTTCATAAGATAATCATTCAAGACCTAACCCTACTTCTTTACATAAGTGCCTATTTATATAGCGCACTGTTACAAAACCATGGATTTACACCATGGGCGCCCAAAACCCTAACCCTGGATTTAACCCATGGGTTAGTTACAAAAAGGGGGTTCGACCCACCCGCGACACCCCTAAGACTATTTTAGGTTGTAACTCCGCTTACACTTCCTCAAAAACCGTGGAGTTACCAAAACTAAGGACCTCTAGGGTTGAAGCCCCAACAATCCCCGAAGACTCACTTGTGGCCCGTCCCGGGGCACTCTGCTGCTGTTCTGGTGGTTGGTGAAACCTAGTGCACTGCTTACTGATGCCCTCCCTACTATTATCGGCTACTTGCTTCCGTCCTTCATACTTTTTATGCTGAAGAAGGTCTTCTGGATCCATCTGCAACCCCACTTGTTACTCTGTCTGCTGAACACTTGACCATCCACAACTAAGGGTCCCGAAAATTGTGTGTCAAGATGCATAAGATAAACAGCTGCCTTGGCTCTGTCAGCCCAGGTAGAGACATGGCAGGATCCTCCAGAGTCTTATTATGAGGCCTTGTTCCTTTCGTCGCTCCTCGTTAGAGCGAACTTCTTCCTGCCTTCGTCCAAATTAGAGAAAACTTCTGCCTTCCTTTGTACCTTAGTTGGATAGGACTGTACTGGAGAATTACTCAGAAGGTTCTGCAACCCTCTCTCTTTGAACTCTCGTACTAACTCCTGGACTTCACAATTGTTTGACATGGTTCCAACTGAGCAACTCAAAGAAGTGCTTAATGCGGGAGTCGCAGGTGGATGCAGTGTTTTATAGAATCCTGTAATAGAATCTATCATCATGGTGCATTAATGACACCAAATCCAATGGAATGCCAGAAATATTGTCCACACAGCGCTAGGATTTCCCCCGAAATCTCATTATTACAGGTATGGAGAGCAGTGCTCGTGCTGGCGCCGCCGAATTTATTTTGTCCCATCCATCGCATTTTAAGCTGCGACACACCTTGGACCTTCGACATAATAACTACCCGCAACTGTGACACAATATTAACCCTTGCTCCTTGCTACCCCATGCGGTACCCACATTTCAACTGTTCTTGGGGGTCATACTGTCCTTCTTAGAGCTGCTGCTGATTAGGGGGTCCCGGCCTATCCCTATACTTCTTCAGACGACTGCCATTTACCATCGAGGGTAAAATTTCTCCATCCAACTTAGCTAGCTGCACTGCGCCACCATCAGTAACTTTTTGTACTATGTACAGTCCTTTCCAATGTGTCTTGAACTTACCTGGGAATTTCATGAATTTGCTGTTGTATAAGAGCACAAGGTCACCTATCTGGAATTGCTTCTTTTTAATATGCCTATCATGCCATGCTTTTTCTCTAGCCTTCTGCACTTGCTGCTGGAACCCTGCAATGAATCTATCTTCTTCTAGTTCTGTTATCTGGGCTAGCCTTTTATTCAACATACCTGGGTCATCCATTTCTGTGAAAGCAGCTATTCTGAGACTAGGAACAATAGACTCCATTGGCATAACCGCTTCTTTCCCGTAAACCAGCCGAAAAGGTGTGTGACCTGTCAATTTCTTGCAAGTGGTTCTATAAGCCCATAACACTACCAGGATTCTGAGATCCCAATCATTTCTATTAATATTACAAACCTTGGTCAAAGCCTGTTCAAGAATATTATTGAAGGCTTCCATAGTTCCATTTGCTTGAGGATGGTACGCAGTACTCTTCTGGTGATATACCTAAAATTCTTCGGTCAATGCTTCAATAGTTTTATTCAAAAAGTGTGACCCTTGGTCACTCATAAGAATTCTAAGACATCCAAACCTTGTTAAGATATTGTCAAAGATGAACTTTGCAGCTATAGCAGCGCTACAATCTTTTACCGGTTAAGCTTCAGCCCAACGAGTAAGGTATTCAGTTGCTGTAATAATATACCTTGCTCCCGATTTCTTTGCAAGGGGATTTATAGGTCCGACAAAATCAATAGCCCACTTGTCAAAGGCCTATAGGGTTACCTATGGAACAAGAGGCATCTCATCCCTCCTGGATGGTTTGCCTGTCCTCTGACAGATGTTGCAGCTGTGGCAATACTCCCTGGCATCCTTATGAAGTGTAGGCCACCATAACCCTGCTGCTAGAATCTTCTGTGCTGTAGATTTCCCTGCATAATGTCCTCCCACTGCGCTAGAATGTGCCTCAGCAAAAATCAAGGGTTCTTCATGCTCCAAGACACATCTGCGCAGGATTTCATCTGGTCCCATCTTGTACAGTTGTCCTGCTATCAGTGTAAAATTAGCAGCCCGAACCACCAACTGCTTCTTTTTCTGTGTTGTCATCTCCAAGGGTGCAAACCCTGTAGACAAATACTGAACAATGTCCTGAAAGTAGTCATCGACCATCTGGATAGTGAATAACTGAGCATCAGGAAGACCTTCATCTAAGCTAGTAGGCTCTTCCCCTGATTCGAGCCTCGACAAATGGTCAAGTCCCAAGTTAAGTCTTCCTGGCTTAACTATAATCTCAAATTCATATTCCTGGAACAATATTAGCCATCGACATATTCTTCCTCCCAACACAGGCTTGTTAACCAATTATTTCAAAGCAAAGTGGTCAGTGAACATTTTAAAGTGAGAACCTAACACATAATGTCGGAACTTTTGCAAAGTATATACCATAGCTAAACCTTCCCTTTCTGTCGTAATATAGTTTCTTTCTGCTGTGGATAATTTGCGACTTACAAAGGCAATAGGGTGGTCAATATTACCTTCGCCTGTCTGAGCTAGTACTATGCCCAAAGCAATTGAGGAAGCATCGACATGCACATGAAACTCCTTATTCCAATCAGGAAACACTAGGATAGGGGCAGTTACCATCTTTTCTTTTAGGATGTCCAAGATTTCTTGACACTCAGGTGTCCATTTAAATTTAATCTCTTTCTTCAACTGTTTCTCCATCGGAGCTGTGATCTGGGCGTAACCTTTAATAAAATTCCTGTAGTACCCCATGTGACCAAGTGTAGTGCGCAGTTGCTTGACTGACTTTGGAGGTG
This sequence comes from Pseudotsuga menziesii, assembly GCA_001517045.1. Taxonomy (NCBI): domain Eukaryota; kingdom Viridiplantae; phylum Streptophyta; class Pinopsida; order Pinales; family Pinaceae; genus Pseudotsuga; species Pseudotsuga menziesii. The sequence goes on along the minus strand of LPNX010268037.1, from coordinate 151,331 downwards.
GCAAGTTCACAATAATTTCTATCTTCGCCAGATCCACCATCAATCCTTGCTTACAAACAATATTACCCAACATGATTCCAAAGGGTGCACAGAAGATGCACTTTTTTAAGTTTAAAGAAATCTAATGCTGTCTACACTTGTCCAGCATAAGTCTTAAACTAGTTATGTGGTGTTTTAGTAACCCAAAAATAGTGCAGTCATCAAAATACACTTCTAAGAATTTATGTATAAAGTCTTTAAATGCACAAATTACAACTCGAGAAAACATGGCAGGTGCATTCTTTAATCCAAAAGGCATAACTGTGTACTGAAAGGATCCCATTTCTGTAGCAAATGTTGTCTTATGTCGATCCTCTGGAGCAATTCTGATCTGATGGTAACCTGAAAATCCATCAGTAAAAGAGTATACTTCGTGACCTTCAACATTATCAAGAACTTCATCTGTAAAAGGAGTAGGAAAGGGTTCATGTAGGCACACATTGTTCAGATTCCTTAAATCAACATAGATTCGGATTTCACCCTTAGTCTTCTTTTCTTGGACTACCATCGGACTGACCCATTCAGCCTCTTCAACAGGCTCAATAATTCCTGCGGCAAGCATCTTATCTAACTCTAGTCTAACTTTTTCCTTATACTTGGGGTTTAGCCTATACGGGCTCTATTTCACAGGCTTTGCATTAGGTTTCAATGGGATCTTTATGACTCCTATATCACCAAGGATACCCTTCATCTCAGAAAACTTCGTCTGAAATAGGTCTTGATACTTGTGGAGAAGTTGGGTCACTTTTCTTACCATTTCATCATCCCAATAATCTCCAATTGTAGCATACTTGGGGTTTTCTTCTGACCCAATGTTTACGGTCCGCATCTTCAGAGGCTAAGTCACTTCAGGTGCTTCGACCACTGGTCCGTATACTTCGCATTTTCCTTCTGACTCTGGAATATTAATGTTACGCGGATTGTCATCCTCGTCAATTGCGAGGTTGTAACATTCAACTGCATTAGCTTCTTGTGCTGCCCAATCGGTTTGGTATTCCCCTATTTCTTGGTCATCAAATATCTTAGTATGGATCAATATAACAGCTACATCTAAAGCAGGACAAACTTCGTTAATATAAAATGTAAGTATAAAACTATCAACAAGATCATCCCAACTTACAGTACCGTGTTGAAGCTCGACCTCCGTATACCAGTTTTTTGCTATAGGTTCCAACGTGTGCACAAACTTATGCACCCATTCCTAGCGAGGTACATGCTCCCATGCTGCATAACATTGCTTCAAATGTTTTTGAGGACTGTTCTGCCCATTGAACTTGCATCGCACCTCTTTAGATTGGTCTAGGAATCGGAGGCATAGAAATTTTTGGCAAGCTTCCCAACTGTGAATATACTTCCTGTGGCCTTTCCACCATCTCGCTGCTGTAGCTCTTAATGCTGCTTCTAGAGTCTGCATTCTCTGTGATTCTGGCACTTGTTCTGAGAACTGCGCAATGAATTTTCCTGGATCTGTCAACCCATCATATGGAGGCAAGTCTCTGGCCTGTGCACTAAGGCATCTACGATATTTGGTAATTCATGCGCATCGATGGCCATGTAGCTCGTATAGTCGATTCTTCCAACTCTCTAGACCATCATCTGAGTCAGATATGTAGGAGCTATCACATTGCCAATCCATTACACCTTCGGCATTAGGCTCGACATAATCTTCTTCTTTAGCTATGATATTATAGATGTGGTCCAGAATATCCTGATCTTCCTCTCTGACTGGCTCTGTATATCTTTCTCCTTGAGAAGGATCCAATGGTAGTATAGCTCTCAATCCCTTCCCTTCAAAAGTCATTTGTCTCTTTTTAATATTGATAACTGCATCAGTATCTATTTCCCACTCAATTCCTAGCAAAGCTGGATAGGGGTTACTGTCATCAATGATCTCAATAACTTCAAAATATGATACAGTACTGACTCCATCTATATCCACTGGTACCCGAGGAAATCTTCCTAAGGGTACAATCCTCTACTGATTGGCTAGTCTCAACTGTATAGGGGACCAATCGAGGGTAGGTTTTCCCATTTGTTCCCATGTTTGCTTAGTTAAAATATTGACTTCAGAACCCAGATCTAAAATAATATCCTTCATGTCATACTCTCCTACCTGAGCATGTAGTCTCATCTCTCTTCCAGTTCTTCTAACTCTACTGACAACTCTTTCGCTATCAGGACTTTGATGAGGTTCACAAGACTGAATAACTTTTTGTAATTCATTAAAGGCATTCTAATTTCTTAACAATTTGATGCAACTCTGTAAAAACGATGACAGAGTACTTACTTGGCCTTGTGAGTCTTCCTGGGATTGCAACTGCTGATGCTGCTTGTTTGGTGTTGGTAAATCTGAATCAACAAAGTCTTGTCTGGCCTCCAAAAAAGTTTTTTTTCTCGTCGAACATCAAATGCTGGAGTTTTCTCTACAGCCTTGCGAACCCAAGCTTTGTTAGGCTGCTTCCCCGGACACTGCGCATCTATCGTAGCTCCACTTCTTGTAACCACATTAACAGCTGGGATTGGTCGTGCCTCAACAACAATCAACTGGACACTCAGACTAGGTTTACTGTTCCTTTCTTGAATTTTAGCTAGCAACTGTGGGCACTACTCGATGACATGATCAACTGCTCTGCAGTATCAGCATGTCGTGGTTGGGTTTTGACAGTCTCAAGCTAGATGTCCTACCTGATTGCAGTTATAGCAAATAACTTGACCTCGACCTCCTCCAGGAATACCATGACCACGGCCTCTAAAAATTCCTCGACCACCTCGGTAACCATATCCATCATTGCCTTGTGCATCCAGGTAGATCCTATAAGTGTCGTAGGTCCGTTCCCTCATAAAGTCGAAGCTGCGACATTCATCTTCATTTTGGCCTACTGACTTACAGAATTTACAGTAAGGGTTCTTCGGGAATTGAACATACCTCTATAATAGATAGCAGTCTTCCGGTCGATGCTGGCCAGTAGCTCGATAGATCTCACAGTACAGAACACTAGGATTCAGCAGGTTTGGTGCGCCAGTATTCAAATAGTTTCTCAGCACCGGGAACTGGTCCTTGTCGTGGCCTTCTGTTTGACAACGTATACACCATACCTCTTCACGGTTGGACTTCCCTTTTTTCATGTCGTGAAGCTATAAAGCCATCTCTATGAGCTGCGCTTGAATTTGAGCTATGACAGAATTATCTTTGACAGGTGCAGTTTCAAGCTTTATGGCAATTTCTAAGGCCTCTTGCTGATCAGCAACCTTCTATTGCATGAGTGGGGCTCTGATGTGAGGTAATAATGCTGCAATAAACCACTCCTTATGTTGTACTGGTCCAATCATGAAGCTAACTTGGTCAAGCAGAACTTTGAATCTCTGATCAAAGTCCCACACAGATTCGCCTCGCCACTGCTGAATCTCTTTTAACTCAGTGATGCACTGTGACTCGGATTTAGGTTTCTTAAATTCTTGGATCAGTGCTGCTTTGATGTCAGCCAAGATAGGATTCTGCATGCTAGCAAACTTCATAAACCAAGTTAGGGCTCAGTCTCTGAAAGAAGTGATCAGCTGCGCTCGTTGAACATCTATGTCCGTAATATTCTTCGCGACCCACACAGCTTCGCATAGAAACCAGAACTGCTCTGGGTCTTCTGACCCAGTTCCTTTAAAAACCAGTAGTTTGATGTCATCATGAACATGGGCCATCTGGGATTTAGGGGGGGAGGAAGGGTTTGGACTAGCTAGGGAAGACTGGCCTGTGACAGGGATACTCGGGCTAGGGTTACTTTTATACTGCGATAGGTTCTCGGGGATAATAGGTCTTTGCTGCAGGGTTATCGGAGGGTTTCTAATAGAGGGGACCTCGGTGGACTCAGAGGTTTTAGATCTTAAAGGGGTATACTCAGTGGAGGAGCTGAGATCTCTCTTATATCTTTTTCCGTTTCACAGCAAACCACTTTGCTCGTTGAAGTCCCAGTCACTTCCAATCATAGGTTAACAATACTAGATCTAACAATCTGATTCTATAAGAAATATTCCTTTTTCAACCAATAGTATTTTAATATTCAAACTAAATAGGTTCAAGTACTTACCCCTTGGTCCTTTGAAAATTTGTCGTTCAGCTTTGCTAAAGGAGGTACTTGTGTCGATGGCGAACTCTGTCACAAATGCTTCGAGAGTTCGTGCAGTCCAGGAATCCACGGCTCACGAGATCGCGTTGTTCACTCTTTTCAAGATAGTGATTCTTGTGGGGGTCTAGGGAGGAAACTGGTTTTCTTGGAAGTTCTTCCTCCTTTCTGTTAACCTGGATAACCACTGGTGCAGCTCTATGTGTATAGTACCAAAGAAAATTTCATGAACATCAGAAAAAACGTACCTTTGCAAAAATTGTTCCGCGCTACGATGGGGATCTTTATTTTCCTGTTTTGTAAAATTCAAATAGGTTTCTTCGATCCAATCACCAATTCTTTTATAGAGGGTTGCCAAAACATAGCCATCGAGGTAAGACGTAGATCTCCCTTCAACAGATACTGAGTTCAACCAGCAATGGAACCAATTTGTTGGGCTAACTGGGAAGACCCGGGTTTCACCTTTAACTTCACACCAACAAAAGACCCACAGTGTTGGCCCTTTCGGTAGCAGCCTGTGAACAGGCTACAGTCTCACCCGAAATAGCTATGCGGTGCCGCAGAATCAGGTTTCTGGAAGTAGAAGAGAGAATCTTACTGTACCTTTATTCTTTAACTATTAATAATCACTTAACACAATGCTTGTATTATCAATTATGTAGCTTCGCGATTAGATAAATAAACAGTTACTTGCACAGCCCTTATCTAGGAATTCACAGCGAAGCTAGTTATTAACAGCAATCTTACTTTATCAGTTATTTACTTAACAACGCATAAAATATAATAACAAATCACAAAAATGAACCACAACACCAGATGTCACGTGGTTCACCCCCAGTGTAGGAGTTACATCCACAGAACTGCACTTTATTTAACTCTTTACAACTAAAACAATAGTTCTGATCTACGCACTCAGCTGCAGATCCCTTCAGTCCTCAAAGTCGTGCACACAGCAGCAAGCCTCTGTGCACACAGCTGCAGATCTTCCTTTTCACCAACAAAACCCCTCTGCGCACACAGCTGCAGAGGTCGTCCATGCACACAGCTGGGACTTAACCTTCTTACAAAAACCCTTATACAATCTCTTATCTTCGCATTACATTAGCTTCATAAGATAATCATTCAAGACCTAACCCTACTTCTTTACATAAGTGCCTATTTATATAGCGCGCTGTTACAAAACCATGGATTTACACCATGGGCACCCAAAACCCTAACCCTGGATTTAACCCATGGTTTAATTACAAAAAGGGGGTTCGACCCACCCATGACACCCCTAAGACTATTTTAGGTTGTAACTCCGCTTACACTTCCTCAAAAATCGCGGAGTTACCAAAACTAAGGACCTTTAGGGTCGGAGCCCCAACACCAAGTTTCACCTTGTGAGGTGACTCATGTTCAGATAGATTCACAAATGATTCTTTGAATCCCATCATGTGTTTTGAGGCACCACTATCTATGAGCCAATCATTTCTTCCATGTGAAACATTTCCCGTAAGAGCGGAGATCAGCACATATTCTTCATCACTTGAAGAATCACTTTCTTGTCTGACTCTCTTTATGGAAAGTTCATCATCCTCTGCAGCATGATCATGATGTCTTCTCTTGTTTTCCTTCTTCTTATTTAAGTTCCCTTTATTAGGGAATAATATGGATATGTTACCTTTCTCATCACATGTGAAACATCTAATGGTAGACATATCTCTTACAGCTTCCATGATAGTTGTATTCTTCCTTTCTGCAATCCCATTCTGTTGTGGATTATAAGGAGTGGACGACTCCCTCTTAATCCTTGAGTCTTTACATATTTCTTTGAACTCATTCAAAGTGAATTCTTCACCATTATCTGATCAAAAAGTATTGATCTTCTTTTCAGTGTGGTTCTCGATCAAGGCTTTGAATTCCTTGAACTTGCTGAATACTTCGTCTTTGTTCTTCATGAAGTAAATCCATGTCTTCCTAGAAAAGTCATCAATAAAAGAAACATAGTATGCATACCCACTTAGAGAACTTGATGACATTGGTCTGCATACATCAGAGTGGATGATTTCCAAGATTCCTTTTTCCTTGCTCTCGCTACTTGGAAATGCCTTCTTTGTATTCTTTCCTTTCGCATGTCCTTTACATACTCCATCATGTTTTGCTTGAATTTCTAGAAGACCTTCAACACCTTTGCTTACAAGTGGTAGTGCTCTATAATGCATGTGTGGAATCCTTTTATGCCAAAGTTCATTTGGTTCTACTAAGTCATGAACCAAAGCTTGTTCTGGTTGGCCCTTCAACTTGTATAGACCTCCTTCTTGTTCCCCAATCACTATTGCATTGTCAAAAGTATTTCCCTTTGGCCACATAAGAACTTGGCCATCTATGAAAGCAACCCTCATTCCTTTTGCATCCATTGCAGATATGGAGAGGAGGTTCTTCTTCAGTCCTAAAACAAATAATACATTCTTCATCTTCATAGACTTTCCAGAGTCTAGTTTATAGGAGGATTTACCACTACCTTTTATTGGATACTAATAGTCATCCCCAAGTTTCAACTTGTGAGGTGACTCATGTTCAGATAGCTTCACAAATGATTCTTTGAATCCCATCATGTGTTTGGAGGCACCGCTATCTATGATCCAATCGTTGCTTCCATGTGAAACAGTTCCCATAAGAGCATAGATCAACACATATTCTTCATCACTTGAAGAATCACTTTCTTGTCTGACTCTCTTTTTGGAAGGTTCATCATCCGATGCAGCATGAGAATGATGTCTTCTCTTGGTTTCCTTCTTCTTCTTTAATTTCCCTTTATTAGGGCAGAATCTGGATATGTTTCCTTTCTCATCACATGTGTAACATCTAATGGTAGACAGATCTCTTCTAGGGTGTGAGATCTTACCTTTGGAGTGATGATGGTTCCTTCTGGTTTTCTTGGAGTGAACTGTGAGAGTTTGATCTTCATTTCCCATATTCTCTTCTTGAGCTACTATCTGAGATTCTTCTTGAGAGCATTCTTTCCATAGTCTTCTGAACTTGACTAACTTATTTTTGGCACAGATCCCTTGAATGAAAGAGTCCCATGATCTAGGGAGACCATTCAAGGTGGTCATCACAATATCTGCATTTTATACTTCTTCATCTACTGCTTCCAGCTATTCCTTGATATGATATGCCCTTGTAAAGTAAGATTGGATATTCTCAGCATTATATATCTTTACATTATTCAATTGGTTTCTCAGAGTCATCTTCTGGTTTATGTTCTTCCCTTCAAACAATTTGGTTAGGGCATCAAACATAGCTTTGGGTGTCTTGAGGGAGGACACCTGTGGTATGAGGTGATACTTGATTGAATTAGAAATAATTCTCTTTTCCATAACCAACTTCTTCTTATGTAAGGCCTTAGCCTCATCTCCCTCTGGAACTGGAACCTCCTCATTGATATAGGACTCCAACTCATTTTCTTCCAGGACCAGGGAGATACTGTACTTCCAGGCTTGAAAGTTATTAGCTCCCTCAAGATTTTGATCAAGATTGGTATGATGAGACATATTAATTGAGAAGCTCTAATGGAAATACAAAAGATTTATATCTTACCAGGTGAAGATGTCAGATCTGGATTTGGAGCTGAAATCATACCGTGCTGGATTAGGAACAGATTAGGGTTTTTCTTTTCCAGAGTTTTGTCCAACCAAATGCTTTGAATTTGATCCCTAACTTCGATTTTGGGGAGGAGATCAATCTAGGCCTGGGATCACTAAAAAATTCCTCTTCTGTGAAAAGCCCTAATTTTCGACAGTAGTGTCGAGTCCAAAACTAAAAAACCTCAGAATTGGATTCTGCTTTGACAAAAAGATGCGCCCTAAGGAGGAGAGTTAATCCAACCTTCTTTTGCTGAAAACATGTGGAGGAATATCCACAAAGTAGGAAGCCATAGTTCCCATAGCTACACAGTGTCTTGTTCTCAGGTTAGCTCTGATACCATGTTAGATTTTTATCATTAAGCTAGCAATACATTAGGATCTTTAACTAAGAGAATAACAAGCACGGCAATCAAACACAAGAGACAAGGAACACAGTTTTTATCCTAGGAGAAACCATAAATGGTGAAAACCCTGTAACTTCCTCAGAGATAGAATCATCACCAAAAGTAGAACCCAAAATAGTAAGGTGATCTCTCGACAATAGTAACCTTCTTTCTATCTAACCCCAGTGTCTTCTCCTTCCTCAACTATGCGCTACACTTGAGATGTGTGATAAATACAGAGGCCAACTCTCTATTTATACTAATTCTTGACTTGACTAAACCCTACTAGGGCTGACCTCTCTAGGAGATTCTAATAACCCTAGTGCCCTGGAACTACGGGGACTTTAACCCTTAACCAATAGGAAGGTTACCCACAATGACTTGATATGACTTGTTTACATTACAGATCTTCTGAATAGGAACATCGGGGCATGACATGACTCAAGTACATCTCGGAATAAACATTGGGTTACAATATATAAGAAATACAAGTGAAATACATTCTGAAGTTACATATACATCAACATTTTCCCTCTTCCACTTTCAATGTCTTAGCCTTTTCTGAAGTTTTTCCCTTTCCAACCATAATAGTTATTTTTTGTTTGAACCTCTTCTTAAGGGTGGTTATGTTCTTCACACTTCTAATTGTCACCTCGTCCTTATCCCAAAAATCAGTATATTTGAAATTAATTCCTGCTTCCTTGCAATAATCCACCACTTTATTATGGGAATCATTCCTGTGAAAATTCATTTCACCAAAATGAAAATGCTCCAACTCCTTAACAAATTCTTCCACTTGCTTTACTCTTGAAAAATTGTAGCTGCCAAGAAGGAAAGGTATTGCAGGATATGTTTCCTTTTTATGCTCAAATAGAAAGTTGCCTAAACCATCAATATACACTTGCCTAACCACCTCCTTATGGATTACATAATCTATGGAATACTTTGGTAGTAGGGAAGGATCTCTCAAACCACCGTACATTCTTACATACAAACCATCTTCTGTCAAATAGTAATCTCCACACTCCTCGATGACTTTGAATGCCTCTTCAGACATGCAATTGCATTCAGTCAAGAAAATAAGGGTATACAGGGGCATGATGAAGTGATCACAAATTTATTTGTAATAGCTATGATACTTATGGGCCCATAACAATTTATAGGTTGTGTACACTGGGGTTCTGTCCCTATCCTAGTTACATCTCAAAGCTAGAAAAGACTGAGTGCACAGTATGTAGTCAATCAGGATAGAGCTCATATAAAACTCTAATCTCTTTTGTGATACCCCTCCTAAGGATTTTGATATGCATGCAGAAAGGTTGTTTGACACAATATTTTCCTAGTTAAAACTGGTTCCCTGGGTGGCTACAAATTAAATAACTGGTATACATCCTGTTTGTGCCAGAAATTGTTTCCAAGGCTAAAAGAAACAAGCCAACACAATCTCAAATAAAACTCAATAAAGTAAACTAGGTTTTAGGGTTTCTGGAATGTTTTATTGGTTGTAAACTTTGTGAAAGGACAGGGAATACACTCATGAGCAAAGTAATAACTGAATCATAAACAAAAGAAGACAAAGATGCATAATATATTCACCAGAATCCAACAGAACATGATATTGAAGTTCATTCATAAAAGACAAGCATCACCAACATATAAACATAAACCAGTAATGAGTATATCAATTAAGCAACTAAACAAGATGAACAATGAAGCCAACACAGAACTGAAGGGTGAAAAGTGTCATATATCTCATAATTTTATCATCAAATGCATACAAGAGTTTTGATACCTAACTCATGAACAAGTCTGAACTCATGAACAAGTTGAAGACCTCCTGAAGCTATCCCAAAAATCAAACCCTCTCAATGACTTTCTAACCTCTCTAAATACTATTCTTTACAAAATTAGTTAGAGATATAACCCTAACTACCTTCCATCAGCTCGATGAGATAAAGTAAAATGTACAATATTATAAAACATGACATTTTCTAAAAACAGGAAACACTAACTAATATGTTTCTTAAAAAGATAACAAATAACTGATTGAACAACTGACTTATAGATCTTTTTCTACCTCATCTATCAGAGCAATGCCATCTAATGCTTGAGCTTTATTCTTAGCTCGCCTCTGCTCCTGTTCCATGTCAGTTATCTTCTGGGTGAGCTCCTCATTTCTCTGCTGCAAGTCCTTGACTATCTTCTCCAACTCTGTACAGTGCAAGTCAGTGGTTCTTTTTCTCTTTAGAACCTCTTTATATACTGCTGTCAGCTCCTAATAATGGTCATTGACATCCTGAAGATATTCTCTAAGCCTTATGTTAGCCATCATCAGCCCCTCATTGATCTCTTGCATATAGTTCATCTGCTGTTTGTACTGCTTAATAATTTTCTGCAAGTTTTCTTTATCTGAATCAACTGACCTTCCTGTCATGATCTCTTGTTCATAACAGGGTATCTCAGGTATGTCAAACCTCTTAAAAATGTATGCATCCTTGTTTAACAGGTCTGTGGAAACAATAGGAATATTAGGGTCTTTCAGAATACCTGCTTGCCTAAGTATAAGTTCAACTTCATCTTCCCATTCTTGATCTTCAACAGGAGGTATTTCAGCCTTTTCTTCCTGCTGTTGCTTTAAAAGTTCATTTCTTATTTCAAAAAATATGGCAAACAATTCAGACTCGGGTTGCCTTAACTCCTTTACTGACTGTTCTTTTTGTTTTCTTAATACAGAATGGGTTTTATCACAAGTATAAGAGATTTAGATCATTTGAAGTATTCCAGACTCTACACTACAACTGATGACCGTCATTCAATTTAATTTTTCTAATGGCTGTCCATCCCCAGCATGTATTCTTAACCCTGTGTAATAATACCAAAATTAATCCTCAAACCCTTTTGGTATCACCTATCAACAATTTCTGCACAGTAATACTTTGCAAATGTGATATCAATTACTAGATTCTCAGGTTCACTGGAGAATGCTTGTCTGTTGGATGAGAAAAAATAGGACAATCTGCAATCTATTCACATTATGCTTCCTGTAGCCTTCATATAAAAAATGAAACTAGGTCTTCCTATAATCTTAGCCATTCAACGCACTTGTCCCACTGTGTATATGTATTAGATCTTTTTGTGAAGTTTAAGTACTATAACCTACACAGTTTTCAACACAACCTTCTACAAACTTTAGCAAATGAATAGTTCAATATAGAGCTATTTTTCAGTCCTCCACTCAGCAGAGCATCTCAGAATGTCTTAGGGAGTTATTTCTTTGGCTGAAATTTCATTTAAAAGCATAATTTAACATTTCCCTTGATCAATTTTGATAGAACGAAATCCACCGAAAAAGCCCCAAATTTTCAGTTATATTGGCTTATCGTGGAATACCTTTTAATTGATCAACTGTAGATACTTTGAACCACTCTTCATGATGTTTGAGTACCGTCCTGAAAGATACAGGTGTCTTTCAAGGTGCAATTTAACTCCAGGTGTCAAGATGAAGAAGCCCTAGTTTTCTGTGCGACTATGAAAACCTCCACTAAGCTTTGCAACTGCAATCTTCGTGTTTTTAGGCAGGCACCGTCATTCCATTAACTGCTCAGCTTTGGGAAAGAGATAAGAAGTAACTCTCCTCAGATTAAACTTGATTTAACTGACCATCTGTCATGATAAGCTGCTTTATAATTCATGATGACCAGGCTCTTCTCCACGTTATGAAACCACCTATTCTCATGATGATTCCTAAGACAGCACGTAGCAAACTCTCCAAAACACGTGATTAGTCACTCATAATTAAAAAACATGCCAATTTTTTGCTAAAAAAATCGGAGGAATTGAGAGTCGCGATATTCTTGTAGCGCTCCTTCATTATTTTTTTCACTTGCGCTACAAGAATATCATTAACGCCATTTTATCGTTGTTTTACAACTTTTTGTCATTTTGCATGAAGTTTTAAAGCTATTTGAGTAATGACTAAGCTCAGAATATGATTTGTGAGTCCATTATTTGATATAATGACTTTAAAAAACCCCTTCAAAATGTAAAGGATGAAAAAAATAAAGCAAAAATATAAAGGCCAAGTTCAAAATTTCACCTAACAACCAAAAATTCTCCTAAAAGAAGAAAATAATCAAACTAAAGAAAATGAGTAACTTGAAATAAAAATGCAAATCAAACAAAATTTGAAGAAACAAATCGCTGACTTAACATCTAGCTCCAGCTGCAAGATGAATACCTCCCTGCGAGGCTTCAAGAACCTGTAGACCAGTGCCTTCTGTTTGCTATCTTATCTACCTGTTTGCAAAACTTCCATTGGGATATGGAGTCTTATTATGTTGCAATCATACCGGTATGTACAATGAAAAGTGAAAATGCTCTTATAAACTATAGAAATGCTTGAGGAATCGCCCGTTAACAGGGCTAGACAATTCCTCACCTTCCAAGGACTGCAAGATAAAAGTATTGTTCTCTAAAACCTTTGACACTAAAAAAGCGCCAGACCAGAGATTGTCAAACTTACCATGTTTACCCTTTTGCTCCTTCTTTGCATCCCACCTTAGAACCATATCACTGACTGAGAAAGTATTTTCTTTGATGTTCCTATCAAACCTGCTTTTTATCTTAGATATGTACACTTGTGCCTTTTCATCTACCTTTTCCTTGCTTTGCTACAATTCTATCATTTCAAAAATTCTTGTTTGCATATCATTTGGCTCTTCCTGTGAATTCTAGAGGAATTTCATCACTGGAATCCCCAATTGAACAGGGAAAACTGCCTCTGTACCATAGACTAACTGAAAGGGAGATGTTCCAATGGCCTGTTTCACTATGATCCTATCTGCCCACAATGCATATTTGAGCATTGAATCCCATGATATTTTATTATGCTTGAGCAGCTTCTTAATACTCTGAATGATGTTCTTGTTAGAAGATTCATCCAAACCATTTCCCTGGGGATAGTAGGGAGTTGAGTGTTTCAGTAAAATACCATTCTTTTCACAGAATGATACCATTGCCTTAGACTTGAAGGCCTTAGCATTGTCTGTCACTAATTTCTGAGGACAGCCAAACCTACTCAGGATATTGTCTTCAATGAAATCCATGATGAATTTGTCCGTAGCATTCTTAGTGGGGATGGCCTCCACCCATTTAGTGAAAAAATTTGTTGCAGTAAGAATCCAGTGGTGCTGTCCTGAAGATGCTGGATTTATTTCTCCAATAAAATCCAGACCCCATTGCTGAAAAGGGTCATTGACTGCAATAGGCTTCACGGGCAAAGACAACAATTTCTGTTTTCCAGCAAACTTCTGACAAGGGACATAGGCTCTCACTTGCTGATAAACATCTGCAAACAAGGAGGGCCAATAGTATCCATCTCTTAAAATTCTGTAGGCTGTTGTCTTCTAGTATTTGTGCCCCCCACAAGCACCCTCATGAGATTCATAAATCACTCCTTCGATCTCTGATTTGTCCAAACATCTGAGGAGAATACCACCTGGGTCTTTCCAGAACAGCTGTTCTTCCACTAGACAGTACTTTGTAGCTTTCAAATTTAAAGATCTAGCAGCCTTCCTATTCATATGCTCAGGACATTGCAAAAATAACAGAAAATGAACAATGTCTGCATACCATTCTGATGATGAATAGTAGTCCATGATTTTCTCTTTCTCCAGTATTACTTCATCTTCTTCAGGAACTGATTCTTCAGCCATGACATGCAATCCTAACACCTGACATTTTGATTCAGCTAGCATCTTGGCTAAACCTTGTCCCTTGACAAGCTTGGTAGGCCTGATCTCAACATCATACTCCATAATCTTTGCAATCCACCTGCCTCTTTTCCCTTCACTATCAGGGTATGTTAACACATCTTTTATAGCAGAATTTGGGACAAATGAAATAACCTTTGAATGCAGAACATAAATTCTGAAAAATTTCAAAGCCTTTACCAGTGCATAAGCCTGCTTTTCCAATATACTGTATTTGAGCTCAGAGTCTCTGAGAGTTTTACTGAAGAAGGCAATAGGCTATTCCAATCCTTCTTTATTTTTCTGAAGTACGACTACTGCAATTGTGTCTTCTGATGCAAATGAAAAAGTGAGAAATTCTTTGGTAAAATCAGGACTTACCAATATGGGTGCTTCAGTAAGAGATACTTTGATTTTCTCAAATGTAGCCTTTGCCTCAGAAGTCCACTTGACTTCTTGATCCTTCTTTAGCATGGCTGTGATCTGTTTAATGGTCTCAGCAAAATTGGGAATGAACCACCGCAGAAAATTGATTTTTCCAATGAATGATTGAACATCATTTTTACTCCTAGGTAAACTAATCTTCAGTATAGCTTTCACTCTTTCAGGATCTATTCTGATGCCATCAGCAAACACCAAGTGACCAAGTAGTTTACCTTCTTGCACAACAAAATGTGACTTCTTTGGATTTAGAGACAGGCCAAATTTTCTGCATTTTAGGAAGGTCTGTCTCAAATGTTTCAAATTCTCATCATCTGACTGTGAGAAAACAGTAATATCATCCAAATATATGACCACAAACTTATCTTTTTCTCCCACAAATGCAATGTCCATTTCTCTCTGAAAGGTTGCTCCAGCATTCATCAGGCCAAAAGGCATCTTGTCATACATGAATGTCCCCCAGGAAGTTGTAAAAGATATCTTCTCCTTATCATCAGGGTGCATAGAAATCTGATTGTACCCTGAGAAACCATCCACCATATAGATCCTTTGTGCTCCAACCACTTGCTGCAATACCTGTTCAATCTTAGGAAGAGGATAGTTGTCTTTTAATGAAGATCTATTTAGGTTTCTGAAATCAACACATAATCTGATCTCTCCATTCTTTTTTCTGACAGGGACCAAATTTTCCACCCAAGAAGAATACCTGAGAGGAACTATGATCTTAGCATCCAACAGCTTTTTTATTTCTTTTTCAATCATAGGAAACAAAGCTGGGTTAATCCTCCTTAGCTTCTGTCGGAAAGGTTTAACATTTGGTTTTAAGGGAACTTTATGCTGTATTATTCCTGTATCATATGTTCTTATTTCCTCATAAGACCATGTAAAAACATCTACATGCTCTTTTAACAGCTTGATATACCTGCTTCTTTGTTCAGCTGTAAGTGATTTAGAAATTTTGACCATTCTAGGATGTTCAGCTGAACCAATATTGCAGTCTATCACATTCTCTTCTGAATATTGAACCACGGTATTTGAAGGTGTATCATCCTTTGTAAATATTATTTCCGGAGGTACCAAACCTTTTGGAATGAATTTTCTCTTTAACTCAATGATTTTATGACCAACAATCTCATCTTCAGCAAACTCATCTTCCCGACCTTCTTCTTCATCTTCCTCTTGATCAATCTGATAATTTGAAAACTCATGTGTAATATCTAGGAACATTTTAATCTCAATTTCATCCTCGAACACCCTCCAATGTTTCACATTATCAGGTACAGATGGTCTGTACCTCACTTCAATTGGATACCTCAACTGAGTAGTCTTAGGAATTCTGAAATGTGTGGCAGCCAATGCTAAAGAATATGCAGTGTCATTGTGATTCCTTGGAATATGAGTGATGTTAAATGCTATAAAATAATTTTCAAGCATATCCCATACCTCATTCCGATAGATTTTCAGCAAACCCTGCTTCACTTGATAGTTGCTCTTCACCTGCTGAACAACCAATTCGGAGTCGCCAAATGCAGCAATTTGCTGAATGCCCAAGTCTTTAGTAGCTTTCAATCCTAATAACAGAGCCTCATACTCAGCAGTGTTGTTAGTGGTGACAAACTCCAATTTATACATGAGCTTCACTATTTCACCTCCAGGGGAAATGAGAAGAACTCCAGCTCCAGCACCCTCCTTGCATGAAGATCCATCAAAATACAATTGCCACAGTGCATCTTCTTCCTCTCTGCTATGTTTTATTGGCTATTCTTTTTCCACTTGTAATAGACCAGCAGAATTATCCTCATCACTGAAATGTAACATGCACGTACCAAGATCTTGATCAACAGAGTATAGTGGGTGATTGGTGGGGTTTTTATCATCTATCACTATGTAAGCAAACTGCAGCTCTTTGTACATCCTTCTATTTTCTCCACCAAACACAGGAATGGTGGCATATGAAAAGTCCATTTGTAGGGTTCCTCCAACCTTATTTGCCCAAGACCTAGACAGAAGTAATCCAAACTTCAGTGTTATGTCAGCTACCACAACATCCATTATTACACTTTTCATGGGCAACTGAGCCAGGCTAACTACCATGTCTTTTATTACACCTAGACATTTTAGTGCTTGGGAGTCAAAGGCATACAGGTCATGGTAAGGTTTGGTAATACTCAAGCCCAGAGCTTCCATAACAGCCTTTGGAATCAAATTGTGGGATGCTCCTGAATCTAAAAGGCAATTGTGAATCATTTGATCATGGATTGTCAGGGTGACATAGAAAGGAGGTGAAGCACCAGCCTCATTTTCATTTTTTTCAGCTAGGGCTGATCCAATGAAGATTCTAGGGTTTTCTTCCTACAGATTAATTGTGTCTGAAACAGGCTGATTACTTGCTGAATTCATCACTTTCAGAACTGTTTCTTTATATGAAGGATTCTTTAATTTTCCTAATTCATTCTCCAAACTGAAATTCTGAACAGATTTATTTACCTCTTCAACCTCTGGAGTCTTCTTTGATTTTTATGCAACTTGCCTTTTTTCTGGCACAGGATCAGTTGTTTGTTTAGCAGGAACAGTGGCAGCAGGAACAACAACTTTCTTCTTTGGGGCTTGTACCACTTGCTTTGGGCCTGATCTAAGATTTATAGTCTTCTTGAGTCCATTCTGATGTACAGCAGCAATTACATCAGTCTTTTCCATATCCAAGTCATCCTCAGCTTCAAACATATCAGCATCATAATATTCTGCATTCATAAATTATTCCTCAGTAACAAAACCTCCAGAGAATCCTTCTCCAAAATGATTCATATCTTGATCAGTCTCATTTTCTTCAAAGAGAAGCTCTTCATCAGCTACATTATTCTGAAGAGGTGGTGGCACTCTTTGATCTTCATTTTCTCTCCTTTCTCGCTGGATATCATTGTTCCTTTGTTCTCCAGGCATAAAACGGGGAGCAAATTTCCTTCTGAACTGATTCTGGTTATTTGGATTTCGTTCAGCTTCTGGAGCAGGTTTGCCAGAATTCTTTTCAAGATCTAATTTATTCAATTTTGCAGTGAGAATATTAACCAGCTTAGCCATTTCATCAATCTTAGCTTCAGTAGAATGAGGAGCAGAACTTCCTGAAGTTGCTTCCTTCTTTCCTTTTTTATCATAAAGCTGCTGGGTTGTTTCTTTCTTAAGTCTGTTTGAAGCCAATAAATTGGACTCTACCTCCAATGCTGCATCTTGCATGTTCAACAAGGTGATAGGTCTCCTTTCTCTAAGGAATAAAGAAAATTTGTGATCAAAGGAATTTGCATAGGTAAGTTTAGCTGATGTTTCAGTAGGCTTAATTTCTGCTGGAATCCTACTATACATTTTGTTAAACCTTTTGGAAAAATCTGCAACAGTTTCCTCTTTTTTCCTTCTGAGAGCTCCAAACTCAGTTATATAGTAGGTGTGGTCTTTTGTGTCTCCCCATTGCCTCATGAAGAGATCACGGAGCTCTTCAATTATAATGATCGAGTTGGCAGGCAACTCTCTGAACCATTTCCTTACATCCCCATCAAGGCTTTGAACGAATACCCTCATCCATACATCTTTGACCTCAATGTTTTGATTGTCAGCATAACTTAGGAAATCCTCCCAATGTTCTTCAGCAGTGATTTCCCCCTGTCCATTGAACCTAGGCATATACTTCTGGTAATCACCTCCAGGAAATGTATGTAAAGGCTAAGGTAAGACTAATGGTGCATACCTGGATACAACCATCCGGTTCATCATGTCTATGGGAGGGTTTTGGGCTGCCATTTTTGGACTGACTGGTTTTGAAGATGAGGAGGCTTGGCTAGAAATTGACTAAGAAGAACTTTTACCTAATTTCAGTTGAAAAAGAGGTATTTTACCAGGAGAGGCAGCTTTGGATTTTCTAAAGGATTGAGGATTTGTAAAGATTTGAAAAGAGCTATCAGGTATAATAGGCTTGATCCAAGGTAAGGTTTCAGCTGAATGTATTGAAGCATCCAACTAGTCAGGGTCACAGAGGGCTGGTAAAGATTGAGACCTTCTAAGTTTTCTTGTTGTTTTCAATATTTGTTTAGGGTCTGAAACCCCTAAATGTAATGGTGAAGTAGGTCTGTTCCTGGTTCCCACTCCTCTAGAAGCCACTGTGTCAAACTTTGGTGAAAATAGCCTTATAAAATGCTGGTTTAAGTCCACCTCTTAAAACCAGTAAAACTGATAAGTATCCCAGGGAATATATGTCTTCAACTTCTTCCCCGGCAATGACGCCAAAGATGTTTGTGCCAAAAATTGTTTCCAAGGCTAAAAGAAACAAGCCAACACAATCTCAAATAAAACTCAATAAAGTAAACTAGGTTTTAGGGTTTCTGTAATGTTTTATTGGTTGTAAACTTTGGGAAAGGATAGGGAATACACTCATGAGCAAAGTAATAACTGAATCATAAACAAAAGAAGACAGATATGCATAATATATTCACTAAAATCCAACAGAACATGATATTGAATTTCATTCATAAAAGAAAAGCATCACCAACATATAAACATAAACCAGTAATGAGTATATCAATTAAGCAACTAAACAAGCTGAACAATGAATCCAACACAAAACTGAACGGTGAAAAGTTTCATATATCTCATAATTTTATCATCAAATGCATACAAGAGTTTTGATACTTAACTCATGAACAAGTCTGAACTCATGAACAAGTTGAAGACCTCCTGAAGCTATCCCAAAAATTGAACCCTCTCAATCACTTTCTAACCTCTCTAAATACTATTCTTTACAAAATTAGTTAGGGATCTAACCCTAACTTCCTTCCATGAGCTTGATGAGATAAAGTAAAATGTACAATATTATAAAACATGACATTTTCTAAAAATAGTAAAAACTAACTAATATGTTTCTCAAAAAGATAACAAATAACTGATTGAAAAATGGACTTATAGATATTTTGCTGCCTCGGCTAGCAGAGCAATGCCATCTAATGCTTGAGCTTTCTTCTTAGCTCGCCTCTGCTCCTACTCCATGTCAGTTATCTTCTTGGTGAGATCCTCACTTCTCTGCTGCAAGTCCTTGGTTGTCTTCTCCAACTCTGTATAGTGCAAGTCAGTGGTTCTTTTTCTCTTTAGAACCTCTTTAGATACTACTGTTAGCTCCTGACAATGGCCATTGACATCCTAAAGATCTTCTCTAAGCCTTCTATTAGCCATCATCAGCCCCTCATTGATCTCTTGCATATAGTTCATCTGTTGTTTGTACTGCTTAATAATTTTCTGCAAGTTTTCTTTATCTGAATCAACTGACCTTTGTGTCATGATCTCTTGTTCATAACTGGGTATCTCAGGCATGTCAAACCTCTTAAAAATGTATGCATCCTTGTTTAACAGGTCTGTGGAAACAACAGGAATATAGGGTCTTTCAGAATACCTGCTTGCCTAAGTATAAGTTCATCTTCATCTTCCCATTCTTGATCTTCAACAGGAGGTATTTCAGCCTTTTCTTCCTGCTATTGCTTTAAAATTTCATTTCTTATTTCAAGAAATATGGAAAACAATTCAGACTCGGGCTGCCCTAACTCCTTTACTGACTGTTCTTTTTGTTTTCTTAATACAGACTGGGTTTTATCACAGGTATAAGAGACTTAGATCATTTGAAGTATTCCAGACTCTACACTACAATTGATGACTGTCATTCAATTTAATTTTTCTAATGGCTTTCCATCCCTAGCATGTATTCTTACCCCTATTTATTAATACCAAAATTAATCCTCAAACCCTTTTGTTATCACCTATCAACAATTTATGCATAGTAAGACTTTGCAAATGTGATATCAATTACTAGCTTCTCAGGTTCACTGGAGACTGCTTGTCTGTTGGATGAGAAAAAATAGGACAATCTGCAATCTATTCACATTATGCTTCCTGTAGCCTTAGTATCAAAAATGAAACTAGGTCTCCCTGTAATATTAGCCATTCAACGCACTTGTCCCACTGTGTATACGTATTAGATCTTTTTGTGAAGTTTAAGTACTATAACCTACACAGTTTTCAACACAGCCTTTTGCAAACTTCAGCAAATGAATAGTTCAATATAGAGCTATTTTTCAGTCCTCCACTCAGCAGAGAATCTCAGAATGTCTTAGGTAGTTATTTCTTTGGCCGAAATTTCATTTAAAAGCACAATTTAACATTTCCCTCGATCAATTTTGATAGAACGAACTCCACCGAAAAAGCCCCAAATTTTCAGTTATATTGGCTTATCGTGGAATACCTTTTAATTGATCAACTGTAGATACTTTGAAACACTCTTCATGCTGTTTGAGTACCATCCTGAAAGATACAGGTGTCTTTCAAGGTCCAATTTAACCCCAGGTGTCAAGATGAAGAAGCCCTACTTTTCTATGCGACTATGAAAACCTCCACTAAGCTTTGCAACTGTAATCTTCATGTTTTTAGGCAGGCACCGTCATTCCATTAACTGCTCAGCTTTGGGAAAGAGATAAGAAGTAAATCTCCTCAGATTAAACTTGATTTAACCGACCATCTGTCGTGATAAGATGCTTTATAATTCATGATGACCAGGCTCTTCTTCACGTTATGAAACCACCTATTCTCATGATGATTCCTGAGACAACACGTAGTAAACTCTCCAAAACACGTGATTAGTCACTCATCATTCGAAAACATGCCAAATTTTTGCTAAAAAAATCGGAGGAATTGAGAGTCACGATATTCTTGTAGCGCTCCTTCATTATTTTTTTCACTTGCGCTACAAGAATATCATTAACGCTATTTTATCGTTGTTTCACAACTTTTTGTCATTTTGCATGAAGTTTTAAAGCTGTTTGAGTAATGACTAAGCTCAGAATATGATTTGTGAGTCCATTATTTGATATAATGACTTTAAAAAAACCCCTTCAAAATGTAAAGGATGAAAAAAATAAAGAAAAAATATAAAGGCCAAGTTTAAAATTTCACCTAACAACCAAAAATTCTCCTAAAAGAAGCAAATAATCAAACTAAAGAAAATGAGTAACTTGAAATAAAAATGCAAATCAAACAAAATTTGAAGAAACAAATCACTGACTTAACACATCCTATCTTAAAGCTCTTCCCGTGGGCTCTACTGAAGATCATATTGAGCATTAATACAATGAACCTGTAGGGATCTTGGAGAGTGGAGGTGTCATACTCTCCAAAAGGTCTAGTTCAGAAATTTTTCCTGGGTATCATCATTCTTTTCACTGTCTCCACCAGATCCATAGCTATCTCCTTTAACCAGCTTTCTATCAAGTAAACCTGGGGTAAGGGCAGATGATAAGCCTTAGAGACATATGCAGGGCTATATGCAGCATAGTCTTGCTTGGCAGTGTTCTCTAGAATCATTGTTGTTACATCTTCCCTAGGAAGAATCCATCCTATCACTTTTGAATAAGGAAATAACTCAGGTCTCATGGCTACTTTCATTAGAGTTGATTTCTCAATGTTGGCATATATAGTCAGCTCCTCAAAACTGGCATCAGGTACATCCTGGTTGGCAATCATTCTATATATCTCTCCCCACTTGTAGTCCAGTTCGACCCTAGTGGATTCTTTTGTATGTTTGTAAATATACTATACCTTGGTGATGATCTCTACTTTGGGTTCTCCTTCAACCACAGGAGGCTTCTTATTTTCTCTCTTCAATATTTTTTCGTTGTAACAATCACCCTGTCACAGTCAAAACATGTTCTTAGACCCACTGAGTTATTAGCAAGTGTTTTAAATAATAAACAAGAAACTATATAAATTTATTTACCTCCTCAATATGCATGCTGAGAAATAAGCTACACACAGTATTCAATGCATCAAAGAATTAACAAGGAAAAGGAAAAGTCCTGTGGGCTACTTCCTAAAACTGCCTAAAACCCCACTGTCTGTAAACTTCACAACATCAAAAAATACTTTATCTTAGCTCGGGCTGCATCAAAATAATATGATGTAAAATATAGGGATGAATCAAAATAATCCTACCACTTGTCTTCAAAACCAAAATCAATAATATTAAACCCTACGTAGCGCTCGTCCTGGCGAAAAACCCTAAACCGACCAAAATTGAAAAAACCTCCGCAATCCCATGAGATAAGGTAAACGCACAAGAAATGGTTTAACACCCCTAGCTAACCATGGAAAAACCAAGAAAAGGTTGCTATAGACAATGAAACGCTTGTCTGCAACCCCACTCTAACCCCCCGTGCTGGAGCGAATGCATCCATAACGGAAAAGATCACACAGACTTCAATTTTTCCTACTAAGAAAATGTAAGCAGCTAAAAACTTAAGAATCTATATCTTCTAAGTAAAAACAACTGTGGAAAACCATAAGGGCTAGAAATCTCTTTATATAGACAACCCTAACTAATGGAAAAACCTAGCCAATGAAATAAAACCTAACAGTTCCCAAATAACCAATAAAACCAAAGATAGCAAAGTCGTGGTTCACCTACCTGGAAAATAGCAGTGTAGTTGACGGGATGGACAAACCTTCATGGTTGCAACATGAGCGAATCAATATTGGATAGCTAGGAACATGCAAATCGGTGCAGTCGACAAGGACCAGTGCAAACGACAAGTTAGAATGGATAAAACAATAAAAATAACATTCCCCACATATATATAACCCTCAGCGGAATCATGACGGTTAAAAACCCTATCGGGAATCACAACTTATGTCAGTCGGAAGAATATTTTGGAGGATAGCTGCAACAATGGGTGAAAAACCAACTACAGACCCAAGATATTTTAACATTATCAATCATCGGCATCACTAGACTCTAAGTGCGGAACCTCTAGATGGATATTTCTCCGCAACATCGGTGCTGTAAACTGCTATCATCGTGACTCCACTCATTCTAATGGATGTCGAAGATCAAAACACCTAAAATCTAGAGAGTCGACAAGGAAAAGTACTAACTTTCAGAATGATTCAACAATAGGCTCCTGTAACGTTAGAAATTACAAGAACTAACAATCTAGCTCACTCTTGTAAAACATTCCGATAGCGCTAAAAAAATAATCGAAAATTAAAAATTCTAAGTGTTAAGCTCGAAAAAAAAACAAAGATGAAAAGGCAGGAAAAAAAGGTTTCGATGTATCAGTGAGGGAGTCGGAAGTACTTCTGATAGGCTTGACCATTTGGATTTCGTAACGTCAAAAAGATAGTATACTATGCTTCTTATATCGAAAGCATAGTCAACTAGTTTTTCGATACAGAAAATGTAAAAGATCAAGCTTTTAAGGAAAAGATCTGAACTTCAGGGCAACTTTAGTGAAAACCAAATACTCCTAGGCAAGATCTAATAAAAGAAAATAAAAAGGAGGGCCCTAAAATTGAAAATTTTGGGGACAATAGTTGCAGATGCAACAATTGGCGACTACCTGGTGAACACAGATCTCTGAACAATTTTACTCTTTGATCAACAGACTATTTGGATAATACCAGCATGCTGAATTCTTCAAGATATCTAGATTTCCCAAATGGAAGATGTATGTGCTTTAATCATTTATTATAATCCAAGTCAGGGAACAAGGGAACCAACATTTCAAAGTCTAGATAACTCTTTTGAGTCCAAGAATATGAGTTTCATTTTTACCTCTATCTTTGAGTAGTTTCCAGCTTAGACACCACAGGATTGTAATATATGGTAAACAGATATATCCATTTGTTCCTCATTCCAATGCCATTTTGTACTTTTGGTGCTTTTGGAATTTTGTCCTCTATGAGTCCTCCTGCATGACTTCTTTCTAAAATTTTTAATTCAGGCTCCTCTATCCATAGTGTCCTTTTGTGTGAGAGATATATTTAGTTTTCAGCTCACGGACGAAGAAGAACTTCGACAATGTTAATATGGTTTAGTACTTTGCTTTAATACATATTGCTTTTCCAAGGATATTTTGACTCTTATTGGCCTTTTTGGCTTTCAATTCATGGCATGGAATCATTTAAATATAATATACTGTTTACCTTGCTTCCTTTCCATGGGTCTTTTGTTGTCGCTCCCTAAGACATTTTTTTAGTGTGAGATGAATGGAGCCCCGAAATAGTATTATGGACCTTTTGATCCTGATTTATTTCACAACGATTAAGTAGGACTTCAATGTGTTCATAATCATTTAGGAAACTGCTAAACTTGAAGAAGTTCTTTCAAATATCAAATGAATTAATAACACACAGTCTTGTAATCAAAGATTTGGGTTTACCCAAAATTCTGATGAACTCCATGCAACCAAAATTCGTGCTTCTTTATTAAAATCACAAACAATCAAACTCTAACTAAACAAACCAAAACCTTAAAAATAAAAATAAAAAATAAAAACAAACCAAATGTTTATTTATGTACAAGACAACCAAAACAAAAGATCAAGAAAAATAAGGTTTGAGAACTAAACCATTTACTGGTAAGTTCTCTTCCCACCCTTGTAAGTCTTACAACTTGTAAGTTGAGGGGCCAAGATTTGCTGCAATTTGAAAAGGGCCTACCCATAACTGCTGAAACTTAGTGTGCTTTCCCTTTTCATCATGTGGGTGATCCCACTTAAGAACCAGATCTCCTACTTCGAATTCTTTGTTCCCAGCTTTATGTTTATCAAACCAATGCTTCACTATTTCCTGTTGATACTTAAATATTTCTTTGGCTTTGGACCTAGACTCTTCTGACTTCAAAAGATTATAGATTCTGATTTGTAGAATTTCATTATCGATACCCCTAGATTCTTGAGCTATTATGGAAGATGGCAACATAATATTAGGAGGAAGAATAGCTTCTTTTCCATAAACAAGAGTGTATGGTGACACACCTAAGGAATTCTTGGGTGTGACTCTATTAGCCTAGAGAGCATTAGGTAACGCCATGCCAACTTCTTTCATTATCTATTATGGTTTTCTTTAGAATCGTAATCAGATTTTTGTTTGTGGATTCTTCCAAACCATTTCCTTATGGGTAATAATTTGAAAAATAATGCAACTTGATTCCTCTCTCATTAGCAAATGCAATTAATATAATATAAGAAAAGTAAGTAGCATTATAAAAAACCAGGGAAATTGGAACCCCAAACCTGGTCATAATGTGATTCTGTAAGAAATCCATGACTGCAACTTCATTTACTTTTCATAACGGGATATATTCGACCCATCTGGTGAAGTAATTAGTTGCTGTTAGAATATACTTGTGCTACGAGGAATAATTTGGGTTTATTTCTCTAATAATATCGATTCCCCATTGTTTGAATGGTTATGATATAATTACTGGTTTTAACGGCCTTGCTACTTTAGCTTGTCTTCCAACACCTCTCTGACAAGCATCACATTTTCTAACATGAGTATGAGAATCCTTAAACAGTGTAGGCCAGTAATATCCAACTCTGAGACTCTTATGTGTTGTTGTGTCTCCAAAAAAATGACCGCCAGCAGGCCCATCATGCAATTCTGCTATGACCTTCTTTGCATCTTCCTATTCTAAGCTCCTGAGAAAAACTCCATTGTAGTTCTTTTTGAATAGTACTCCATCCATTATCTGATATGAAGCTGATTTTAGATGTAATGCTCTCCTTTGTTCGAGACTCTAATGCTCCGACAAATATCCTTCTTGGAGGTAATGGACTAGGTCCCAGTACCGGGAATCTGGAGCTGTAAACAAAGGACATACATCCACCATATGTAGCTCAGATTCATTATCCCAGCTATTTTCTTCGTTGTTTTGACCTTCAGTCATTAGTTTACGCAATCCTTGTCCTTTTACTATGGATGCTGGTTTGAACTCGAGATCGTATTCTTGTAAATCCATCACCCAGTTGCCTCTTCTTTCTCCTAAATCCTTTTGTACAAAAAGAGATCATACAGTTGGGTGTGGAACTATTACTTTGGTGTGATTCTTAAGTATATATGGCCTAAACTATTTTACTGCTTTAAAAAATGCATAAGCTTGTTTATCAACTGCTGGATAATTGAATTCAACTCCATGTAGACCAGTGATCATAAATGATATGGGGTAGTCATCTCCCCCATCTTCCTTTTGTGTAAGCACAACTGCTAACGAATCATCAAACACAAAAGTGTACAGAATAAAATCCTTTTCAAAATGTGGAATTTTGAGTAATGGTGCATGAGCAATAGATGTTTTTATCTTGCTGAATGCATTCTTCTCCACATCAGTCCATTTGAATTGTACACTCTGTTTAACCATTTGATGCAAAGGTTTGACGATTTGAGAAAATTCGGGTACAAACCTTCTCACGAAATTGATTGTCCCCATAAATGATTGCATACCCTTTTTATTATGGGGTAAAGGGATCTATTCTATGGCTTTAATCCTCTCTGGGTCTATGGATACCCCTTTCTTAGGAATAACAAAACCCACTAGCTTTCCTTCTGTGACTACAAACACGCATTTCTTAGGATTTAGTGAAATACTATATTTTCGACAACGTTCGAAAATTTGTTTCAATTGAAATTTATGTTCCTCTCTCTTTCTTGAAAATATTGTGACATCATTTAGATAAACCACAATACTATGACCAATCAGACTATGGAAATCTATATCCATGGCCCTCTGAAAAGTAGCTTCAGCATTAATAAGTCCAAAGGGCATTCTCCTATAAGCAAAATTTCCCCATTTGGTTCTGAACATGGTTTTAAGCCTGTCTTCTTTAGCTACTAATACTTGATTATAACCGGATAATCCATCTAATAATGAAAATAGTTTAGAACCTGAAACCATCTGTAGTATTTGCTCCATGGGTGGGACCGAATAGTTATCTTTATCTGACGCACAATTAAGATTTCTGAAATCTACATAGAGCCTGATTTATCCTAACTTTTTTCATACTAGCACCAAATTAGAAACCCATTCCGAATTTTTGACTTTAAATATGATTTTGGCATCCAACAATTTTTTCACCTCGCTTTGAATTAACGGTTCCAACTTAGGATGCATCTTCCTCAAAGGCTGTTGGTAAGGCTTGATTCCACCTTTAATTGGGATGACATGTTGTATGATCTTTGTGTCATAAGTTTTAAGCTCTTCATAGGTCCAAGAAAACACATCTTTGTACTATTTGAAAATATTTATGAACATACTGCTTTCACCTGGAGAACAACACTTCCCCAAATTTACATATTTAGGTGTGGCTTCAGTCCCCAAATTTATCAGCTTGAGTTGTAAGGACGAGCTATGAGTCTTGACATTCGCTAGCTTTCTGAATTTGTTATCTAAATCAAACATTCATTCCAAGGTCCTGACTCCTTTAGACATAAAGTTTCCAAATTTTAATTATTCTTTATGTTCTTCATCATCTATTATTGCTCCTTTGAAAGTATCATCATTCATCAAACACTCCAAAATGTGTTGATCATCATCAAAAACCCGTAGATTGGTGATCATATCTAGAATAGAAGGCATGAAAAGTAATTTAATAGAGCATCTATTATTTGAAGGTACTAGCCTTGCAATTGAGGTAGCTAGTAAATCAACTGCTGCATTCTTTAATCTAGGGATGGACACAATATTGAATGTATGAAAATTTATAAGAAAACCCCAAAATTAATTTTGGTAAGCTTTCAAATGCCGTGAAATACAGTGTATTTTGTTTCGAATTTGCTTAACAACGATTTCAGAATCTCCATATACTTTTAGATTTTTTACTTTCATTTCTATTTCTTTTTTAAGTCCCTGAACTAGTGCTTCATATTCAGCTGTGTTATTTTTCCATTCTAATTCTAACCTACAAGAAAGAAAATGTTTATTTTTCCTTGGATCAATCAGGACACAGCCATCCCCTGATCCTTCCAATGTTTTAGAACCATCAAAATAAAGAGTCCAAAAACTATCTACCTCTACTAAATTTGAATTACAGACTACATCTGAAACTAGATCTACTATATTACAGTCAATCTCATCAGCCCATGAAACTCGAAGGAGATCGGGCTGGGTGTCAGGTATACTGCTGGCTTCTTCAGCTTGGTAATTTTTTGGTTCCAATTCAATGAAATAATTCCCAATACAGAGTTTACTGGTTCATTTTTTCCCTCTAAATGAGTGACATTGTATTTCATTTGAGGTTCTCTTAATACTTTTATCTAATTTGGACTTCCCTTATGAGGAAACCAAAGATTATGTGACCAATCTGATGCAAAGTATTTGTCTAACCTTGCTGACTAGTCTTGACTCAAAACCAGTCCATAAGTATCTGGTATGTCTGCTACTACAATGTCGATGTACTGACATATCCTCTCATTTGTAGATAAGCGAATCAAAACATCCTCCATTTCTCCTATTACTTTTATAGTTGTCCTGTCTGATTGAAGAACTTGCCAAGTAGATGGTTTAGGTTGACCATTGATTTTCTTGCATACTGAAACTGGCATAACGTTGCCTGATGCTCCTAAGTATACTAAGCATTTGTGCACATTATAGTCGAAAATTTCAAAAGTTAGGAGAAATGCTAGAGTTTTATACTTAGACTTCCCTCCTAAACTTGCCTCACCAATTTCTTCCTCGGGTTGGTTGTCACTAGGAGGATCCTCTTCTGGTATCTCAAGTGATTTTAAAAGCTTCTCTTTTTGCTGAGGTATATTACATATTTCAAACAATGAGATATTCGCTTTATATTTTTAAATGTCTTCCACAATATCATATCCCATCTCAGGGTCTTTGAGATTCTTATTGACATTATCAATATTAACTTCAATAGGCTTAAGAGTTGTGTTGATTTTCTTTGGATATTGAGTTGAAATGGTAAATTCAGGTATTTTAACAGTGGCAGTGTTTTTCTGTATCTTATTCATGTTTTCTTGAAGTTTCTTAATCTTAGGAAGTATTGACTTATATTCTTTTAACAGACTCTGACTTCTATTGTTACATTAGTTTCTGGTGTTTCCTCCTCTATTAGAAAATATTCTTCTCCTATATCAAACTGTTGCAGCTACAACATTTTCCCAAATTTCTAAAAAAAATTGGACCCTCCTTTACTTTGGATTAGTTCAGTCCTTTTCTTGGTTTCATCCTGTTGATTTTAACTTATGGATTTTGAAGCGCCTTCATGAAATTTGAGAACTATCGATCGACTGGTTTCTCATCGTTTTCATGCCTTAAATTTCATCTTAATTGAGTCCCTTGCCGTTTTTGCAAAACTCTTTTAAAGCTTTCGTTTTAAAGCCTTCTTGTAGCGGGAGTTAGTTTGTTGACAAGCCCGCCGTTGCGGGTGTGTTTCGGATCCTCCTAACCTATGGTCGGGCCGCCGTTGCGGGTGTTCTTCAGCTCGTCTTTTTCTTTTCTGCCCCGCCGTTGCGGGTGGCTTTCGAAACTTGATTTTTTGTTCCACCCCGCCGTTGCGGCCCTTCTTCGAATCTTGGTTGTCGTGTTTGTGAGCTGATCGTTGCGGGAGTTAATCTTTTTGTCTTGCCGTTGCGGGTGGTAAAACTTTGTGGCTGTTGCAGGCGTTGTCTTCATTTCGCGTCGGAAGGAGATGAACTCCACCCTCGCCGCCGTTGCGGATCAATGGGAAGTCCGGAGATGTTGTTTACTGTCGACTATGTGTATCAGAGCCTTGGAGAGTGTTGACTTCCCCGTTGCATCCGCCGTTGCGGGAGTCGCCAAACTCCTGGTCATCCGACAAATGAATCTGCTGCCGCCCGACCACGTTTCTCGATCGCATGACTTATGTTGTGCGTTGCGGGTTATGGAGTAGTGAGCATGGTCCGCCGTTGCGGAGAGGGGGAGTTTTAGTCGCCCGACTGACTTACGTGATCGCTCCGACGGAGTTGACTGGTCACACGTGCGAGGTTTTATATATACGGGGCGGGGTTTTTATTGTTTTTTTTTTGCACCCAAGTTGTCAACACTGTCGAGCTCGCGAGTCATGTGGAAGCATCATACCGGTACCTGCGTCCAGCTGTTGATCGAAGGCTCCATCATTGTCGCCATTTCGTTTGTGCACTCCTGCCAGGTAGGATCTTAACCCCCTCTTTTCAAGGTTTCGGCTGGGTTACTTAGGATGTGTATAATGTAGAAGTTACGGCCCGTAGTTCCATTTTTCTCACAAACGGGGTTTTTTACCCACGACTAGGGTTGTCGGTCTCATTTTCCTAGTAGTTGCACCCGCGTTTTATCTTTTTGGGGTGGATAACTTGTGTGGTTAGAGGGATTGGTTTTTTCCCTTTTATAAGGCCTGCATTTTCATCTACCTCCTCTGTTTAGTTCATCCCTAGCGATAGAGGAAGACATGGTGCAGGCGGTCGTTATGCTGCCTGCACCTGGTTATTTCTTGTTATGATGAGGTCCTTGAAAAAATTTGGATAGGGTTTTCACCGTTTTTCCATGATAGACACCCGGCTGTTCGATTCCCTGTTCCTCAAGCCCTAATCTTAGCCTCCGCGCTGCGCATTTACCATCATCGGCCACCATGAAGCCCTAGGGCCGTGCTGCAGTTATTATTTGAAGCTTTGGGGGTATAATGAGTAATGGCGCTGATTGGTTTCCCCTACGCGAATGGTTGTCATGGGTGCCCGTATTTCATGACCGCACCAATGTAATTGTCATGTCCGCGAGCGGCATAGGCTTTGCTATTCTTATCCTTGCTAAAGCTTGTTTAAGTTTACAGGATAGTCGTGTTGATTTTGTACTCACATTACTTACCGTCATTGTTATAAATTGGCATATTGATTAGTCTTGATGGAAGACCGTTTGATGAAGTAAATCCTTTAGCATTTATGGCTCGTTATATTGCAGAAATGATTTGAGTTTGTGCTGATAGTTCAAATGGTCAAGTTGTGCATACATATGTGTTGCTTTCTTACTTATACACCGATATAAGACAATAGCACAGCTCAAAAGATTGCATGACTAGTTCAAATCCTTCAATGTAAAGAACCTATGTCTGATATCATTATAGCCACATAGACAAATGGAGAAAGAATAAACTGCTTCTTAATATTTTCAAATTTGAATTGCTTAATATCATGATGTTTTACATTGCAGGAATATTTCAATATGTCCAGGAGATAGAAAAAGAAGGCCCCTGTGGTAGAAGAGCAAACAACAATAGAGGCCGACCTACCAACTAAGTACATATATGAGGATACACAGTGTGTCACAGGGGTGGACCCTGAGTATAAGTGGGGAGACATACACAGGATGATTTCCCGTAGGGAAGTCCCCGATATGGGCCTAGAGGAGGAACACATCTACGCAAACATAGAAAAATCTGCAATCATGAAGGTTGCCACCAGGCCAGAAATGTTTCCATGTGCTGAGTTGATGAGGTGGATCCTTCCACACACAAACCATGGTTCAATGCTTATCTGTAATGTTGAAGGTTAGGGCTATGCTTCCTTTAGCCCTGGATATGTAGCCTTAGCCTACCACTTTCCTGAACCTCAAGTTTTCTTGTCCAATAAGTGGTTGGACAATCTCAGGATGGATTTGATAGAAACCATGAGAAAGATGCTATTACCAGGGAAGCTCTATAGAAATAGAGCTACTGAAGATTATGACACAGCCACCCTTAGACCCCCGTACAGATTCATAGCTCTAATGTTGAATAGGATCTTCGGGAGGGCCAATGGTAGATTATTCAAATTCGAATGGATACCCCTGATGTTCTATGTGGCCACTGAAGGGACCATATTCAACTGGTCCGGCCTGGTATCTAGTAGTCTGTCTTCCTGTATAGCTGCAGCAAAAGGAGGAGTACAACAGAAAAAATCCGAGTTTTACATGAGCTCGATCTTGATTGACTGTATAATGTGCCACCAGCCCTTCCCCGGGCTCAAATGTGTTTGGGACAGGGATAGAATGCCCGTATATGTAGCCTTTAAGCTATTAGGGGCTCATCAATACCATAGTTACTACCGAGAAATCTGTGAACATTTTATCATGCCTCTGCACACTCTTGTCTTCCGAAAGGAATGTGACTGCATGTCTAAAGAAGCTATGCAGGTAATAGAGGAATATGGTGATTATTTCTTAACAGAGAACGGGATGTACCTGAGAATGTTTGGTGGGTCAAAGACACCTTATCTGATTCCCAAGTATGCAACAGATTATATCATCCATAAGGAGGCTGTGAGATAAGTATTTATTGACGGAGTTGTTCATTTCTTATTTTCAAAGAAGAAGGCTGTCTACCCACCCTTACCATTTAAGTTAGGCAGCTGCAGTTTCGCCAATGTGAAACAAGCTCCAGAATTTATAGAGGAACTAGAGAGGTTCCGCTTTGGGGAGATGACCTTCAGGAGAAATGACACCCATGAAATAATGGCCGAGCATTGCAGAAAACACAAGGTGTTTTATGAGTACACCCATCATTTCGACAATGATGAATCCGTGTTCAGAAGAGCCCCGAACATGACAGCACTCAATAAAAGGTTCAAACTGAAGCACTCCACCAAAGGTGGGAAAGGATCCGAACAAGAGAGGGCTGAGCAGGCTAAGGCTAAGGAAACAGCTCGAAGAATAAGAGAAGAGGCCCAAAGGATAGAAGATGAGGCTGCGGAATGGCTCCAGAAAGGAGAAGAGGAAAAGAGGAAAGCTGCCCAGGATGTAGCTGAAAGAGCAAAATAAACAGCTAGAGAAGCCGAGGAGGCTGCTAAGAAAGCAGCTGAGGAAGCCCAGAGAAGGATGAATGAAGAGCTTCGCAAACATGAAGCTGAGAAGATAGAATTGATACAACAATCAGCTTCTGAAATACCACCAGAACAAAGTCAGGGTGAAGAAAACCCTGAGGTGCAGACCATGCAAGTGCTCACTACTATCACTCCTACAACTCCCACGCTTCAATTAGTGCCCTTTGCACACAAAAAGGGGGAAGAAGTCCTTGATTTTAGCACAGTATACTATGATAGGGCTACCAAAAGGATTATGAGGAGAACTGAGCAAAAGATAGAGGCTGAAGGAATGACCAGCACAATGATAACTGATAAAGCTGTGATGGTCGGGACAGATAAAGATCCAAAGTTTTTCATAAGGGCTGGCAGGGCAGCAATAGATGCTACAAAGGACAATTTAGATCGAATGATGAAGGAGATAGACTCAACCAAGAAAACCTCAGCTCAGCTGAAGGACACCCTCAGGAAGGAAAGAGAAGATGGAAATAGGCTGAAAAGAAAGTATGAGAATGTGCTTAAAGAAATGGAAGCCACGAAGAGCGAAATCCATGCCATTCAACAAGAAGTACAGGTGAAAGAAACAACACAATAAGCCCTGGGAAAATCCCAGCAGGAGATTCAAGTTTTAAAGGATGAAAAGGAGCAGCTGAGGGTAAAGATGGAAGACCTGATGGAGCAACAAAAGATCATATATGAATCCAATACCTTGAGCATTAAGGAGCTGGAAAAGCAGCTGGAAGAAGCAAAGGCACAGCAGGTCAATCTGCAGCCAGTTAAAGATCACATCTTGGCTCAGAAAGCTAAGGTGCTGCACCTGCAGAATGCTCTAGAGGAGGAAAGATGTCAGGTCCTCCAGATTGACGGCAGAATGGACGAAATTTTAGACACAGCTTCTTATTTTGTGGACAGGTCGCAAGACATACTTGAAGTACTGACTTCAAGGATAACCCGGATGGAGGATGACAAATAAGTCCCGGCTGAGATAGTAGTCAAAGATAAACAAGCTTTGAAACGGGACCATGACCTGATAGAATTTGCCGTCAACACTGCAGAATATTTTCAGAAGAATGTCAAGAAAACAAAGGGAGCATGCGCAGAATTCTTTAGAAGAGCCCTGGTCGCATACAATCGTTGTCAGGCAGAAGCTGGGCAGAGATTACAAGAGTTCCCAACTCATGATGCATTTGCTGAAATGTTGCAGAAAAGGCAAGAAGATGAGGAAGCCAAAGTGCAATGCATCAGTGCTATTGATGAACCAATCCTCAGAAATGAAATAGGCCACTCAGCCATTAGTGTACAGCTCTTGGAGGAATAGGTACATTTGAACACAGCCAGAATTGAGGCCATTCAGAAGCAAGCTGACAAATTCGAGCTGAACATTCAGTTCCTGGAACCCAACTCGTTTGAGAGTCTCGCTGCTGAAGCAGCAGCTTGGAGAAAATTCTTGGAAGACCAAGCGGGCCCCTCCTCATGAGAAGGACTGGTCAAAATTTTGTATAATTTAATATTTTGTAAAGATTGTGGGAAATTGAAACGTTGGGGAGCCCAAAGGTCACTTTGGGCAACCCAACCAATTTTGCTTTTTGTATAAAACTAGGGAAAATAGAGAAGTGAGGGGCTTTTTCCCAGTTAGACTGGAGGACTTATTGTAAGAAGAACTACTTCATTTTGCAATAAAGAGTTGGTTTGCCTGTTGGATAAAGAACGGTGAAGTGTTCCAAATGCTGTACCATGGACGGCGGAAAGATGAATTACTTTGTTTTTCAGCTTATGTCTGTGAATCGTGAGATTGTTCTAACTTTATGACCTATGTCTGGTTGAATAATTTCTGATTTTATTTATGGAAATTTCACTTAGAGTAATGCATGTGTTTGTATATAACAATTGGCTATCTGGTTGTTAGAATATTTTCTCACTCATGTGTTGTAAACGTAAATAACAGCTATCTGTAATTTTGTTTATCATACATGAAAGTAGTACATTACTCACAAATAATCATATTCTGGCTCCTCGGGGATAGATAGTTAGTCATCTCATTTCATAGTTGCATATGTGGTTTAGATGTTTGTGAGCATAAGACGAGAGGTAAGAACCTGCACAGCACATTGTGTCGTTCCTTGCATCTTTATCACCCTGCATGGTTAAGATAGGAATATGCATTGCATATATTAAGTCAAAATACAAATTCCGGTGGACCGGGCCGCAACCGGTAAACCCTTGTTGTTACTTTGACCTACGATAGCCGGACCGTAAACCGGACGGATTCCCTATACCAAACAGTCAGCGGGCTAGTTGGGAACGCTGATTGGGGAGAATCCCTTACTGTTGCCACCTGCAAATTTCCAGGCCTCAACACAAACATAGAGACACAGTCCCATAGAACTAAAGTATCTTCCTCTTGTTTTTCCGTAGGTTCATTATCCTTTTCTTCCTCCTTACCAGTTTATGTCAGTTTGGTGTCCAATAGTTGATTCATTACTAACGTCATAGAATTAATCCATTGTGGGAAATTCTTCTCGGAATGAGGTTGCTGATGAAAGGTACAAAAATTATCCATGCCTACATCAGTTAAATTCATCGCTGCAGGACTGTGTGGAGGAGGTTCAGGTTGAATGTTGTCTTCCCTTTTCTTAAAATAAGGCTTATATGGTTTGTGATCCTCCTTTTCCTTTTCTAAATCTATCACTCTTTTGGATAACTTCTGCATCATCTTCACCATCCCTTCAAAATCTTGTGATCTCTCATCCTTAGGTTTAGTCAGTAATAACGGTTTCTTGTTTCCAAAAGACTTTTCTTCTAACTACATAGGGTAATTTTCTATACTCTCCATCTCAACCTCTACCTTCTCAGCTTCTTCATAGGTTTCTACTAATGTAGGTCTAACTGATCTCTTGGAAAACATGGCTATATCAAGCACAAGGGATGAGGTATAGTATTCAATTAGAGCATTTTTAGATGGCTTATCAACTGCAGTGAAATTGTTTAGGTAAGTAGAAAATCTTTGAGTGAAATTATGCACTTTTTCTTTCCTTTCTTTCTTTAGAGAACATAACCCTTTCATTAAAGTTGCATGATTTTTTCTACACTACATATTTACTTCTAAACATTCTCTCAAAGGTGTTCCAATTCGTGATTGAATTTGCAGGAAGGGAAAAATACCATGAGGCTACTTTTCCTTTCAAGGTGTGGGGAAACAATCTACATACCACATCTTCATGCTCTCCATCTCGTAGTCCTTCTACAGCCAAATAAAAACTCTGTAAATGATCATCCACTAGAATTCCTTCACTTGGTTCAAACTTAGGTAACATCCTGTCAAAATCCTAAGGCAAATCATGCAAGGGAGGTGTCAAATTTAAAGGAGACTTAGCCCTCCAAGCAGGTTGTGGAGGTGGTTGGTTTGCATTTACGTTAGCCATGATTCTGAGTGGAGTATGAGGTTGTGACTGAACAGGGGTTTGGAAAGGTGAACATTAAGGTGAATCCAGATCTAATTGATTTAAAGGTTGGTCAACTTCTTCTAAGGATGCTTCTACCAGTTCTTCAATATCTTCTACCAACACTGAGTCTTCTAATTGAGGGTGATATTTATTCTGATACTCTCTTCTAGGTAGGACATAAATAATAGGTAATCCTCCAATTTTTTTTGCATATGCCCTGGTAATTCTTCTTAAATCATCAACCACTTCATTATTGACAGGATACAGATACCCTTTCTCTTTATCTTCAAGAGTGGGTTTGTGAAGCAAACTACTTTCAAAACTGTCACCAGTGGAGTGATTTAGAGGAAGTGGACTTCCTCGACCAGCCATGCACTGGTGGCCCTCCTTCTAGCACCAAAAACTATTGAGGCCTAGAAAATAGTATGTAACAATAGTTAGGGATTCTCCCCAATAAATGTTCCCAATTAACCCGTTACTATTTGGTATGGCGAATCTGTCTAGTTTATGGTCCGGCTACCATAGGCCAAGTAACAATTAAAATGTTTTACCGGTCATGGCCTAGTCCACCATGTATATTTTAGTTTTTTTAATTTTTAAGGTATGATGTGCAAGTTCCTAACTAAAATGCAGACGATAAATATAGCGAGGAGGGTCACAATGTGATGCGCAGGTTCTTACCTCT
The DNA here is from genome assembly GCA_001517045.1 of Pseudotsuga menziesii. Lineage (NCBI taxonomy): Eukaryota > Viridiplantae > Streptophyta > Pinopsida > Pinales > Pinaceae > Pseudotsuga > Pseudotsuga menziesii. The sequence continues at coordinate 114,210 of LPNX010268037.1, read as the reverse complement.
CGTCTTACCTCTCTCGCATCTAAATGAAAAAAAACAAGAAAGAAACTAACTATGACTAACTAACCTATCCATGGGGAGAAAAAATATCATTAATGGTGAGTAATGTACCATACTACATGCATAAAGAAAATCACAGATAGCTGCTAATGTTTCAGAACACATGAACACCAATGGAAATATAAACAACAAGATAGCTTATTGTTAATTAGAACCTTCATTACCCAAGGTGGAAATTTCATAGAATAAACCAGAATACATTTATAACATGAAAATAAATTCAATGAGTTAGAACGATATCACAGTTAATGGAAATAATCTGAAAATGAAATAGTTCACATTCAACTGGTCCATAGCAAAACATTTGAAACATTCCACAGAACTTTCTCCAGCAGAAACATGTGAATATTCATACTTTCTTTTCAGCCTTTGACCCTCATTTCTTTCTTTATTTAAAGTTTATTTCAATTTAGCTACATTCTTTCATGACTCCTCTAGATCGGTCATGAGTCTGTCCTATTATTTTTTCAACATTAAGCTATCATTATGTTAGGATATTTACTAAGAGAACAACAAGTACAACAATCAAACACAAGAGACAATGAACACAGTGTTTTTCATTGGGGAAACCATAAATGGAGAAAACCCCGCAACTTCCTCAGAGATAGAATCAACACAAGATGTAAAACCCCAAAACAGTAATATGCACTCCCAACTGCAGTAATCTTCTTCTTGTCTAGTCCCAGTGTCTTCTCCTTCCTCAACTATGCGCTACACTTGAGCTTGTGAGTGATGTGTACTAAATAGAGACCCCAGCTCTCTATTTATACTAATCCTGACATGACTAAAACCCTACTAGGGCCGACATCTACTAGGAGAGTCTAATAACCCTAGTGCCCTGAAACTGCGGGGACTTTAACCCTTAGACAATCAGAGGGTTACCCACTATGACTTGACATGACTTGTTTACATTATTGATTCTCCCAATCGAAACATTGGGGCATGACAACATGACTCAATTACATAATAGATACATCCCAGAATAATCATCGGGTTACAATACATAAGATACATAGATGAATACATTATGAAGTTACAAATACATCAACACTCCCTCTTAACTAGGAAGGTATTCTTTCGACACAATTTTTAGCACTGGTCTTCTTCTCTGTATCAACTGGATCATCTCGTCATCTGCATCTCGAGTCTTCAATTCATCTTCATTCTTTGAATCTGGATCATCTCTCGATCTAGATCATTATCACTAGATTTGGATCATCTCTCGATTTGGATCATCACTCGTTCTGGATCTCTCGGAGTCATCATAACTAGATCTAGATCATAGCTCGATCTAGATCTCATCTGGTCATCATCATGGGTGCTATCTCGTCATAGGAATTTCTACAAAGCCAGCCTTCTTTCATGCTAGTTGTAGGCCTAGCCATCAGGTAGGTCTTTTCCCAGCACTTACATTTGACCTACTCGTCAAAAAGGCACGCCCATCACTCACATCTAATCATTTAGTAACCTACAATCACATCGAAAAGGCCCAGTACTCACATTCACCAGCATGATAGGACATCACATCACTAACATCTATGAAAAGGCTTCAACACTTATATCTAACCTGAAAGGAATTGAATCCTCTCACCATTGCCAGAAAGGCTTGCACTCACATCTGACTTGGAAGGAATTGAAACCTCTCACCATGACAGAAAGGCCCCCAGTCCCAGACTGAGCTACCTAGTAACGAACTAGGTGCCTCCATTCTCTTGGAGAATGGTAGTTTTCCTTATATCTGACCTGGTAGGAAACAAGTCCTACACCCTTGCTAGAATGGCCTACACTCACATCTAACATGGAAGGAACTGAATCCTCTCACCATGACAGAATGGCTCAGCCCTTACATCTGACCTAATCGTTAGAATGGCTTTGGATCTTAGCACTCACATCTAACATGGAAGGAACTGAATCCTCTTACCATGACAGAATGGCTCAGCCCTTACATATGACCTGCTTGTTAGAATGGCTTTGGGACTCATCACTTTCCCTTGGAGGAAACCTCGATCTATAGAACACCAAGCTTGTCCCTAAAGTACTCGAACTTCACTCTGGCCAATGGCTTCATCAACACATCAGCTATATGTTCCTCCATCGCAACATACTGGAGCTTCACTACTCCTCTCTACACCATATTCCTGATATAGTGATACTTGATCTCAATGTGCTTCGACTTATCATGGAACACCGGATTCTCTGACAACTTCACGCAACTTTGGTTGTCACAATGTATACAAGTAGCATCCATCTGGAGATCAAATAAATCAGACAATAGCTTTCGTAGCCATACTGCCTCACAACTAGCTGAACAAGCTGCGACATACTCTGCTTCAGCTATACTCAATGCCACACAGGATTGCTTCCTGCTAAACCAAGAGATCACACCTGATCCCATACTGAAGCAACACCCTGAAGTGCTCTTTCTATCGATGGTACTTCTTGCCCAATATGAATCAATATAACCCTCCAGGTTAATATTTTTATTTGCATTGTACTTGAGCCCATGATCAACTGTACCCCTCAGGTACCTCGGAATATGTTTTGCAGCAATCAAGTGAACATTTCTCGGATCTGTCAAGAACTAGCTCAAGGTGTTCACAGCAAAACAAATGCCTAGTCTTGTGTTCGTCGGGTACATCAATGACCCAATCATCTAACGATACATCGTAGCATCAACTAACTCTGATGAAGCATCACTCAATAGCTTCAGGTTCGATGCCATAGGTGTGGCCATAGTCTTACAGTCCATCATCCCAAACCTCTTTAGGATCTCTACTGCATACTTCCCTTCTCCAAGGAAGATTTCATCCGTACTCTGCCACACCTGCATACCTAGAAAATAATGCATCATACGTAAGTCCTTCATCTCAAACTCCGTAGCAATCTTTCTCTTCATATCAGTAATCAACCCATCCATACCTATCACAAACAGATCATCTACATATAGTAGAAGCATCACTGGGTTTCCATCTTCAACCTTGTAGTAAAGGTTGGAATCTGCTTTACTCTTGGTAAAGCCCAAACTAGATAGAAAGCTATCAATTCTGCCATACCATGTCCTGGGTTCCTATTTCAAACTGTACAGGGCTTTCTTCAATATGCATACATGATACTCCCTGTCATGTGCCTCAAAACCGAGTGGCTATTCTACATACACTTCCTCTTCAACTACACCATTCAAGAAAGCAGTCTTGACATCCATCTTGTGTATCTTCCATTTCATCACTGCAGCCAGAGCAAGTACTGATCTGATGGAAGTGTATCTGGCTACAGGTGCAAATGTTTCTTCATAGTCTATTCCCTCTTTCTGAGAGAAACCCCGTGCTACAAATCTTGCCTTATATTTTTCAATGCTACCGTCTGCAGCATGTTTGATCTTTTAGATCCATTTGGAAGTTACAACTAACTTCCCATCTGGTCTTGGGGCAACATCCCAAACATAATTCTTCATAATCGATTGGTACTCTTTGATCATAGTATCCTTCCATTCTTTCTGTTCTGCTGCTTCTTCATAACTGGAAGGTTCTTTATCAATGAAATCACATAGTAAAGCTACATACCTAGAACAGGATCTGGTCTTCTTTCTTTCTCTGTGATTCTCTTCTGGAGCCCCATATCTTTTCCGCACCTTGGATAAGTTCTCGTACACAAGTAGGTTTCCTCTTATGAGGATTCTCCTCCAGGGTTTGATCTATAGGTCTTTGTGGTTCTTCAAATTCTCGAACTTGTTCTTGAGTTTCTTCATTCATGGTTGTATCATGAATTCTGGGTGCTTCTGCTTGTTCAGGTTCTTCAGCAGGTCTCTTTCTAGATTTGTTGTAAACTGTGTCTTCATCAAATGTCACATCCCTGTTGATGTCAATCTTCTTGTATCCTGGAAAATATATTATGTAAGCCCTCAAGCTTTTAGAGTATCCCACAAATATACCCTTCTTTCCTGAAGGATCTAATTTAGTCCTCTTCTCTTTTGGAATGTGGATGTACACAGGAGAGCCGAATATTCTAAGATGGATGACTTTTGGTTTCTTTCCAGAGAATACTTCTTTAGGAGTCTTGTTCTCAAGTACTCTATGTGGAGTACGGTTCTGTAAATACACCATTGTTCTGGCAGCTTTCACCTAAATATGCATAGGAAGGTCTTGATCATGAAGCATTGCTTTTGCAACTTCCATGATAGTTATGTTCTTCCATTCCATAATCCCAATTTATTATGGATTATAAGGAGTGGACAACTCCCTCTTAATCCCTGATTCTTTCCATAGCTCTTTGAATTCATTTGAAGTGGATTCTCCGCCAATATCTGATCGAATGGTCTTGATCTTATTTTCAGTATGGGTCTCGATCAAGGATTTGAATTCCTTCAACTTACTAAATACTTCATCTTTGTTCTTCATGAATTAAACCCATGTCTTCCTAGAAAATTCATCAATAAAAGAAACATAATATGCATACCCTCTTAGAGAGTTTGATGACATAGGACCACATACATCGAAGTGGATGATTTCCAAGATTCCTTTTTCTTTACTTTCACTGCTTGGAAATGTCTTCTTTGTATTCTTTCCTTTCACACATCCTTTGCAAACCCCATCATGTTTTGCTTGGATTTCTGGAAGACCTTCAATAGATTTGCTTGTAATAGGTAGTGCTCTGTAATGCACATGTGCAAGCCTTCTATGCCAAAGTTCACTTGGCTCTACTATGTCATGGACCAAGGCTTGTTCTGGATGGCCCTTTAATTTGTACAATCCTCCTTCTTGTTCTCCAATCACTACCGCATCATCAATAGTCTTTCCTTTTGGCCACATGATGACTTGACCATCTATTAATGCAACCCACATTCCTTTTGCATCTAATGCTTATATGGAGAGAAGGTTCTTCTTGAGTCCTGGCACAAACAATACTTCTTTCATTGTTAGATATTTTCTAGAGTCTAATTTATAGGAATATTCTCCACTACCTTTTATTGGATATTGGTAGTAATCTCCTAGCTTTACATTGTGAGGTGATTCATGTTCTGACAGTCTCACAAAGGATTCCTTGAATCCAGTCATATGTTTGGAATCCCCACTGTCTATAGGCCAATCATCACTTCCATGAGTAATGTTACCTGTGAGAGTGGATATCAGAACATATTCATCCTCGCTTGAAGAATCTTCATTTTCATATCTGTATCTCTTCCTGGATGGTTCATCATCCTCTGTAGCATGAGCATGATGTCTTATTTTTTTGCTCTTCTTCATTATCTTCTGTTTGTTAGGATAATTCCTTGCATAGTGTCCTGCTTCATCACATGTATAGCATATGATCCTAGATACATCTTTTCTAGTGTTATCTTTGTGAGAGTACTTACCTCTGGAGCTATGAGGTCTTCTTTTGTTTGACTTGGAGTGAGAATTGGAGTGTATCATGAGATATTGGTCTTCACTTCCCATATTCTCTTCTCGAGCTGCTATCCGAGCTTCTTCTTGAGAGCACTCTTCCCATAGTCTGTTGAACTTGACTAAATTCTTTCTAGTGCAGATTCCTTGGATGAAATAATCCCATGAGCTAGAGAGGCCATTCAAGGTAGTCATCACAATCTCTGCATTTTCCACTTCTTCATCAATTGCTTCTAGTTGCTCTTTGATCTGAGAAACTCTTGTGAAGAAATAATGGATTGTTTTTGCATTCTGAATCTTCACATTCTTTATTTGGTTTCTCAGGGTCATCTTTTGGTTTATGTTCTTCCCTTAAAACAATTTGGTTAGGGCATCAAACATAGATTTAGATGTCTTGAGAGAGGACACCTATGGGATAAGGTGATCCTTGATAGAATCAAAAATGATCCTTTTTTCCATAACCATCTTCTTCTTATGTAAGGCCTTTGCCTCATCTTCCTCTGGAACTGGAACCTCCTCATGGATGTAGGATTCTAACTCATTTTCTTCCAGGACCCGGGAGGTCCTATACTTCCAAGCTCGAGAGTTATTAGCTCCCTCAAGATATTCATCAAGATTGGTATGATGAGACATATTAACTGAGAACCTCAAATGGAAATACAAAATATTTTAGATCTTACCAGGTTCAAGATGTCGGATCTGAAACTTGTGCTGGTTCAGGAGCAAATTAGGGTTTTTCTTTTCCAGAGTTTTGTCCACCCAAATGCCTTGAATTTTTCCCTAACTTATATTTTGGGGAGGAGATCAATCCAGGCCTAGGCTCACTAAAAAATTCCTCTTTTGTGAAAATCCCTAATTTCTGACAGCAATGACAGGTCCAAAACTTAAAAACCTCAGAATTGGATTCTGCTTTGACAGAAAGATGCGCCCTAAGGAGGAGAGTTATTCCACCTTAATTTTTATGAAAATATGTGGGGGAAGATCCACAAACTAGGAATCCCTAGTTCCCGCAGCTGCACAGTGACTTCTTCTCAGGTTAGCTATGATACCATGTTAGTTTTTCAACATTAAGCTAGCATTATGTTAGGATATTTACTGAGAGAAAAACAAATACAACAATCAAACACAAGAGACAATGAAAACAATGTTTTTCATTGGGGAAACCATAAATGGAGAAAACCCCACAACTTCCTCAAAGATAGAATCAGCACAAGATGTAAAACCCCAAAATAGTAAGATGCACTCCCGACAACAGTATTCTTCTTCTTGTCTAGCCCCAGTGTCTTCTCCTTCCTCAACTATGCACTACACTTGAGTGTGTGAGTGATGTGTACTAAATAGAGACCCCCGCTCTCTATTTATACTAATCCTGACATGACTAAAACCCTACTAGGGCCAACCTCTACTAGGAGAGTCTAATAACCCTAGTGCCCCGGTACTGCGGGGACTTACCCTTAGAAAATCAGAGAGTTACCCACTATGACTTGATGTGACTTTTTTACATTATTTATTCTCCTGATTGGAACATCAGGGAAAGACTACATGACTCAATTACATAATAGATACATCCCGAAATAAACATCATGCTACAATACATAAGATACATAGATGAATACATTCTGAAGTTATAAATACATCAACATGTCCACGTTGTCTTCAGTTGTGTGGGTTAATGCTACCCCATATCTTGTTATTAATCATGGATCTGTATTTGTCCCATGTACCAATTTTTTATCTATTACCATTTTTCCTAACTGTTCTCCAGTATTGACATTCTTCTCAGTTCTTTTTACAATTCTTTTCTTTTCTTTATCGTAAAAAATGGTACTGAAATCGGGAACCTCCTCCCTTTCTGTAGGCATGAAAGGGATCAAATTGATCTCAGAAAATTGTCCTAGTATGCTACCAGAAGATGCAGGAGGTTCTAGGGGATTAGGATCAGATTTTCCTTGTTCATGATCTACTTGATCTTGCACTCCTTGTGTATCCACTTTCTTTGTAGTTTGCTGATCCTTTTGAGATCCTGTTAGTCTCAAACCTTCACTTTCCTCTTGCTTTTTCTTTATTTCAGCTTTGTCTTTTTTCTTTCTCTCTTCCTCTTCCTTCCTTGTTGTTTCCTCTGCAGCTCACTTCTTTTCTTCTCCTTCATTCTTCAACCAGCTTTCTGCTTGCTGTGCTAGCCTTCTAGCATCTTCTTCTCTCTTTTTCACCTCTTCCTCTTCCAGTGTCTAGCCTTTTCCGAAGATTTTCCCTTTCCACCCATAATAGTTATTTTTTGTTTGAACCTCTTCTTAAGGGAGGTTATGTTCTTCGCACTTCTGAATTTCACCTCGCCCTTGTCCTAAAAATCAGTATATTAAAAATTAATTCATGCTTCCTTGCAGTAGTCTTCCAGTTTATTGCGGGAATCATTCCTGTGAAAATTCATTTCGCCAAAATGAAAATGCTCCATCTCCTTAACAAATTTTTTCGCCTGCTTTACTCTTGAAAACTTGTAGCTTCCAAGCATAAAAGGTACTGCAGGATATGTTTCCTTTTTATGCTCAACCAGATCATTTCCTACACCATCAATATACACCTTCCTAACCACCTCCTTATGGAGTACATAATCTGTGGCATACTTTGGTAGTAGGGAAGGAGCTCTGGAACCATCGTACATTCTTACATACAACCCATCTTTCATCAAATAGTAATCTCCAAACTCCTCGATGACTTTGAATGCCTCTTCAGACATGCAATTGTATTCAGTCAAGAACATAAGGGTATACAAGGGCATGATGAAGTGCTCGCAAATTTCCCTGTAATAGCTATGATACTTATGGGCCCATAACAATTTGTAGGCTTTGTACACTGGGGTTCTGTCCCTATCCCAGTTACATCTAAAAGTTGGAAAAGACTAAGTGCATGGTATGCAGTCAATCAGGATAGAGCTCATATAAAACTATGATCTCTTTTGTGATACCCCTCCTAAGGCTGCTGATATGCATGTAGAAAGGCTATTTGACACAATATTTGCCTAGTTAAAAATGGTTCCCTAGGTAGCTAGAAATTAAATAACTGGTATCCATCCTATCTTGAAGCTCTTCCCATGGGCTCTGTCCAAGATCCTATTGAGCATTAATGCAATGAACCTATAGGGAGCTTGGAGAGTGGAGGTGTCATACTCTCTGAAATGTCTAGTTCAGAAATTTTTCCTGAGTATCATCATTCTTTTCACTGTCTCCACCAGATCCATAGCTATCTCCTTTAACCATATTTCTGTCAAGTAAACCTAGGGTGAGGGTAGATGATAAGCCATAGAGACATATGCAGGGCTATATGCAGCATAGCCTTGCTTGGAAGTGTTCTCCAAAATCATTGTTGTTACATATTCATTAGGAAGAATCTATCCTATCACTTCTTAACAAGGAAATAACTCAGTTCTAGTCGCTACTTTCATTAGATATGATTTCTCAATGTTGGCATATATAGTCAGCTCCTCAAAACTGGCATCAGGTACATCTTGGTTGGGAATCATTCTATAGATCTCTCCCCACTTGTAGTCCAATTCGACCCTAGTGGAGGCTTAGATATCTTCATAAATATACTCTACCTTGGTGATGATCTCTACTTCAGATTCTCCATCAACCACAGGAGCCTTCTTCCTTTGTCTCTTCGACATGTTTTCGTTATAACAATCACCCTGTCACAGTCAAAACATGTTCTTAGACCCACTAAGTTATTAGTGAGTGTTTTAAACAATGAACAAGAAACTATATATATTTATTTACCTCCTCAATATGAATTCTGAGAAATAATCTACACACAGTATTCAATGCATGAAAGAATTAACAAGGAAAAGGAAAAGTCCTGCAGGCTACTTCCTAAAACTACCTAAAACTGCACTGTCTATAAACTTAACAACATCGAAAAATCATTTATCTTAGCTCGGGCCACATCAAACTAATTATATGTCAAATACAGGGATGAATCAAACTAATCCTACCGCTTGTCTTCAAAACCAAGCTCAAGAATATTAAACCCTACGCAGTGCCCGTCCTGGCGAAAAACCCTAAACCGACCAAAATTGAAAAAACCTCCACAGTCCCATGAGATAAGGTAAACACACAAGAAATAGTTTAAAACCCTCAGTCGACCATGGAAAAACCAAGAAAATGGTGTTGCAGACAATGAAAGGCTTGTCTGCAACCCCGCTCTAACCCCCCGCGCTAGAGAAAATGCATCCATAATGGAAAAGATCACACAGACTTCGTTTTTTCCTACTAAGAAAATGTAAGTGGCTAAAAACTTAACTCTCTGTATCTTCTAAGTAAAAACAACCGTGGAAAACCATAAGGGCTAGAAATATATTTATACGGACAACCCTAACTAATGGCAAAACCTAACCAATGAAATAAAACCTAAAGGTTCCCAAATAACCAATAAAACCAAATATAGCAAAGCCGTGGCTCACCTACCTAGAAAACAATAGTGTAGTCGATGGGATGGACAAACCTTCATGGTAGCAATGTGAGCGAATCATGTTCGGACAACTGGGTGCGCGTGAATTGGTGCAGTCAAAAAGGACTAGTGAAAATGACAAGTCAGAATAGATAAAACAATAAAAAATAACATGCCCCCCATATATATAACCCTCAGCAGAATCATCGTGGTTAAAAACCCTATCGACAATCACAACTTATGTTAGTTGGAAGAATAGTTTGAAGGACAGCCGCAACAGTGGGCGGGCGCAAAACCAACTATGGACCCAGGATATTTTAACATTATCAGTCATTGGCATTACTAGACTCTAAGTGCAAAACTTCTAGACGAATATTTCTCCGCAACTTTGGCACTGTACAGCACTATCATCGTGACTCCACTCATTCTAAAGGGTGTTGAAGATTGGAACACCTAAACTCTAGAGAGTCGGTGAGGAAAAGTACTAACTTTCAAAACGTTTCAACACTAGTTTCCCTCAACATAGAAAATGACAGGCACTAAGACTTTGGCTCACTCTTGTAAAACATTTCGATAGCGATAAAAAAATAATCGAAAATCAAAACCGCTAAATGTTAAGATTGAAAAACAAAATGAAGACGAAAAGGAAGGAAAATGAGGTTTCGATGTATCGGTGAGGGAGTCGAAATTACTTCCGACAGGCTTGACCATTTGGCTTCCGCAACATCGAAAATATATTCTAATATGCTTTCGATATCAGAAGGATAGTCAACTAGTTTTTCGATACATAAAATGAAAAAGATCAAGCTTTTAAGGAAAAGATCTGAAATTCAGGGTGGCTTTAGTGAAAACCAAATACTCCTAGGCTAGATCTAATAAAAGCAAATAAAAAGGAGGGCCCTAAAATTGAAAATTTTGGGACAATAGTTGCAGCTGCAACAAGGCTAAGGATTTGAATTCTGGGTACTTGGATTATGGTAACTCAATGTACCACTTGGTTGCAGCACCTGTGAGGGTGCGTTGCAATAGTATGATTCTGATTGAGTCATCTACGATGTTGTTTGATGAGAACCATAGATGAAATGTCATTATATGGTTTTGGGGGAACTCCCCTACCTTCCCTTCAAACTTAGTGATGTTAGAAGGGATCTTAGTTGGCATGGGAGGCCAAAAATCTTGATGACAGATAGGGTCATTGGTTAACCTCGCCAATTCAGGAAAGTTGAGGTGTGCCAAGAAAGGGAGGTTTGACCCAAGGTTAGTAAGGGAAGGATTGGAAATGGTAGTGGTTTTTATAGACACATGATGTCCCTAAATGGATGGGGGCACTTGTGGTTGACTTCCTGCAGTGGGGATAGTCATAGAAGGGCCTCTTCCCCCATGTATGATAGGTGAGATAGTGTAAGTGGATGGCCACTGCCCTAAAGTATGACAGGTGGGATAGATTGACTGGTAGGTACAGGTGGAGGCAGCTGCATTAGGACATTCTGCATGGCATTACTAGGACCAACTACAAGGGTGTTGGTGGTGACTTGAGGCATGGACATGGGTCCACTACTAATGACCAGTCCAAAAAGTGGATCCAAGTTTGCACCATCCATGAGGCTAGATGGTGCAGTATGTAAGTTTGACTCATATTGATATGAGTCTAGTCTAAGTTTAAGTCAGAGGTTGTGTTGCCTTTTGACGGTGTAGAGGGTCGTCGAGAATGGTCTCAATGGTTTTAGTTTAAGGACCCGAACTTTGGTGGATCACCTCTTAGGCATGAAGAAGAGCATGGGGGATCAATTGTGTCTGGTTGGTAGATCAAATGGTGTAATCTGGTAATGACATTCTAGACCTCGGTTTGAGTGGCTTCCTATTGTATTTCATGTGGTCACTCGGCCACCAAGAATTCCAGGAGACAGTGCTTGGCCTTTTCCTCACAAGATATCTAGTCAATCGGTATGGGTCATTTCCCATTTTTCTTGGAAATTCCTCTCAGTGCCCAACTACTTTGGGGTTCCTGCAGTACTCCTCATAATGAGTTTCAGGTCTGAGCCCAAGTACTTCCCATGGTTAAGGCAGTCAAGGACTTATGTCCTTAAATAATGCAAGTTTTTGAATTAATGTAAATTGAATGATTTTAATGGTTGGATCAGTGTCATGTACTTAGTTTGGTTGGATTAATTGGTATGGTTGTGTGCATGCTTGGTGCATGAAAGATTGTTCATTGTTAAATTATTTTCTGTCATTAGTTTGGTGACTGCAATTATGGTTTATGGATACTTTGCAAATGTTTCTAGTTTGTTGTAAATATTACAGAATGGGAAACCTATTATGAAAAAATGAGTTAATTTTTGAAATTTAAAAATTTAAACAAGTAATCAACCTGAACTATTGCAGACCTGCTACCTTATGCCTGTATTCCTCTTTGACCAGGAAAGAGTGTTGGGCTCTCAACACAGTGGGACTAATCCCACCCGTAGATCCTCAGGTCACTCTTCAAGTGCAAGGTCGTTCAATAGGGACGATGCGAACATTGTGAGTCCCCCTAAGCCTACCACCCTCTATACCTTCTAAGTCACCCATTTTTAGTGGTCTTAATCAATAAAAATTATAAGTTCCAATTACTATACGAGCTTGACCCTTCGTTGTTATACCCAAATCCTGTCACAAGCATGTGATAAGACCTCTAACATCTTTATTTTCCCTTAATCCCAAAAATTGAAGTGAAAGCAGTACTCTAGATGTTGATCTTACATACAAAACTCCAACACCGCTCTTACCCTTAAGCTTATAAGCGGTACCTTATACAGCACCACCTGAGTCATTTGGAAGACAGGCAGTGCCACCTCCTTTGACCTTTGTTTTTGGTACAGTTCTCACCTTGCACCACTCTATCATAGGGGAGTATAAGCGGTGCCCTTTGTAAAATGTGAAAAAGAGAAGTTTTCATGAAGCTTCTAGAATAAAAGCTTCATGTCTAGCCTTATCCCTACTCACCTAGCTCAGTTAAGCTTGAGATCCATGCTTTGGGGATCTCATGGCCACCTCACCCACCTATTTCTAAACCATTCCTATCCCTTTGAGCCCTATAAAACCAGGCTCATACTCCATGGTTGAGGGGAAGAGAAAAGATTAAAGTTATGCTATTGAATTAACATCCTGGCCTAATCCATTAGAGAGCATAGAGGATCAAGTTGGAGCTATCAGGGATGAGATGTCAGTCTTGTGAAGGAGTGCATCAACACTAAGGAAAAATGGTTGTAATCTCTTTCGTTCATATATTAATGCAAAGTCGATATCTTTCCCATATATCTGTTTTGTTATAATATCACATGTGTATTATTAGATTCCTTAGTCACTGATATGGATCTATGGATAGTTTTCTAGTATCTTTGATGTTTTTGTATGTTTGATGTGTTTTTGTAGGTCTTCTATTAGAGATATTATTCCAGACATCCATAGCCTCTAGGTAAATTTTTCTTACCTAGTTGTGACTCATTTGCTCTGGATATGAACCATTCAGGCCAGAGGAACAACTTCTGTCCGCACAGGGTGAAATATTCCTGATAACAAATATGGCAACTCTGCTGGGGAAAACAAGCTTCGGTTGATTTGATCTTCCTCAGTACTCAAACACTTGTCTGGATCCAAGCTCCAGTCTTCAACATTTTCAGTTAGATCTACCATCTGACTTCGTCAATTTTTGGTTTGAAATCATCAGATCCCTTAATATATGAGCCACCTAGACTTTATATGCTCTGTATTACCATCGATTCATCAATTTTGATAGTGCTTTTGCAACTTCTAACTTGAATTTTTTTCTCTCCTTGTGCTCTGAATTTTTACATGGAACTACTCATGTGCTGTGGGAAATACGCAGTGCCACCCCCTAAATGCAGTTATCAATAGATGGTTCCACCGCCTGAGTCAAGAAATCAATAAGCGATTGTGCATCAAAAACTGCTCTATCAGTGACCCCTTTAGCACAGTTCTAGGTAGACCCTATTCTAGACCTTGTTTTTTATTTTTTGCAAAAGTAGATTTTGGCTTTTCTTTCAGCCTTGTACTATCAAGGCTTGTTTGTATAAATCCGAGTGATCATGTTTGGAATGTTTTTGTGGTAAGAGCTTGTTTGGTTAAAAATCCAACAGTTAGGTTAGTCTTGTTTATTATTCATTGCTTCCATGCTTGTTGGTTTTGATTTTGAAAGGAATAATTGAAAGTTCTATTTCAGTTAGGTCTCTTTTTGTTCATTGATAAAGACTAAAAGAAAGGCTTCTTGATCATTTCCTTGTTTTCATTTTTCCATAGAGTTAGTGGGAGACTTCTTTTCTTCTTTAAAAAAGAATTTTTTTTGTTAAGATTAGGTAATTGTTTTTAAAGAGCTTAAGTCACTGGATCTCTGATTAGCTTCGTAAGCTTTCAAGACTCCTTTGTTATTTTGTCTCTTTTTTATCATTATCTCATCAAAATAAAAAAATATCAATAATTTAAGTTAGATATTCCCATGTTTTAGATAAAAATTGAAAAAATAGATTGCATATTCATATTGAGTGTTGGTTGTTGGTTGTTTTTATTTTAGGAAAAGAGACTCTATCCCATCTAATTGCTTTAAAAAAAAAATTAATTTGGAGTGTGTTGCTTGTTTTGTTTCTCGATTCAAGAGTTGTTTGAGAAAATTTTCGGTTTCAAAGCAAAATTGAAAAGAAAACGAATCTCTCTCATTCTTGTAATTAGGCATAATCTAAATGGTAAAGTGAATGAACGTGTATTTCATCTTTGCATGGTTTTACTTTTTTTGTCAAAATCTCATGCATTCACCTAACCATCCACTTTAAAATTAATGGTAGCTTTAGGCCTAAAAAATGTATAGAAATTTGAGTGATAAGTTAGAGATGTGTTTGGGCATCATTAAACATAGGATTTGTCATTACTTATCTACACTACAACCTAGGACTCACGCGGTTCTTCCATGTACCCTCGGTATATCGAATAGCCTTTCACGTACCCTTGAGGTATATAGAAAGGTACTTCACATACTCGATTGTATATCGGAAGGCCCCTTGTTAATGATTGTGCATTAGACAACACTACTACCGATTTGAGCTCTCATGTACCTTGCGTATATCAAGAGATCCCACTAGGATACCCTGTCCATATGAGAAAAACCCTTTTTCCGTCTTGTGTGGAGCAATACACCGAAAACAACATTCGGGGAGATTGCTACACATGTTCCTTTGTGGTATATCGCGAGTTGCACCTACTTGACAATCCTGGTGAGAGACCGACTATTTGAGCTCCTCCTATCATTTAAGTTTGCTTGTTGGCCTGTAGCTTGAGTAGGAGAAATTTTATTGTGTGTTATTAGCTTTGAGACCCTAGGTTAGCTTAGTAATTGATACCAATCTAGTTGAGTTTTGGTTGAGATGATCCAGAAGGAATCATGGCTTTCCATCCGATTTTCCTGCTGTTAAAGAAGAAATTCCTATGGAATCCATCGACCAAGGAGCTGTAACTACTTCCCACGAGGAAGAAAATATAGTTGTAGAAAGTGGAGACCAATTAACTTCTTATATAAATCCCTTGGTTCAATATCCTCCTATGGATGATACTTCCTTTCATCCTCATATGGAAAGTCGTACTGACAATCCTGTTCCACCTGAGTATGGCCCAGATGCTCCATTTTGGAGAACTTCTATGGGGCAGGCCATTGCCTCGTTTGGGGTAAATAGGCCCTCTTCTTAACAATATTCACCAGGTGAAGAACAGTATAGACAAATCCAAGCCTCTATTCACCATGCACATGATTTTCAAGAGAGAATGCAGAGCTTAGATACAATCTTAGCAACCCCCATACCTCATAAATAACCTTTTTTGGCTCTTGTCCCCTGTAATACGAATCCTTGGCCTCTCGCTGAAATTAAACCTTCTTCTAATGGTCATCCAACATATGGTGAGACTTCTCTTAATCCAGGTCAAACCTCTAATTCTGTCCCTGCAGCATTGAATTATAGGTGTGTCTCTAGTCATCCCATACTTTCTATGGCTGGGGGGCAACCTTCAGTTCCAGTAGTGTCTCTACCTTTTGACGTCGAGGGGAAGCCCCCAGTGCGACCTACATTACCCACTAATGGAGATGTTACGAATAATAGGAAAACCTCTGTTGTAGGACAATCCATAGTATATGTCCCTCCCACCAACATAAATGTGGTAAACCCCCCTTCAAGTTTAGGTTATCCCTCGGTGGCACAACCCGCAGTTCATCAACCCTTGACGGGTTATGGTTATCCATCAAATCAAATGCCTATAGAAAATATGAATTATCAACTGAACTCTATAGGAATGTATTATCCTGGAATTCCATACCCTGGGAATACTTTTACACCGTGTGCGAAACCCAACTGGTCTTATATGCCAGCAATGGGAGGAATACCTATTCATACTACTAGTGGTGCCGGAGGGACGCATTATGGAGGTCCTCCTCCTGGTGGTCCTGGGGATTCTGGTTTTCCCCCTCTTGGTGTTCCTAGTGGTCCTGGGGGTTTTGGAAGCCCTCCTCTTGGTGGTCCTGGTGGTCCTAGTGATTTTGGTGGCCCTCCTCCTGGTGGTCCCGATAGTCCTAGGGTTTTTGGTGGCCCTCCTCCTAGTGTTCTTAATGGTCTTGGGGGTTTTAGTGGCCCTCCTCCTAGTGGTCTTGGGGTTTTTGGTGACCCTCCTCCTAGTGATCCTAGTGGTCCTGGGGGTTCTGGTGGCCCTCCTCCTAGTGGTCTTGGTGGACCTCCTCCTAATGGTCCTAATGAGACTAACGGTCCTGGTGGCTCTAGCGGCCCTAACCCTGGAGGTCAATATTTGGGAAGTACATCATCTCATCAGGAATTTCAACAACCTGTATATCAATCAACCTATGACCCTAATGGTGGTTACATGCCTTATAAATATTACCAGTATGTGGAACCCAATCGTCAGTTGCCTTTCTTGGAAACTTTGGACTTACTTAATTTGTTCAAGTTTATTAATGACCCCATCCAACACAATCCTTCATGTCCTGCAATTCCAGTAAAGTTCCCATCGGACATCCAAAAATTCAATGGTAAGTAGGGAGATGATCCCAAAAATCATGTTATGACTTTCCATCTATGGTGTTCATCCAACTCCTTAATGGACAATTTTATTCGATTGAGACTCTTCCAATGCACCTTGATCGGTATTGCCACGAAGTGGTATATTGAACTTCCATGACATTCGTTTGTGGATTTTAGTGCATTGGCAACTGTCTTCTTCACACAATTTCATCTACCCATTCATTATGAAATGGGTACAGGCCTTTTAACCTCTCTACGTGAAAACACCTCGACACACATACCAGATCACATCCATGAGCGGAGAAGGCAAAGAAGGCTCATTAAAGATCCTATCCAAGACCAACTCTTAGCTGATTGGTTTATGAAGTCTTTGTTGCCACCTATTGCCCAAGATGTAGCTATGGCCAGTGTTGTCACTAAATAGAAGGCTATTAGTCGCACTCAGTACCTAGATTTGGTGTATTCCCAGTCCATAACACTGTATGACTTGATCCCTCAAGATCTTCTCCCTAGCACTGATCATGGTAAGCCACCAACAGAAACTCCTATTGATGGGATTATTGGTTCAATCCTACCCTCACCAGCAGCAAAACCCTCCAAGCAACCCAATGCTTCTTCTACTACTACTTCAACTCCCAAGGTTTTTTCTAAGCTGAATGCTATTCAAAGTGACACAAACACCCAATAATAATAAAAAGATAGGTAAAGGAAAAAACAAAAACCTGGAAACCAACAAGAGAACCTGAAACCTACAACCAATGAAAATGATAAAGGGAAGAGAAAATAAAAATATCCATGTCTGCTGTGCGGAGGGGATCAATTCATGAAGGAGTGGCCCCATCGTGAAGAAATCAATAAATTTTTGAAAACTAACTCTACGCCAGCAGTTCTCACTGATCATGTCCCTTCTTAGCAACAATTGATAGACCACATGTGTAATCAGAGAAATTCTAGTTCTTCAGAGGAAATTCACATGATGTCCTTGGAAACTGTTAATTTACAAATTTGAAGTCAGAATTATAACAAACCTGTTAGATGGAATATTTCACCTCCTGTGGATAGCAAGGTGTTCCACTGGTCTGAATGGTTCAGATCTAGAACAAATAGAAGACAGATGTTGAAGAGTCTCCCTAGATGCCATAGATACCTGGAATACAATGCTTTGATAGTCACCCTGTGTACCTGCAATAAGCTCAACACAAAACAGATCAAAGCAACCAAAATATAATCTACTAATCTATGCTAGTGAATAAGGAATCTAACAACATATATATGAAATCAAACATCAACAATATATGTGGGACATAAATCAACTTGCATTAAATAAATATGAAGAATTTTACAACCAAGCCTTAGTGCTGACATGAATATCCATGAAACCAAGCATTCTCATCCCCATAAGCTCTGACTCTAGCTCTCTCTATGCTCTCTAATGATATGGACCAAGTGATCAATCCAACAGCATAACAATGCCTTAAGAGTTCTCTCCCTCAACGATGGCCATAAGCTTGTATTTATAAGGGTAGATGGAGAGGATAGGTTGAGATATTTGTGGGTGAGGTGGCCTCCAAGATCCTAGGATGGGGGATCTCGAGCTCAATAGACCCACAACAGTATGGATAAGAGATATCTTGAGGCTTATCATCTAGAAGCCTCGAGAAGCTTCTCTTTTTCCCTCTTAACCCAGGGTACCGCATTTCTCCTTTAGTGACAGAGCGGTTCTGGTAATAACCACTTATGGACTAAGGGCCATAAGCGGTGGCACCGCTTGTGGGAAACATAGTATAGGCAGTGCGAACAAGGGTACCGCATATGGATAAAGGGTCAAGCACGGTGCTGGGAATTTCTATGAAAAGATTGACAAATGATATGAGTTTCCACTCCAGAAGCTGGGATTCAGGGAAAGTAGATATGCCAAAATTTCTTATCACATGATGGTGATAGGATTTTGGTATAACAGGATGCCCCCCAAAGCATGAGTCTTAGAGGGATACGATAAATGAGAGCTTTGAGAGAATAAGTCGTTTCCATGAGGAGAAAATATTAGCTCAATCAGAGCAAGTTGTCAAGTAGTCATCTGTAGTACATCAGTATGTTGACTCATAGACACAAGTAACCAAACTCATGGCTGCAAACCAATACAAGGCAGATCCATGAGAGGAATAAAAAAGCATGGCTACTAGAATACAGCGTAGATCCATGTGATAGAGGACTCAAACTTGGACATAGATACCAGACATACAATGTAGATCTATGTCATACAGACACAAATTTGAGCATAGCCATGACCATACAAACGTGGATCTATGCTAGATATACAAAACTCCATCGCAACCTAGGGAAAAGCAATGAGCACTTTAAACAAATACCCAAGGTCTTCATCTCGTCTTCCAAAAAGTATGATTCTATCCATGTGATTACAATGATCTGAAGTCAAACATGGTAGAAACCACTTGATTACCGTCCAATGATGTGAACCATTAACAAGTGCGAGGGAGATCACCATTAATGTCAATGATTCCTAAGGTACTCTAGTACAATCTAATAAGTGTGAATAGATGTCTTGATGTCTAACACCCAGTCGATTCTATCGATCAAAGGTCGATGATGTGAACCTATGTCGAGAGCGATAGAATTTTTCATTAAGGCACATAGATCTCAAGGTACTAAATATCATTTCTAAGACTATTTCCTGGATGATAAGCTGATGTCAACGGGAAAAGTATCGTTGAAGGAGGGCCATGATGAGTCCCACATTGACGACACAAAACTCAGAACATGGTTCTGGAATGATGTGCATGTAGTAACCATATGGCTGACTCAAAGATACTGACACAAAGACTATGTGGACTACAGAGGTGACACTTCTTCAGATCCCCTTTGAACATCGGGTGGCATGACAAAATACTTGGAAGCATGACTAGACAGGACAGACACACAATGCGATAGTTGACAATGCATTCTTTTGAAAGACTCAAAGGAGTGACATGACTCATGAAAGTGGATCGTCATAGAGATTAGCTAAATACCCAATTGACTGACATGATTGTGCAGACAAGTGCCATGTTCAAAGGTAACAACAAACAACTACCATTGTTTGCAAAATGATTCCCTTCCCATTTCCCCCATCATGATTGATGAGTGCCTCTTTTCGGTTTTACGAGTTCAAAGAGGGTAATAAACACTCGGTATAGCTTGTTGAAAGATAATTTCAGACTCATATGTTTTACGAACGTGAGAGGAGGGGTTCGATCCCAAAATGGGTCTCTCAATGTTTAATTTAACAAGAACACTAAAAGAAAACTCGGTATCATTCATGTTTAGAGAGTCTAAACGAATACGGAAGAAGACTCCAAAGGGTCCTTTTTCGTATGATTTAGTCTCTAAGGCTTGAAAAAGTATAAAATCATACCTTAGAGAACTCTTCCAGTCATGATTGGCTGGAGTGTTCCTTTTTTGTAAATAGTCCTATTCGAACCGAAAAAGAGATAACCTACCATCGAAAGGATGACTCTTCAAATACTTTTATGAGTATGAAAGAGACAAGTACTTGACAATATTTTCATATTTAAGGAGCCTAAAAAGAGTTTAAAGAGGACTCCATGAGGTTTCTTTACACAATGTCACTTTTTATGAGCCTGGAAAGATTCAAAAACGGACTCAGACCTTTAAGGAGTCTGAAAAAGATGTGAAAAGAAGACTCCATGATGTTTCTTTGCACAATGTTAAATTTTACAAGCCTGGAAAGATTCAGAAATAGACTCAGACCTTTGATACTAGGTTTAGAGAGTGTGATCAAAGTGTCGTAATAAACACTCATCGACCTTTTCCGTTTTATGAAAGTACGAAAAATCCATAAACAAACTTTCAAAGCTTATTGCTAGAGTTCTCCTATCCTGCAATAGTCTCAGAAACAAGTGTTAAATGCATTTACAGCTAGCATTAGGGATTACAATAGATAAATTTTGACCAAAATATGATTTTACATCAAAATTATAGCGAGTCAGACCCAAAAATGCCTATATAAGTCAAGTAAATAGTAAAAAATCAAACCATTTCACTATTTACCTCTAGCAAAGAACACTTGGAGCATTTTCTTAGCCAGATCTTCCACAACTAATATTGGGAGCTTCCAATCTTCAAGGATCAGCTGACTAAGTGTCGACAAGGAGAGTTGAAGTAGTTTGGCTTTGGTTCCATCTTTACCTACTTCTTCTTCGATCGAGTTACACAAATGAGGCCATAGGTGGCCTTTCCGAGTATGAGAGCACAGGACCCCCATATGTTGAGGTGGCTCCAGGTCATGGATCGCACAGGAGCAGGTAGGGGAAGGGTGAATTTCTGTGATCCATTCTTCAGATAGCTACAGGATCAGATCCTTGTGGTTGAGGACTATGCTTATGTAGGCATGGACTTCACATGAGATCCTAACCTACCACTCCCACCTGATGGACAATGGGGCGACATCGGTAAGATGTAAGAAACCCTAAAATGGATGAAATGTTTTTATGTTTTTTATGTTTTATATTTTTTATGCTAAGTGATGAGACCTGTATATTCTCATGAAGATGTTGGAGCAGCGCGACCTTGAGGAGCATCTCCATTGGATAGGTGAGCAGGAGCTAGCTTTGTACCACAGGGTGATGATATCACCAGGGAGCTGGAGGAGAACCTAGAGAGGTTGACCTTGGACATCTTAGATGCTGACATAGATGACCTCCTGATGAGATATCAGAGATCCACAGTAGAAGTACCGGGCTGTTTCAGTAGGCTGCTACATAGGGTAGCTCGAGCAATGATGTGCTATCATGAGCACCACTAGTGTATGAGATATGCACTGAAAGCTTATAGCTTCAGGATTTTGTATGATGATTTTTCTTGAATGATTATGTGCTTCAAAGGAGGTCTTGGGACCTAATTTTGTAAACTTTTTTGTATATATATATATATATATATACAGACTTTTACACGGTGTTTAAATGTTTCAAATGGAAAATGCACTTTCTATGAGTTTTATGTGTCTCTAAATGTTTATTTACAATGGACCATGTTTGATTTATCATCATGAATGGGAAATATGCCAGTGTAGGATGTAGATAGCCAATGAGTCAGTGACTACATTATGTTCCCTAGGGATATGCCTATAAGTAATAGTTTCGAATGATATTTCTAACAAATGCACTCTCTAGAATAGGCAAAGGAGTACTGGGTTCCTAATGGTGTAGACATGGTTCAAATGGCGAACCACGAGTTGCAAGTCCATCAAGACTACCAAATCATGAATATCCCAGGTGACAGCTTCAGTCAAAATACCGATGACTATTTCATACTCGACGATGTTATTAGTAGTAGGAACTATACAAACCACTCCTGAATTGACCAAATCTTCAGTTGGGGAATAGAGAACCCAAGCAGCCGAGGCGAGATTCAAGGTGTGGTGGCAAACAACATCAACGAAACCATAGAAAGCCATCTACATGACCAAAACATGGTATAAACAGATGTGGACACGAAGCTCAAAACCATATTGAAAATACTAAAAGCACACTGAAATCCAATCAATATACATATATACAAGATACTACCCAAGAAAACCTAGGCATAGTACATTTTCAGGTACAACCCATTTTGAGGTTGCCCCAAAGGGATCCCATCATAATCAATGAGCTCGTAAGATCCTTTCTCTAACACCTTAGAAATAACCAAAGGTCCGTACCACATGGATTTGAACTTACCCTTCCCTAGTTTGTCATATTTCTTGTCATAAGTCAAGACTGGGTATCCCTCGTTAAAGACACGAGGCTGGAAAAATTTATCATATTGTGCCTTGATGCATTTATTATGTGCCTCATTAGCCAAGGCGGCATCTCTACGAGTCTCGTCAAGGTTATTCAAGTATAAAAATATTTCTTTCTCCGCGAAAGTGTCTGGGAGAAGTTCGAAGGAAAGTTATAAAGATGGAATCTGACATTGGATGGGAAAGATAGCTTCAAGTCCATAGACAAGCTGAAATGGCATGAAACCAGTAGCTATTTTCACAGAAGTCCAATAATCCCAAAGGGCGAAGAAAAAAACATGGTGCCAGTTGGATTTATGATCTCCAACCATCCGATGAAGCATAGTTTTCAAAACTTTGTTAATGGACTCTACCTAACCATTAGCTTGTGGATAATATGGCGTAGAGTTTTCATGGCAAAACCCTAGCTTGGAACTCATTTCCTCCATCATATGATTACGGAAATGGGATCTGTGATCAGTAATGATGGACTATGGAACTCCAAATATAGCTATGGTATGATTGAACAAGAAGAGGGTGGTAGTCTTACCATCTTCTTCATATGTAGTCATGGAATCAGCCCATTTAGTAAAATAATCTATGGCTGTGATGATGTAACCATGCCCCTTGGCTGAGGTAGGCTTACAATGCATGAAGTCAATCCCCCATTTGGTGAATGGGCCAACGATAATAACGGGGTGTAACGGAGCAGGATGGGTGCACTTTTTAGGATAGAAGTGATGACAAGGTGGGCATTTCTTAATAGCCTCATGACAATATTTGAAGATCGAAGGCCAAAAATAGCCAGCACGAAGGATTTTCTGGGTTGCAGCAATCCTAGATAAATTACTGCCACATGCTCCTAAATGGCAATCATTCAGCACAAGTTCAGCCTCCTCATGAGTGAGGCATCACCAGAAAATAGAGTCAATCCCATGTCTATATAAAGTATCATTCAGGATGAGATAGTATTTCACATGGTGATGGATGCAACGGTTATCATCGCGGGTTAAATGCGGCTGAAAACATTGTGTCTAGAGATATATAATAAAATATCCATACCAAGGACCAATAGTGCTTATCAGGAACAAGAATTCATCTGGAAGTGAATCACTGGGCTCAGATTTCATCAAAGCATAGGGAAGATCACACATAAGCTCTACAAAGACCAAGGATTTCTTTGATGTAGCCTTGGAAAACTCTAGATCAAAATCCTAAAGGATAACTATCCAACGGGAGTACTTGCCCTCGAGCACCTGATGAGTCAGGATGTAGTACATCGAGTTCTAGTTTGTCAATATGGTGGTAGTGCGGAGCAGAATGTAATGATGAAATTTTTGTACAATAATGACAGTGGCCAATGCTAACTTTTCCACATGTGAATAACGGGATTCACAATCCAAGAGATTCTTACTGGTGTAATAAATCACGTGCTCCTGACCGTGGATATTGTCCTGTGCTAAAACCATAGTGATGGTAGTAGCAGAGGAAGAAATATACAAGAGAAAGTCCTTTGAATAATCAGGGGGGTGTATCATGGGTGAATGAGTCAAAGCATGCTTAATATTATCAAAGGTGCATTGGGCCTGGTCATCCCAGAAGAATGGAGTGTTCTTCTTAAGGAGACACATATAACCGTGCATTTTCTCTGTGGAATTGCACATGAAACAATGGAGAAATTTTTCCTTCCCCTGCAAACTTTGGAGTTCAAAGAGATTAGTTGGGGCTGGTAGATCAAGAATGGTGACAATTTTTAAAGGATCTATCTGGATGCCATCTTTGGATACCACAAAACTTAGCAGATGTCCCATCTCAACACAAAAAACACATTTATGTGGGTTGAGCCATATATTATAGTGACGGTATCTCAGGAATATCTCTCTAAGATGACTAGGGTGGTCCTCCCATCACTGTGAATGAGCAGGGAGGTCATCAAGGTACAGTTCAACAATGTGTTTGACATTGTGAAATGCATAGGACATCGCACACTAGAATGTAGCTCCAACATTTTTTAATCCAAACAGTAACTTCTTATATGCAAAGGTTCCCCATGGGAAAATAAATGTTTTCTTATGATGATCGGATGGTAATATCTCAATCTGATTATAGCCGGAGAAGCCATCCATGAAGGAAAAGATGACACTTCTAGCACAATTGTCGATAATCTAATCGATATGCAGGGTAGGAAATTTGTCCTTGGGACAAGTTTATTCAGATCCCTAAATTCGATACACACTCTAATTGTGCACTGCTTTTTATTGACAGGGACAACATTCAATACCCATTTTGTCAGGGGTACAGGATAAATAAACCCAACTTTTAGAAGCTTCTCAATTTCAGCTTTTATAGTTGTGGCCTTCCGAGGATGAACTTGCCTAAGTTTTTTCCTGATAGGTTTGGCCGAGGGATAAGTTTTAATCTCATGGACCACAATGGAAGGGTCGATCCCTGACATCTCTCCGTAGGACCAGGAAAAAATATCACAGAATTCTTTAAAAAGTGCCTTATAGGCTTCAGATTCATCTGCGGAGTAGTTCTGCCCAACATGAACATGCTCGATAAAATCAGGCTTGGCTGATATGTCAATTGGGTTCGTCTGAGTAATGTTGCAAAGGATTCCTTTAGAATATTTATGTTGCAACAATATAGGACTTTGGGGAACGTTGACAATATTAGTAGGAAACAAGGATGAAAAATCATGGTTAACTGAATTGGTGTTGGGGAGGAACATGGATCTATGATGGTGATCCTCCCAAATGGACTCATCTGTGCTCATGATCTCAATAATGGACTCATTGAAAGGAAAAGTCTCAGAGAGATAATCTAGAGTGGGAAGAGAAGGTTCTAACCAATATGGTAAATGGTTAGGATCCGAGGCCACTAGATGAAGATCATCAGTGTGATCATTGGAAGAGGTTTGAATGGTGTCATACATACCTTCATGTGGACTTAACAAGGTAGACTCAACAACATTGTGGCCCTTAGGCTCATAATAAAATGAGGTGATCATATTGACTGACGCAGAATCCGTTCTAGGAGGAGTGGATGGAAAAACTCCCATGAGGGATGAATCCTTCAACACACCTACCCCAATCGACTAGTAAGGAGGAGGGGACTGGCATAACATGGGGATGTTATTAGCAGTGTAGGTAGTAACATCCGGCGTGCATAAATCAAGCTGGTCAATAGTAACAATTCTCCCCATATGTGGAAATTGGACAGTTTGAAATACTGTTGAAGCAACAATAGTCATAGCATAGAACCGATTCATCCTAGAAGGAGATTGTAATCTAAAGGGGCATCTACCACTTCTACTTGGATGGAAATGGTTTTCCCCCCCAGCTCGACTGCGAGGGATGATATGAGACCATGGGGCTGGAAACCCCATCTGTCAAAGGATTTAAGGGTCATAGGTGATGTTACAAGCTTGGGAGAGCCAAGGGATTTCCAACAAGAATGAGACAACACGGAGGTTGAAGCTCCTTCATCTAGGATCATTTGAAAAACCTTATTTCCAACTACTTTCATAATGACTTGAAAAGAAAGTTTATGCGGTAACCTAGACTTATAGTTCTCAAAATTAAAATGAATCAAGTTGGTGTTATCTGGGTCTAAAGCTCCTAATGCAGTCAACAGGTTTTTGCACTGTGTAGGGAAACTTTGGAGCACTTCTAGGGTAGACATTGCACAAGGTGCCTGAGCGAGATCTTCAACCAAATTATAAAATTGAGTAGCTTAGGAATTGGGATTAAATACTTCCTTCTGAAGAGTACTCTTAGGTGGGTGCAAAATTATGTCGAGAGTAGGCTTCTTTATAGACAAGGGGACAGTAGACGAGGACTCAGGAGAACTAGTAGAAGGGGCTTTCCCTGAAGACGAATAATCTTCATTTTTATCCGTAGGTTTATCATAATTATGACTTCAAGTTTGTAGATGGATGGTATCTAAGGACATCATACAAATTTCCTCTGACGAACTGGAATTTCCCTGATTAGGCATGTTGTCTATCAGCTGTTGTTGAGAGGGAAAAGGATCTGTAAGTACTGCAGGTGTGGGATTGGACTTCAAAATTTGGGAGATTTCATCCCAAAAAGTACACTCCTTTGAAAAATGGTCACCATCGCATAGAAAACAGGGAAATTTCACTTTCTTTTTCCTTTGTCATTATCACCATTGGTTGGTCATGGAGTCTCCGGCTGGTTTCCAGGTCTTTTATTTCGATTTCTACTTTTCTTTTTATTACCTAAGGTTTGAGTACTTTGAATAGAATTGACCTCAGTGAAAACTTTAGGATTCAAAGGAGTAGATGGGGAAGTTTGGGTTTGCTTGGTAGGTTTCGCTGTTGATGGGGACTAGATTAAACCAACAATCCCATCAACAGGTACTTTTGCTGGTGGCTTGGCAGGATCGGTGCTGGGGCGAGGAGCTTAAGGGATCGGGTCATAAAAAGTGCCAGACTGGGAATAAACCAAGTCTAGGTACTAAGCCCGACTAATATCCTGCTCTTCAGTAATGGCACCGCCCATAGCCACATCTCGGGAAATAGGAGGCAACAAGGATTTGGTGAACCAATCAGCTAGTAACTGATCTAAAATAGGGGCCTTAATAAGCCTTCTTCGCCTACTCCACTCATGAATATGATCGGATATGTGGGTGGAGGTGTTCTGTCGCATAGAGGTTAAAATATCAGTCCCCATTTCATAATGAATAGGGATTTGAAAGTGTGTAAGAAACACGGTTGCCAGCAAGCCAAAATCCACAAACAAATGTTGTGAGAGTTCAATGTACCACTTCACAGCCGTACCGGTCAAATTTCGTTGAAAGAGTCGTAATAGAATGGAGTCATCCATGAGGGAATTTGAAGAAAAACACAACTGGAATGTCATCACATGGTTCTTCAGATCAACTCCTTGTTTCCCATCGAATTTCGGGATGTCCGATGGTAACTTTACTGGAATAGGGGGCCATGAGGGATTGTGTCGAATGGGGTCATTAATCAACTTGGACAGATCAGGTAAGTCCAAAGTTTCTAGGAAAGGTAACTGTCGGTTGGGCTGAACATACTGGTAATATTGATATGGCATATAATTACCAGTAGGACCATAAGTGGACTGATAAACAGGTTGTTGTGAAGAAGAACTACCAGAAGATCTGCCTGCAGGGGGATGATTTTTGGGATCAGGACCACTAGGACCACTAGGGCCTCCAAGAGGAAGACTACCGGGACCACCGGGACCACTAGGATCACTAGGAACACCAGGGGGTGGAACAATAGACCCTCCGGGGCCACCAGGAGGAGGTAAGCCTCCAGAGCCACCAGAACCACTAGGAGGAGGGCCACCAAACCCTCCAGGGCCAGAAGGAGGAAAGCCACCAGGTCCCCCAAGACCACTAGGGCCACCAGGACCATAAGGAGGAAAGTTTCCAAATCCTCCGAGACCATTAGGCCCCCTAGGGGGGGGACCTCCATAAGGGGGTCCTCCGGCACCTCCCGAAGTATCCATAGGTATCCCCCCCATAGCTGGCATTTAAGACTAGTCGGGTTTCCCCCATGGAATAAAAGTATTGCTAGGGTATGGAATTCCTGTAGGATTGGGTGGATGATTAATATTACCTAAAATTATTTGATAACCATAACCTCTAGAAGATTAACTGGTTATAGGTTGGGCCTCGGAGGGTTGACCTGAACTGGATAGTGGATTAACCACATTAGAATGGGTGGGAGGGACATAAACTGTATATGGTTCTATGTTAGAGGTCTTCCCTTGACTAGTAACAATTTCGATGTCAGATAACGTAGGTCGTGCCGGGGGTTTCCCCTCGGCACTAGAAGGTGTACACAAAACAAGAATTGAAGATTGAATCTTAGGTACAGAAGACCTAGGAAAATTAGGTATAGACATAACATGAGAGGTGGTAGGGGTGGTATCTTGACCTGGGTTGTGGGGTGTCAATGGACGATCTATAATCGGTTCAATGGGTCTCATAGATTCGGCAAGTGAACGATATCCCATAGGAACAGATGTGGACCTTGGTAGTGTTGGGCCTAAAATGTCATCAATTTGCTTATCAATCTCATTTGCATGGAGAATGGTAGAACAGTATTGCCTATGTTCTTATTCAATTTTAGAAGAGATTCCATGGGTGCCAAATGAAGCAATGGCCTAACCTATAGGGGTTTCCCAAAATGAAGCATTGGGACCAAAATCTGGGTGAGCAGTATCATCAACACGTCCTTTCATGAGAGAATGGAATGAGGAATCTCCCTGAGAAGGTTGTTGGACCAAGGGAGGTGAGTGTGAAGAATATGGTACTCCACTTTCCACAACCATATTATCTCCCACTTGGGAGGTGGTAGCAACTCCTTGGTCGATAGCTTCCATAGGATTTTCTCCTAAACCAGGAATAAAATCAGGTGGCAAGCCCTGTACTCTTCTGGACTGTCTTAAATCATCCATTTTGTACAGTTCCTAACTAACGTAGGGTCTGGAAATCTAGAAAACACACGAAAACAAAATTCCCTACACAAGCTATAGGTCAAAGCAAGCACACTTAAAATGATAGGAGGAGTTCAAAATTCAGGTTTCTCACTAGGATTGTCAAGAAAGCGCCACTTGCGATATACCTCAAGGGTACGTGTGTAGTAATCTACCCGAATGTTGTTTTCAGTGTATGGCTCCAAACAAGATGGCCAAAGGGCTTTTCTCAGATAGATAAGGTACCCTAGTGGGGTCTCCCGATATACTCAAGGTACGTGGGAGTTCGAATCAGTGGTAGTGTTGTCTAATGCATAACCGTACACAAGGGGCCTTCTGATATACAATTGAGTATGTGAAGTACCTTTCTATATACCTCAAGGGTACGTGAAAGGCCGTTCGATATACCGACGGTACGTGGAAGAACCGTGCGAGTCCTAGAATGTAATGCTGACAAATAACGATAGCTCCTGCGCTTAACGACGCTCGAACATGTCTCTAACCTACCACTCAAGTTGCTACGTAAATTTTAACCTACAACTACCGTTAATTTTAACTTGTATGATTAGGTGAATGCATGATGTTTTGACAGAAAAGTAAAACCATGCAGTATGCTAGTGCAAAATGTTCACTTTACCGTTCACTATGCCTACTTACGGGAGGGAAAGAGAGTGTTTTCCTCTTGTTTCAAAAACCAAAAATACTTCCACACAACAGTCATGAACATCAAACAAAGACAAGCAAACACTTTTCCAAACTAATTTCTTCTTTCCGAAATCAAATGAGAAGGGGAAGAATCTCTTTTCCTAAAAGAAAAACAAGAAGCACACCTATATGCAAATGCACTCTCTTTTTTCCAATTTCTCAAACATAAGCAAATCTAACTTAAAAATACCATTTATTTTTTATTGAGATAGCTCTAAATGCATGAGAGATTAAAGATCATAAAGGTTCTAAAAGCTTTTAAAGCAAATCAAAAAACCAATGTCCAATGCTCAATGATGATATCCTAGTATCAGTCAAAAATTTTCTTTTTTGAAGGAAGGAAAAAGAAGTTTACTATGCAAGTAAGAAATGAAACCTATAAGCTAATCTAGTGTTCTTCTTTTAGTCTATGTAGCAGGAATGACAAGAGATTTTTAAATAACACCCTAATATTTTCAGACAACAAAAAATCCTTTCGTAAACACAACCAACAAGCATAGAAGCGGATGAACAATCAAAAGACTTAATCAAACTTTTGAAATTCCACTCAAATCAATCTTAAACCATAAAAACTCAAAACACAAGCATAAGATTCAGTAACACAAGTCTAAATAGCAGAACTAAAAGCAATCAAAATCCAATTTTTTGCAAAGAAAAATAAGGAAAAAGGGTTTTGGAATGATTCCTACCTGGCACCACACTTCTCAAGTGTTGACAGAACGTTTCCCAGACAACACCACTTCTTGTCAACAGGTTACAGGCGGTGGCACCGTGTACTGTCCACTTTGTTCAGGAGGTGGCACCGCTTCTCATACACAGCATAGGTGTAATTCCCTGTAGATGACCAAAACACAAGAAGAACGAAGGATCCAGTCAGAAAAAGGATAGATCAAGGAAAATACTGTTGAATTGAGTATGGAAACAGAGCATAAAAGACCGAAATGACTCAGATCTGAATAGATCTGGAGGTTTCAAATCCAAATGGAGTTAGTCAGAGAGTATATATAACTAAAGAGAGTTGAAGAAGGAGCCTGGATTCGCACAAGAGTTGCATACTGAGGAAGATCAGAACGACTGATACACAACTTCATTCCCCAGTGGAGTCACCGGATTTGTTAGCTGGAATATTTCACCTCCTGCGGACAACAAGGTGGTCCATTGGTATGAATGGTTGAGATCTAGAACAAGTAGAAGATAGAGGTTGAAGACTCTCCCTAGACGTCGTAGATACCTGGAATGCAATGCTTTGATAGTCACCCTGTGTACCTGCAATAAGATAGTCACCCTGTGTACCTGCAATAAGCTCAACATGAAATAGATCAAAGCAACCAGAATATAATCTACTAATCTATGCTAGTGACTAAGGAATCTAACAACATATATATGAAATCAAACATCAAAAATATATGTGGGACAAAAATCAACTTGCATTAAAGAAATATGAATAATTTTGCAACCAAACCTTAGTGTTCACATGCATCTCCATGAAACCAAGCATTCTCATCCCCATAAGCTCTGACTCTAGCTCTCTCTATGCTCTCCAATGATATGGACCAAGTGATCAATCCAACAGCATACCAATGCCTTAAGAGTTCTCTCCCTCAACCATGGCCATAAGCTTGTATTTATAAGGGTAGATGGATAGGGTAGGTTGAGATATTTGTGGGTGAGGTGGCCTCCAAGATCCTAGGATGGGGGATCTTGATCTCAACAGACCCACAACAGTAGGGATAAGGGATATCTCGAGGCTTATCATCTAGAAGCCTCTCTTTTTCCCTTTTTACCTAGGGTATTGAATTTCTCCTTTAGTGACAGAGCAGTTCTGGTAATAACTGCTTATGGACTAAGGGCCATAAGCGGTGGCACCGCTTGTAGGAAACAAAGTATGGGCAGTGTGAACAAGGGTACCGTGTATGGATAAAGGTTCAAGTGCATTGCTGGGAATTCGTATGAAAATATTGACAAATGATATGAGTTTCCATTCCAAAAGCTAGGATTCAAGGCAAGTAGGTATGTCAAATGTCTTATCACATGATGGTGACAGGATTTTGGTATAACAAAACCTGCAGATAAAAAAGAAGATAATTCTTCTTCAGATAAATATCCCCCTACTGGTTCTCTCGCGTCCTCGTCTAATGGTCCCCTAACTATAGAGAAACCTAATCTCGACATGATTTTGTGTCCACCCAAGAGTACTCTTAGAAAGTCTATTTTCAACCCTAGTGCTTGTTGGTCCCCATTTTGTCACTATTTTTGGGTTCAATACTTCGCATATTAACATATGTTTTGTTACTTTTTAGTGTCTTTTGCATCATGCAGCTCCCTCTACAAGCTTCAGGTATGAGTAGATTAGGATTTATGTCAATTCTATTTATTATCATCATTTTATGGTTTCAATGGTTAAAATTGGCATAATATGGAGTGCATCTGCTATATTAATTCGTGTGTCTTATTCTCTACAGGTTATATGGTATTTTTGGTGACCTAAGAAATAGACATTCGTTTAGCTAAGTATATGGAGAGCGTGCCCAGCTTGTTGTCCATATTATCAAATAGATCGTGCATTTTTTAGTAGCATTTTTTTGTGTATTAAGAGCATGAAAATGGTCAGAAACTATCATCATCACATGCTAGCATCTCAGAGTTAGTTTTCTTCTAGAAGAAGTGGCCATATAGTACTTCTTTGTGACACCTTGACGTAGGATTTGATTCAAACCGAACTTATGAACCACATTGCACACCTGAAGGAGCCCGATCTGCAAAAGAAGAGGAGTTATTACTTTTTAATGTACTTATTCACCATTATGAATTCCTTATCATGAAGAGCAGTCGACCACTAAAGGGTTGGATTGCTATCCTCCATTGAATGATGTATATATAGACATTGTCATGCAACTTAGAGAGAGCTTCTTAGAGTTTGAGAGTATGGATTCGGAGTGTCTGTCTTTTATTTTATCAGTTCAATCTAAAAAACTCTGTAATGCCATCTTTTATTCTAATGAAATTCTTCTTGTGTTGTATATGATTGTGTTTGATTAGAAGAAGCATAACTCTATTCACTGGGAGGGCCCCTGACAAACAGATTCTTTAAATCTTTGTGTAGGTTTTGTTATTTCTCTCCTCCGCAATTAGTATAATTATGTTTATGAGTTGTTTAGTTTTGTTTCTATAATCGTTCATGTTTCCTGTAGTATAGATTTCAATTTAAAATTATGTTGAGCATGTAGGTTCTATTTACTAAATAGCATCTGATTGCATTTAAGATAGCTTTCAAGTTTTTATGCAAAGTCTTTCCATTTCTAGATTAAATTTCTTTGGTTAGTTATAATCTAGTTCTGCTTATTCCATTTTTTATCATGGATCTGCTTAAGAATATGTTAGTTTTTTTTGAATTATGAAATTAGTTCAGGTCGTATTACTATGGAATTGAATCATTAAAGTAGGTTTACTTCTTGTTTTACATTACAGTAGTACATGCATGGGGTATTTGGTCCTCAATAAAGCATTTAAATTTATTGTTTCTTTAAATTTCTAACATTCCCTTCAAACAGACTGTCATAGAGACAGTCTGTTCCACGTTTTATATAGACCTACATTTCCACCTGTTATACAATCACTCATTCAGTACTGTGTGTTTTTAATTTATTTTAAAGTTTATCTTTCTAGTTTTTTTATTCTATTTGAATAGTAATGGTTAGATAATGTTTATATTTTCTTTTAAAGACCTTAAGATAAGATTGTTTAAGACATCTTGTTAAAACTCATTTCTCCTTCCTCTTTCTTTTTACCTTATGCATAGAAATTATGTTATGTAATGTAACTCATTGTATTGATCTGTAATTAAGGCTTTTATTTAAGTTGTTTCTTTGTATATAATTTTTAAATTACATGCATTGATAGATTAGGTGTTTATAATACAATTTGATCTTTTAAATTATACAATTGTGAAAAGGATCTATAAGATAGAACTCAAATCATCCTTGTGAATTTTCTGTTTGTTCTTAAATTATGTCTATCCTTATATAGTACTTTGTAAATAGGAGTCACATGTGTATAAAAAATCATGTTTACTATTTCCTGTAACTGGACATTTCTTAGTTTACACATTTTTGTAGAAATCAAACTAGACTTAATTCCCTTTAGCTTTTATAATTCTTTTGAGAGCCATTTTGATACCTCCCCTACCCCAGTTCTTATTACAATAAATGCATACCCTCATAGTAATCAAGGAGAGTGGAATTGAAATAATTTAGCTAGTGCATGTAGAGTTTCTATTTGGTCATTATAAATCCTTTTTAAGGTAGTCATTCTCTCAAGTAAAAATCAATCTCTCTAGATAGAATAGTTTATTGTCATAACACTGTTTATATCCAAACATTTATAAATAGTTTCATCCTTAGAAGTTCAACTTAAAGTCTTTTGATATTTGGCTTATTAAATTATTACCACGACACTCTCTACCTTCGCATATATTTTGTAGCAAATCTAAGCCTACTAACCCCGGTTGATAATTAAATATTAGGTAAATTATTCAAGACAATATTTTTCCCAACATTTTTGGTGTCATTGTCGGGGAGTTGTTTCGTAAGGTAGAATAGGCTGGTAACGGGGAAGCAGTAAGACTAGAGGTAATAACATGTGCATCTGTTATAAAAGGCACCCCCAAATACAGTAATAATACTAGCATAGGATAGAAAAATTTTGTTGAGTTTTTATAAAAAAATTATAGGAAACATAAAATCCCCAACTCACTGAATAGGCACCTAAAAAAAACACACTTACAGGAAATAGTTTTTCTAGACCCATAAAATATTCTTACAAGGGGGGGGAATTATAGAAAGAAAAGAGATCCTGGCAAAAGGACATGAGGGCCCTATTTTTTCCCAAATTTAAAAAGAAGTAACTAGGGAACCTCTTAACCATCCACTATGTAACAAAGTCCGATAATATAACTCTTGAAGTAAGGAAGATGAACTTACCTAGGTGGGATTTCTCTTTGGTAATAGTAACCCCTCAAATTGAAATATCCATAGTAGCATTCCCAACCTACATAAAAAACTAGGAAGAAGATCAACCAATAAAAAGCAATGTCTGCCCAAAATGTAAAACTAAGCATCCCCTCCAGGAATGTCCATTAATAAAAATTCCTCCATGATATATTTGCACGGGGCATCATGATTTTCCCTAGAATATCAAGATGGATCCTATCAAGATAGAGGTAATTATTAGACTTCTCCCTCCAAAAAGCTATTCCTCCTAATATTAAATAATATTGTGGGTTATCATTACTTGTATATATGTAAATATGCGTATATCTCTTTGAATAAATAAAGAGTCATTTCTAATTACTTCCTTCCAGAAGACTCTTTTCTATGCTTCCAGGAATAAAATAAATCATCTAATACATGGCTTTGAAGAAGAATTTATTTCTTTGAATAGCTTATGAGGTACTATCCCAAAAAAAAGAGAAGAAAGTGCTCTAATAAGACCTTGAAGCTTTTCTTGTATATCACTTTCAAACCCATTATAATATGATTTTGTTATGCTAAGTGTTTTGATTCATATTCTAATTATTTGAACACTCGCTCAAAATATTTATTTTAATTATCATGTTCTTCAACATTTTTCATTCCTAGAGGTTACTAGTTCATCTACATTTTTTATCAAAACTTGACTCTTAACTATCTCTGAGGACACTAGAGGGTAAGTGGAATTGTTGCTTCTTGGGAACATTAACTTTTATAAAGAAAATAGATTGAAATGCCCAAGGACACCTTTAAGTTATTCTCTTTTGACATAATTTATAGTTAAGGCCATTTTGTGAAAAAAAATTAACTCATGTGTTTAGCAGGGCATAGCACGCTCTAGTACCAATTGACTTCCTATACTCATAATATTTATACAAGGAAAACCCGCAGGGGTGCTGAACAGGCCTGTTGGTAGCGGGTCAATGCTAAGTAATAATTTACAAGCAAGTTTGATAAATGCAAGTAAACCCATCGGGGTACTGAACAGGCTTGCTGGCAGCGAGGCTATGCTTGCATGGTACCAAGATAACCCTGCCGGGGTACTGAACAGGCCTACTGGCAGTGGGGAAATATCAAGTAAAAAGAGATCTGGTCCATACACCACTAGGCACATAGTTTAACAGTAAAATATGTTTTGGCCTATTTTTTATAATGTCATCAAAGAATAACTCTAAGATACCCTTGGATCCAACAATCTGATTTCAATCAATATCTAGGATATGTTTATCCTAGAAATGGCACCCATAGCTCAAAATTTCCACAAATTCCAAGGTGAGCTCAAAGAATTTTTGAGATGAGAAGATATATTTACAACAAGGTGTTACCACCTAAGTTGTACTTAGTGGTTTTCTATCATGTGAGCCTGGTGAACCAAACAGGGTTAACTTGTTTGGACTTCAAAAAGACCTTTGGAAGTACTTCTGGGAAGTGCTTGTTGTACTATATCACATGTTCATACCCCATGGGGAAATTGTAATAAATGTTCTAGCATGATAGTGTCTGTAAAAGACTCGGTCTCTTAGACTTCATTTGTCAATCCGATCAGCCCAGGGTGTTTTTTCCCTTGGTTATTATTGGTTGTTGAATAAACGACTGATAATTTCTAAGTTTTTCACTCCATACCTCCAAAGTTGGGGTGGTCGGCTTGGCATTTAGGCCTATTGAGGTTATTAGATTCTATGTGTCAATGTATAAGCATGCTAGACATCATTTTTGAGTCATATGAACATTTCTAAGTCCCCCTACATGTTTTTCAATTTTTCAATTTTTTAATTTTTTCAGTGTTTTTTATTAAAACTAAAATTTTCCAAAACTTAGGCTATTTTTTAATAATTTAATTTGAAAATTTGATTTTGTAATAAAAGTGGGCCAAATAATCAGTTTCAGTCATGTAGGTGCTCATTTTCAAGCTAAGAGCACCATGTAAACCCATGGACCCACGTTTTCCTAAGTTTTGAGTGATCTTCCATCACTCAGGTCAGAAAGCCCCAAAAATCAATTATTGATTATTTTAATTAATAAATTGATGAATAATGGAGAAAATCCAAAATCAATAAATTAGTGGATTCTGAACCGATTTGACTAAAATCAATCATATATGGAGCATATTGACTAGATCTGACAAATCCTTGACTGAAGGAGGGGATCAAATCAGATCCAGAGTTGATCTATAGCTATCTTCATGGGGAATTTCTCCCTCTCTCTCTCCTCCACACATGTGGACTCTCCTGGATGCTCTATGGGCCAATGTGTCGGTGTATGGGTTGATTTGTTAGCTCAATCAAGCCCCCTGTTGACAAGTAGGCTCAGTACAGCTTCAATTATGCATTGATGGACTCTCCCTCAGTTGATTTCACTTGATTCCATGAGAAATTGTGCCCCCCCTGGGCTGGATGGCCTGTAATTTGTATATATCCTGCTTGAGGCTCCCTCTTCCAAGCTAGTTAGAGCTGGACTGAAGGGCTTGCCATTGTAACTGTGTACTGAGCTTCATTTTTTGAAATAAATAGAAACTTTTGAGGCTCAATTGTGGAGTACCTTTCATGTGTGGATTATCATTATCATGCTGCATTCGAGATGAAACTGCTATTTTTCCAATTTTTTTCACTTAACTATTGTCTGCCTGAATGGTTGTTGAGATCATAGGGATAGATCATTGTAAGTAAGCTTACTTACTTCTATTTACTGCATATTTTTTAATGAGTTAATACCTGTATGTTAAATAAGATTATTTGCATGATGTATCATCCCCTTCTCATATGTATCTTCAGATTTGATAGTTCTGTTTGCAGGAGTTGTTTTGTAGCTTACAGGTTTGCCGTGACTGGAAGATCTATGGTTTAGGTTTGATTCCATTGATTTCTAGCAGATATTTCTAATAGAATTCCCCTCGGTGCTTCACTACCAAGTTTTCTCTGCAGATCTACTTCAACAACAAGCACGTTTCTTCCCCTTTCTCTCCTTTAAAAAATCTTAAATTTTCCTCAAACTGGTTAATTTAAAGGTTTATTTTTACTCTGATCTATCTCATTAATAAAAAAACACATAGATATAATTATTAATATCCCTTCCAAATTCTAGATCTTAGTTTTGTTTTGCACATAAAGTTCAATTTCAAGAGATCTAGCTAAAATTACCATATTGTCGCAAGCATTTTTAGTGAAAATTTGTAGCTTGCTGTTAAGGTAGTTTCATTTGCTGTACGATAAAATTTAATATTCTGAAATATCATTGCATATTTAATTGGCTGCACAAACAGCAAGCCAATATCCCAAGGAAATCTTGCTTTCCTTGGTTCCCTTTTCGCCCGTTTAGCTAGTTTAACTTCATTTTTTTTAGATAAGTTAGGTTGATCCAAAGGTACTCTTAAAGTTATTTTGGGAATATTTTATTCTAACATGCTCACTTTATTTTATCAGGTATGACAGAAAATAAAGGAAGCTTCTGTCTGGAAGTGGCCTCAGGAGCGTTCAAATCCCCCCAGGGGTCTCCCTTTCCACTAAAAAATCAATTTTTTTCCAAAGTTGTAAAATATTGGTTTCAGCCTGTATAAGGACCAAGAATTTTCTGATATATCAGTTATCTGATACTGTAACCATTAATAAATAAAATCATTTTTGGAATAGGCTCTTTCGAGCCCATTCCCCATCCCCCCTGGGGGGATTTGCGTCAGTGTCCTTTTCGTCGCTTTCTGCTTATTTCTTTTTTAAACTAGAATTGATCTAATCTACAGGGTAGTATAATTTAGTTCATTATTAATATCATACTCCATATTTTACATTTCAAAGTAATCATAATACTTACCCCACGATTTCCCGATTGACCCGAAAGGGGAAAGAGATTCGTGGTAGGACTAATTAGAAAACCAAAATTGTGTATTTGTTTTATTTTTCATATTTTATTTATCAGCAATTTTAAAATTAACCCCTCCTCGATTCCCCGATTGAGATCCACTTGGATCGAAAGAGGTTCCTGGAGGGTTTTCCTTTTAAACAAGAACACTCAGTTTAAAACTTATTAAAATTGACAAGACTCCAATGTGTATGCTTTGCACTTGGCTGCAGTTTGTTCAATCAGTCAAGCTGTATCAAAAGCACTTGGGTGACTAGT
Source organism: Pseudotsuga menziesii (assembly GCA_001517045.1). Taxonomy (NCBI): domain Eukaryota; kingdom Viridiplantae; phylum Streptophyta; class Pinopsida; order Pinales; family Pinaceae; genus Pseudotsuga; species Pseudotsuga menziesii. The sequence continues at coordinate 75,171 of LPNX010268037.1, read as the reverse complement.
ATAATTAGGACTCACTCTCCCCAACTGACAAACCAACAAGTGAAAATCCAACACCTAGATCAAACCATCACGGTGGCAAAATACACAAAGGAAGAGGGAACTTACTGAAAAGTGACCTCGGAGCGCCGATCTCTGTCACACCCTAACGGATGAGTTACAAACAATAGCCCCAGGGACTCCATTTCAGCCCACATATTCCTTGCGGGTAGCCGTGAAGGTTTAGTTTTGGACATACTCCAAGTACTCTCGGGTATATCTGGAGTCCCCCCTTAGCCTAATTTTAATCAATTCACACTTCAAATTTAACTTAAAACATACCAAGAGGCAATCGCAAAACATTCACTCCAAGCACATGCAAGCATATTGATTCTATTTTTGACTCCATTCTAAGGCACTGGTTAATTTCTTACTTTATATATATATATATATTGTGTCTCAACATTGTGCTTTCGTGTGTTCATCTTTTACATCTTGCCATCTTTGATTATCTATAGTTAAATTGTAAACTCCTAAATAAATCAGTCAGTTTAAACATCACAACACTAAGTAATTCCTCTTAGTAAATTAATAGGGTCTACCCCCCTTGGCTTCATTAGGAGTTGAGCCTAAATGGAGGAGTCAAGAACAAGGTGACATCCTTGACTCGAGACTTTCCCCCAAGGACACACCGAGTGGCTTGAAGATTTCTGCCACGTGACCTAGGTGTGTGAAAGGCGGAAACACAAGGAAAGGGTGACTAGTTTTCCCTTTGGTACTATTCATTACACCATAAATGATCCATTTATATCTCTATACATTTGAGCGCTGTTTTTTAATATCTCTATCTAAATCATTTCTTTTTATTAGTTAGTCTTTTTCTCTTTTACAAACTTACAGCAACATGACTGAAATTTCTTAATTCTTTTGCAAGTTACATAGTTTTCTTGTTTGGCTTGAGGACATGCCATCTCTTTGGTTTGGGGGAGGATTAGTTGATTGTCTATCTTCATTTTTACTTATAAAAGACTCATTGACAAATGATAAAGTGCTTGTAGGATAATGCAGATAGCGAAGATGGCCTTAAAGTTATGGATGAATAAGAAAGAACGCTAAAAGAATTATTTCATATGAAAAGTTGTATGAAGGATCATATGAAGGGTCAAATGTTGGTGTGAATAAAAGGCCAAATGATGAGTTGGATAAAAAAAATTATGATATTTTTGTACTTTTGATTAAGTGTTGGCTTAATTTTATTGGGTAAAAAGTCAATTCATACCGTTAGAGTCACATCTATATGGTATTATGACTAATGATGATTAATGATTGTACGAATTAAATCTAATATGATCTTATTTCATTCCTATATGGATATGATATGACTTTCGAATAACCTTCGAGTACCTTTTAGTTATCATGACCTTACCATATTCATTATTCTCGCACGTATAAGCTATTAGATAATCCCCCCCTCCTCGTTGAACTAAGGTTATGGTTATAAGTTTGGTTATACACTTGCACTAAGTTACATGTTCAACATGTCCAAATCTTGCTTTGGACATGGTTGAACAAACTAAAAATTAGAAACTCATTCAATCATGTGCTTTAGATGGCACACACTCCAAAAATTCACTATAATGGCAGGATCCTTTAGGCATGTCGAGCTGGTTGCATGATCATTTGGAAGGTTGAATGCAACACACTTTAAAACTAGCACTATGCGAACCTTTCTCAATTCCATCACCATCACTAACCATTATTATTGTGGAGCATTTTAGACACCTTTCTTGAAAACCCTGTATTCCTTCCTTTGTTTCCATTATGCTGAACAGATTCAAGCCTAAAAGTTATCAGGATCTATTTCAAATGACAGAGTTTAGGGAGTGTAGGGAAGTGTTTTTTCGATCCGGTTGAAACCCATTCCTACATTCGCTGCAAGGTTACGATGAAGATAGTTCATTGTTGTTCACAATTGGATTCAATGGGAGGATGACCAGAGTAGGTCACCTTTGTTTTAAATTCACTGAAGAATCAATTCCCTGTGCCACTAAGCTTCCTCGGGAGGGTGAACGCTGGCATAAAAATTGGTTCATTCCGCGAGCATCACATAATTTTTCTCTGAATCCTGAGTTCTGGTATGTAATAGGTGTGAAAGGATACCATCATAGTTGGATAAAGTCGGAGTATATCAATCCATTGACTGTCATCATTCACATAGTTACCTTCGAAGGTAAATTTAGAGTTTTTAAGTCTTGTCACCTTTGGTTATTATCCCACTTTGTTGATAATAGATGCTTGCATTTCCCTTTCTTTTTTTGTCATAGTTTAGAGAAAATGTCAAATTTGGTCTGGAAGAATACCCTTCATCCAAAGAGTAGTTTGTATCACCATAGTATAATCAAAATTTTAATTTTGGATCAGCTTAAAGACTGAATCCATTCTTGGGAAACCTTTGTTTTCAAAGTGTTCAATCCCCACCTCAATATTCATAAATAGTCTCAACATTTTCATCCTGAGTCTAGACAAACCTCACCCACATCAAAATAAAACCCTGATGTTGTCCACATTGATGAGGGTGTCTCAGAACCTAATTCACCTGTGCAATTAGAAACCCTTTCTAGTCCTATTTCTGTTGAGTTTGTTCCTTTTGCACAAACTCGTACCAGAAGACATAAGCCTAAAAGTGTCCAGCATAGGCTTCGGCCCAGTACTCAGGCCGTGGTTCAGTTTGATGAGCAGAATCACCATCCAAATGATTAGGCTGAGGTAGATGAAATCAATCCCAATTCATCCCTCTTAGCACTAGCTAGCCTCTCTACTCAATTTCTCAAGGAAACCAATCAAAGGGATATTCCTACATATGAAGATCCCCTTCCTACAATTTATTTGGACCCGCCTTCAACAGAAATAAGTCCTCCATGGGATTTTAATGAGTCCCCAGAACCATTGACACCACCACATCCCACCTTAGAACAATTAACTTCTAATTTAACTCAATCGGTGATGTAAAAAGAAGCGCATGTCAACTTAATTTCATAGCTTCGTGAAGAAAACAGAGAACTGCAGTTACAAATTAAGAATATGGAGGGTCTACATAAGACTGTTCATATATCTCAGAGGGATCGAGAAGCGAGGCATTATCTTCTAAAATCATAGGCATGGAAGTTGAAGTACAAGCAATTTGTTCCATCCAAGTCGAAGGCAGCTGTTGACGCAACTCTACCTCTTTCCTCATGATATATTTTACATTGCACTAGTGGGACCTGGTATTCTTTCGGTTTGGGGGAATGTTGGTCCCCATTTTTTCACTATTTTTGGGTTCAATACTTCACATATTAACATATTTTTTGTTACTTTTTAGTTTATTTTGCACCACGCAGTTCCCTCTACAAGCTTCAAGTATGACTAAATTAGGATTTATGTCAATTATATTTATTATCACCATTTTATGGTTTCAATGGTTAAAATTGGCATAATACGAAGTGCATTTGCTATATTAATTTATGTGTCTTATTCTCTGCAGGTTATATGGTCTTTTTCGTGACCTAACAAACATACATGTGTTCAGCTGAGTATATGGAGAGCATGCCCAGCTTGCTGTCCAGATCATCAAACAGACTGCACATTTTTTGGTAGCATGTTTCTATGTATTAAGAGTATGAAAATAGACAGAAACTATCATCACTACATGCTGGAATCTCAGCATTAGTTTTCTTCTGGAAGAAGTTCCCATCTAGTACTTCTGCATGACACCTCGACATAGGCTTTGATTCATATTGAAGTTAGGAATGACATTGAACACCTGAAGGAACCCGATTTGCAAGATAAGTGTTGGAGCAGGGTCCCGTAGCTATAGGAAAAGCTGCTATTTTTGGTAGAAGATGGAAAAATTTTGGAGGAAAGATAGTTTTGGTGACGTGATAAAGGTACGATGCCATAGTGCATTTCCCGCCGCGGATCGCGGGACAAAAATCGCGGTGGTTGGAACAATAAATTCAAAGGGAAATAGTACTTGAAGCGGCCGAGTAGAGAGCTCAACCACTGCATTTAAGGCAGCAGCGATGACAGGAGGGCTCAACTACCCTCATAAAGGAAGAAGGAGCAATGGACCGAGGTATTAAAGAAAAAGGACATAAGGGGAGCAACCAAGGAAGCGGTGCCCATACCCGTGATCAGCGCCAAAAATTGTGGAAGACTGCAGGAAGCTGCGGTGTGATCGGTAAAGCGGTAGTACAAAGTACAGAAAGGCCAACTGTCATAGTTAGGGTTTTGGGTTACTGTTGGGATAGGCCCACATTTTTGTATCATGGTGAGACCTTCGGTCCACCTATTTAAGCATGTATTTTGTATAATGAAGGGTTAGCTAGTTAGATGGATAGTGAGCTAGCTAGTTAGATAGTTAGTTGAGTAAAGAGGAGCTGCGTTCGAAAATTGGAGATCTCCAATTTTCGAACGCAGCTCCTCTTTACTCAATTTGCTACTACATAGATGACCATATTCAAATAGATAGTTAGTTGTTAAGGTTGTAACTGTTGTTATCAATATAGTGAGGCATTGAGGGAGAGCCGAGCTCTGGTTCTATCTTTAAGTCTGTAGTTATCTTACTATAACCAGTGGCTGGCTCCTTGAGCATGAATGTAACAATCCACAGGGATTGCGAGAGAGAGAGAAAGAGTATATTTTAAGAAGAAAGCAATATAGGAAGAGAAGAGATCTAAGAGAGAAGGGCTCCTAGCTGTGTGCATGGAGTTTCCCAGAAGATCTCAAGCTACATAAGAGTTTGCAGTGGAACTATGTTACTCTCTCAAGATATAATATAAACACAGTTCCTGTGGACATAGCTTCCCCCCCTGGAAGTGAACCACGTACATCTGTGTGTTGTGCGACTATTTCATGTGATTGTGCTCTACTTATTTGCTATCTATTATGTGTTACATGAACTTTGCTTATCAGTTAATGAATGTATGTATGCTATCCTTCAGTTTACAGTAAAATAGAAGGTCAAATGCAAGTTGAATGTGTCGAGTACTCTGTATATGAGTTTATTAGTGCTTGACTCACGACAGTAGTAGCTACTGTGTTAAGTGACTTCTGAATGTTTANCATGTTAAACTGTAGAAGCTTAAGTGAGGTTGTTTAACACCTTAATGAAGGTTAACTGAGCTATTATACCCAGAAAGGAAGCCTCTGGACCTTGAGAGTTGACGAGTATATTGATTCTTACTGTAGGAAATATCATAGCGTAGAAAGGGCGATATCGCACTATCGAGGGAGCTGCGGTGTGAGATATCGCAGGTTAAGATCCGAGTGGAAGAGAAAGTTTGTGCATCATCCTAGAAGCTGCGACGCGATAAGATTCAGTCCCTTAGCAAAGTTAGCTAGAAAGAGAGAAATAGCCCTTGCTAAGAGATTCAGCTGGTTAAGTAGAGTTAGAGAAACTAGGATGCTGCAGAACCTGGTTGAGGAAACCTGATTCTTCAACCACCCCATCTAAGATCACTTCGGGTGAGACTTCAGGCTGTTCTGCGGTCTGTCGCCAAAAGGGCCAATGAGCTAGGGGTTTTGTTGGTATAATAAAGTAAACCCAGGTCTTCTCATAGAAGACCAACAATAAGAGGAGTTGTTAGTTGTTAGTTTTTAATGTACTTATTCACCATTATGATCGCCTTATCATGACGAGCAGTCGACCACTAAAGGGTCAACTTGCTCACCTCCATTGAACGATGTATATATAGACACTGTCATGTAACTTAGAGAGAGATTCTTAGAGTTTGAGAGTCTGGAGTCTGAGTCTCTATCTTTTATTTTATCAGTTCAATATGAAAAACTCGGTAATGCCACCTTTTATTCTAATCAAAGTCTTCTTGCTCTATATATGATTGTGTTCAATTAGAATAAGCATAACTCTATTCATTGGGAGTGGGTATCGAATGTTTTCCTTGTCAATAAAAAATAGGGCACTATTAGAGTCTACATCGATTTCAGATATTCCAATAAATCTTGTCCCAAAGACAACTTTCCAACTCCGCATATTGACCATATTATCGACAACTGTGCTGGAAGTGTCATCTTCTCATTCATGGATGGATTTTCTGGCTATAATTAGATTGAGATATTTCACGTCGATCAGCACAAGATGACATTTATTTTCCCATGGGTAAATTTTGCATATAGGAAGTTACCATTTGGCCTGAAGAACGTTGCAGCTACATTTCAGCGTGCTATGTCCTATGCATTTCACAATGTCAAACATATTGTGGAAGCATACCTTGATGACCTCCCAGCTCATTCATAGTGACGAGCTGACCACCCTGGTCATCTTAGGGATATTTTTCTTAGATGTCATCATTATAATATACAGCTCAATCCGCATAAATGTGTTTTTTGCGTTGAAATAGGATGTCTCCTAGGTTTCGTGGTTTCTAAGGATGGAATCTAGATAGATCCATTGAAAATTGTAGCTATTTTATCCATACTAGCCCCAACCAATCTTGTTGAACTCCAAAGTTTTCAGGGGAAGGAAAACTTTCTTCGTCGTTTCGTGTGCAATTTGGTAGAGAAAACATACATCTATATGCGTCTCCTCAAAAAGGACACCTTGTTCTTTTGGGATGACCAAGCCCAACGCGCCTTTGATAATCTTAAGCATGCTCTGACCCATTCACCTATGATACACCCCCCAGATTATTCAAAGGATTTTCCCTTATACATTTCTTCCTCCACTTCTACCATTGGCATGGTTTTGGTGCAAGAAAATCTTGATGGTTAGGAGCATGTGATCTATTACACCAATAATAATCTCATAGATTCTGAAACTCGATACTCACGTGTGGAGAAGTTAGCATTGGCCATAGTCATTGGTGTACAAAAATTTTGACACTACACCTTGCTTCGCACTACCACCATATTGGCAGATCAGAATCCTATGTATTACATCCTGACTCGTCAGGTGCTAGGGGCGGAATATTCCCAATGGATAGTCATCCTATAGGAATTTTACCTTGAATTTTCCAAGGTTACATCAAAGAAATCCTTCGTTTTTGTTGAGCTAATGTGTGATATTCCCTGTGCTTTGATAGATTCTGAGCCTAGTGATTCATTCCTGGATGAATTTCTCTTTCTGATAAGCACTACTGATCTGTGGTATGGAAATTTAATCATTTATCTCTAGACATAAATATTTCATCCCACTCTATCTCATGACGATTGTCGTTGTATTTGTCACCATGAAAAATACTACCTTATCCTGAAAGATACTTTGTATGGGCATGGTATTGATTCTGTTATCCAATGATGCCTTACTCATGAAGAAGTTGAGCAAGTTCTGAATGAATGCCACTCTGGAGCATTCGATAGTCATCTCTTTGGGATGGCTACAACCCAGAAAATCCTTCATGCTGCCTATTTCTCTCCTTCAGTCTTTAAATATTTTCATGAGTCTGTTAAGAAATTCCCACCCTACCAACATTTCTATCCAAAAAATCACACCCACCCTGCTCTATTACACCTTGTCATTGCTGTTGGCCCTTTTGCCAAATGGAGGATTGATTTTATGCATTGTAAGCCTACCTTAGCCGAGGGACTTGGTTACATCATAGTAGTCATTTATTATTTTATGAAATGGGTTAAGTCTATGCCTACATATGCAGAGGATGGTAATACTTCCTCCCTCTTTCTATTCAATCACGTGATAGCAATATTTGGAGTCCCACATTCTATAGTTATGGATCACGAATCACATTTCCAGAATCAGGTGATGGAAGAACTGAGTGCTAAGGTGGCTTTTCGTCATGAAAACTCAACACCATATTATCCGTAAGCTAATGGTCAATTAGAGGCCATTAATAAAGTTTTAAAAACCATGTTGCGATGGATGGTTGGAGATCACAAATCCAACTAGCACCACATCCTCTTCTTCGCTCTTTGGGATTATAGGAATTCAGTAAAAAAAGCTATTGGTTTTACACCCTTCCATTTAGTTTAAGGACTAGAAGATGACTTGCCTATTCAGTGTCAGATTCCATATTTGAAACTTGTTGTTGAACTTCTCCCAAATACTTCTATGAGGAAGAAAGATTCCTATACCTGAACAATCTTGACGAAACTAGACGAGATGTTGCCTTATCCAATGAGGCACACAAGAAATGCATCAAGGCGTAGAATGACAAGTATGTCCAACCTCGTATTTTTAATGAAGGTGACCTAGTTCTAACCTACGATAGAAGACATGACCAGCTAGGGAAAGGGAAGTTCGAATCAATGTGGTACGGTCCCTTTATCATTTCCAATTTTTTAGAGAAAGGGGCTTATGAGCTGATGGACTATGATGGAATCCCCTTTAGGAAACCTTACAATGGGTTGTAACTAAATAGGTACTATGCCTAGATCATTCATGTATAGTACCTTGTATATATGTACATGGTTTGACTTTTTTAGTGTGTCTTTTAGTATTTTCAAGGAAATATTGACTAAAATACTAACAGATGGTTATGGAGTTTATATTTTTTTACTGGCACTATAATAAGAGAATAGTTTCTAAATGACTGGATGATAAACCTAATTAGATCATTCTCTAAGGAAACCTTGTTGCCTCCTAATTCCTTCTGATAATATTATATATGTCATTATGTATACAAAGAAGTAGAAATAATTTCCTCTCAATGGTGACACAAACATTGGTGAGAATCCAATGCCCTGAAAACCTAAGGTTTCCTCCGTAAGGTTCATCCACAGAGGGTGATTCAAAGCCTAAGATCAGGCTAAAAGGTGTAGATGATGGAAAATAGGTTAATATTCCTGTACTCTTTGAGTTTAATGTCCAAACTTTTTATACCATGCTTTGGTTATGCAGAACAGATGGATTTTTATGGATTCGTTGATGGTGCTTAACGCTATACCTTGAACCTTGCCTCAGCTGCTTGGGTTATCTATTCTCCAGCTCATGATTTGGTCAGCTTAGGAGTGGTTTGTATTTGTCCAGCTACCAACATTATCATTTATTATCAGTCAATCAGAGGTCTATTCACTAAGGTTGCATCTCGGAACATTCGTGATTTGGTAGTTTTCATGGACTTGCAATTGGTGGTTTGTCATTTGAACCATGTCTATACCATCAGGAACCCAATGCTTCTTCGCCTCTTCTGGACGTTACGTTTGTTGGAAAGGTCATTGGAAGTGATTACTTATAGGCATATCCCTAGGGAAGACAATGTAGTTGCTGATTTGTTAGCAAACTATATCCTAGACTGGTATATTCCTTATACATAACTTTAAAATCAAACATGGTTCATCATATTGTAAATAAACAATAGAAAACACATAAAACTCATGTAAATACATTTTCTGTTTGGAACATATAAACACCAGAAATACAAGTATGCTAATATATATATATAAAGTGTTTTACAAAAATAAGTCACAAGACCTCATCTGAAGCACTCTGGCTTTCACTAAGTACAAAATCATACAAAATCTTGAAGCTATATCAGCTTTCAGTAATACATCATGTAGATATTTCTAGTGATGCTCGTGGTAGCATATCACATTCTTTGCATAGCAGTCAGCTAAAGCGACCTGGCACGCCTGCAGTGTGCCTCTGATACCTCATGGGGAGGTCATCAATTGATGCATCAGGTATATCTAGAGTCAACCTTTCTAGGTTCTCCTCTAGCTCCCCCATTGGGTCATCACGCCATTGAAAAAACATAGCTCCAGCCTATCTGTCGAATGGAGAAGATCCCCCACATTGTGCTACTCCAAAATTTGCATGAATATATTTAGGTCTTGTTACTACATATAAAAAATAAAAAACATTAAAATACAAAAACACAAGTTTCCATTTTAGGGTTTTGTTTCTTACTAATGTCTCCCCACTGTGCACTAGGTGGAAGTGGTAGATTAGGGTCACCCCTAAAATCAGTACCCGCATATGCATAATCCTCAATCACGAGGATCTGATCGTTCATCCAGCCAAAAAATGGAGCCCCAAACTTCACTTTGCCCCTACCTGCTCCCATGCGGGCCATGATTCTGACCCACCTCAGCATATGAGGGTCTCTCCCCCTCAACTTAGTAAAAAACACTTGGGGCCTTAGATGAGGGACCTCTCAAAGAAGAAACATGCTAAGATGGATCGATAGACGAATTGTTTCAGCTCTCCTTGCTGACACTTGGTCAGCTGGTCCTTGAAGACCGAAAGTAATGCTTCTGCCTAGTTAAAGATAGTAGGTGCCATGGCCTCTATAGCATATAGCATGTGTGCTCTGGAATCCTGATGAGGTCCTTGGATCCTAGCCAACCTCTACATAGTGAAAATAACTGTATGAAGAGTATCATCCACCACTTCCTTAATGGAAATTTTCTTCCCATATATTCTAGTACCAAGTATACAGTAACAGTTGATTAAATCTTGGGTGGTCATGTCCCCTCCACGGAAACTATCCAGTGAAATAGGAGCACCCCGTCTGGATAATCCTGTCAAAAAGTAGATATCCTCTACCTCGATAGTCAGCGTATGGTCTCCCACGTAAAAATATTGCTTCTCTGGGTTCCACAAATGAAGGATATACTCCAACAAGCGCTCATGGGACACCATGCAAGGAGTGTGGAAGAATTTTAGGAAACCACAATCCCTCAATGTGGCTATGCACCCTGCATTTCTCTCGGCAAAGGAGTTGTCATTATCGTGTTCCCATTCCTTCCATATGACCATTTTTTATGGGTTAGAACTTGCCAAAAAAAATAAAATGGGCCAATTAGAAGCATAATCAATCACCAAAAACATTTTAAAACCCATATTTTTCCTTGCCCATTCAAGTTTTCACACTCATGGAAGGCGTTGCCTAAGCTCCATTTGCATAGAGCAGTGGCACTGCCTGAGTGCAAATTAGCATGCACAGTTCTTATCGAGCACCTCCTGTCCTATAAGGGGCAGGAGTGGTGCTCATATTTTGGTCTTAGGGCTTGACTAAAACTACCCAAAAAAACCCCAGAATAAAAAATGAATGCATTAAAAGGAAAATCTAGGGTTCAGACATTTACCTGGCTCTAACGGAGCTTGGATCGGACGGTAGAATCTTCCAAAATCACTGACTGAAGATTTAGCTCAATTTTCTCCAAAATACTCTCACCAAGTTGTTACAGTTGATTTTACCACACATAGTGGATCACACTTTTATGGCCTTCCCTATCCCTCTGCAGACTCTTTAGACCCCATGGACCATTTTTGTACCTTTGATGTTTCCAATATCATCCCAAAAAACATGCAATAATTGCCACATGTGACTTTTAATCCCTTTCTCGCATATATACGTGGATTTGACCCTTAAACCCGTGTACATTAGGATGTGTGCAAAAGGCTAAATTATTTTGTAGTTTTCCTTGATGTGGATCTGAAACACTTGTCTCTTGGCCTTCCATATGCCTTGAGATCACTCAGATTCGACCTTCCATTACCCCATTGAAGAGCTATATAAGGAACCCTTTGGATACATTGAAAGGGGAGGAATTGAAGAGAAAGAAAACTATATTCCATTGTTGCCAAAGCTTATACTTGAGTCTGCATCCCTTTGTCCCTTGGAGCACTTTGTGTTCTTCCCTAGCTTGCCTTATGCTTGTGAGCTTGCTATCGAGAGATGGAGGATTGAAGTGGTGGAGGCCCAAGTGGGGGACTTAGTTTCTCTGATTCGCAAACGTGACGACATAGGTTGTCACTATTGTAATCTCTGTTTTATATCAATAGAAATATCTTTTCCTGTCTAATAATATGTATTTAAATGAGTATTTGACCCATGGATGTTTTTAAATGCTTATTTGTTATTGATTATATATGCTAGATCATTAGGTCTAACACAGTTATATATAGCATGTTTGTCTTGTTTGTTGAATGTTGAGGAAGCAAATTGCCAATACAAGCAAGAGTGGAAAAGCTCAACGGGGATCTACATCAACTGTCCAAAATAAGGAACGAATCGAGATCCTTTAGTGTTAGATGTTTGGTTTCTCTTGCATATAGGAAAGGATTGATTTCTATAGTTAATTTGTCTATTTTGGTACCCCAAGCCATAGGAATTTTTCTCCGAAATAGAATTGGCGACTCCGCTGGGGAGGTCCTAGTCATTTTTCCTTTGGGGGTTTTTTTTCAACATTCAATGTTCTTGAATTGCTCTGATTTCTATGTTTCTGAGTCGGATATGGGGGCATGTTTTCCTGGTAATGTCTGATAGGAGTCAATTTGGCCTCAGCTTATCTGTTTGCCTTCATTTTTATCTCTTTTTCTTCCTGTACACAAGTTTCTTCCTCACGATCGCGTGTACACGCGGTTTTGACTGAGATATCCTCGTATATACGTGGGTTTTCTACACACAATCACGTATGCCTTGAGTTTTTCCTTTTAGAGAAAGATTGAGTGTTGCTGGGTGAGTTTGGATGATTGTTGAGTCTCCTTAGATGCTTCTAGAGTCTGTATACACCTCCGTTTCTGACCAGAGACGCCTTTTAGGGTAATTTTTTTTAAAGAAAGTTCTTGTCATTGCATTTTTATTTTTTGTTTTGGGATTAGTGCATTAGATCTCTTTTACCTTAGTGCTTTGCTTGGGTGCTATTTGATAGTGCTTATAGAGTCTGGAGGTGGTAGAGTCATTCTTTTGCATTATTATCTCATTTTTATTCAAAAAATCCAAAAATATTTGCTTCTTTGCATCATTATGCATCATTGCACTTTGCATTTTGCATGGTACTTGCACTAGGTTTTCTTAGAGAAGTATCAGTCAGGCTTTCATATAGGAATGATTGCATTTGTCATTTGCACAAAAATTTTCATTTCACGTAGTAGCATGCCCTATTTTTCATTCGACACAATGCATTTGCATTGATTGTTAGGTGTGCATTTTACTTCATGTTGTGTCATAACACCATTGGTTGCACGATCATCTACCTTTTTGAGTAATAGTCCAAGTAAAATCAACGCTTAATTAAAATGGATTACACTATTTTCTTTTATAGGGTACACCAACAAGATTAGGTCTTATGGTCTTGGAATAGTTCATTGTGAGTAAATTCTCCAAGACCACTAAACAAAACATGTATGTGTCTGTCCAGGTGAGAGTGTGAAATTTCTTGGTATAATTAGTGTTTCTCAGGATCCTCCTATTACAATGGATTTAAGCACGAGGTAGTGTGAGTGGTTATTGATTGGGATGACCCCTAGTCATAACTAAGTAGCACCAGAGATATTTCTAGGATTGTATTTGTATCTGGGGGCTCCTTCGAGAATTTTGGGCTTTTCTACCCTGCCCATACGGTCAATCCCGCTTGAGCATTGACTATATTGAGGTGACCTTAGTGGCCTTTCCTATGTTATCGAGGGGGTACTTTGTAGGGGTTATTCTGCAGGTGTCCCAGCCAGGTTGGGGTTGGACAACACAGTCGCTATATGCATTGAAGTCGAGGTCCACAATAATTGGTTATGAACCTCCGCTTGTTATGTATGGGAGTCTCAACCCTCTCCTGGGTGAGACATACTTCCTTCATTCAGGAGCTCACATATCCTACCCTTGTTTGCTTGTGATTGGCTCTAGATTATATAGGTGTATGCTTTGTGCAGGCTAGATTTCTTAGGGTTTGCGTAATTAGAATAGTCTTTTCCATTTTTTGAGTCATTGTGGATTTGGGTGCGGCACTTCACCGTTCTCGTCATTTAGCATGACTTTTGTCTTCCACATCTCCTCTTCCTCTGGGAGAGAGAAATAGTCAGTCCAGGTGGACTTCTCACATTGATTCACACACAATGGGAGATCATGAAAATGAAATTCCTGAGATGTACTCTCCACCTCAAGACATTGGGGAGGAAGATCCTATTCTTGTATATGATCCTTCACCTGATATACCTTCACATTCTGGTTATGATCCTCATTCACAGGTCACCAGTATTGGCTTCCAGGCGACGAGACTCATCATGAACCTACGAGCACTAGTTATGTTAGTTATGGCATGTCTGGTATCCCTGCACATGATTCGACACAGCATGTCGAGTTGGAATTTGAACCTAACACTACACCTGGGGGCATTCCCATTCCTTTCCATTCGGAGAGATTTGGGAGCACAAGTCACATTGCACCCTCCATCCCGGCAGTGGAGGCTGCATCACAAGTTCATCGTAGACCTGGTGTTAGTAGTCCTATTTGGATACCAGAACCAAGACGAGTGAATATAGGGAATACCACTTACATCATTTCACATGTCCCTTCGTCCTCTATTCCTAGTTCTTCGAATGCTATTCCTCCCCCTCATTCACATGGTCCTTCGGGCCGGAATGTTGCTACTAGTCATGTTCATACTGTTGCTACACGCATAGCCATGTCTCAAAGTCAAGTACCTCTTGTTGTCTTGGGAGGTCATATTCCTACTTCTGGAATGTCTTGTGGTCTATTGCAGGGAGTTCCCCATATTCCTAGTTATGGAATTTCTCATGGGACATCTCATGGGACATCTTATGGATCCTATCATGGACAAAGTTATTCACCTTATGGGTATGAGTATCAACAACCCGCTTACTCCTCGAATTATGGCTTTGTAGCTCCACATAGTCAAGGTACACCACATTATGGTGCTTCCATGCCACCCTACATGGGTCAAACGGGAGGAGGGTACTATGGCCATGGCCATGGTGGTTACGGTAATTAGTCTTATTTGAACCAAAACTATCAGGGAGCATGGCATCAACCTACTCAACCTAGTCTCCCTTTCCTCACAACGTTAAATTTACCTGACTTGTCAAGACTAACGAACGACTTGGTATCTCATGACCCGGCTTGGTCGGCTGTCCCTAACAAGATTCCCTTGGACATTCCCAAATTTGAGGGAAAACCAAGAGAAGATGTAATGTCCCAGTTTTGACCCCGTTACATTAGATGTATATGATGTATAAATTGTAAATGATCATGGTGTGGAGCTAAAGGCCAAGGCCCCACCATTGATTGATCATGCTATGTTTTGGGATTTAAATTTGTCACCGATTGGATATCGGGGCATGCGGCATATATTATATTGGTCATCATGTAAATATGCATCTATAATTAATTAAATGAACCTGACCAGCTATGATCGCGGCAACTAAATCGAAAGGGGCATGATTTTCTCAAGGATAAGGTGTGGGGGAAAATTGTTAAACCTTGGGCCATTTGGGGAAATACCCATGTGTCTTATTCCCTTGTTTTACTCCCAACCACCTTCATTAAGAATTTATGTTGGTAGCTGGGGGGGAGTTATGGCAGTTATTGTTTTGGGGTGTGGGGTAGCAGGACTGTTAGTCCTAGCCTACGCCCTTCATTCAATTCGTCCTCATCCTTCACGCAGTCAATTCCACTCTTACCCATGATTTTGTTTGTTTTTCTCCTCACGCATAGGCTCTGGGTAGTTTTGGGTCTCACATAGAAATTTTCTTGGCTCCACGAGTTGCTGAAGACTCACGCAAGCCCAATTTCACGTCCTCTCTGTGCCTTGTTCATTCTCCACCATTGTTGGCTCGTTTTTCATCTTCACGCATAGGATTTTGCTGGATTTACCCACGCAGCAGTTTTCCTCTGTGGATTGGTGAATAGTGTGGATGTATCCTGTACTCACGGGACGATTTTGGGTTCTGCATTGTTGCTCACGCTCACCCACAGGCTGGGAGACTGTAATTTCTTCCCCAACTCGGTCTGTGTATGTTTTCTTGGTGATTTTGTTGCCCAAGATGGGCTTTGTTTTTCCATGTTGTTCCTTGTGTTGATTGTGGTCTTCCTTACATGCTGGGGACTGTTGTAAATTCGCCTGAGAGTCATTTTGGCCATGATAGGGCTAATAATGACTCAGAATTCATTTTCCCTGCTTAAGCTGTGGCAGTTGACTTGATCACATATGTGCAATTGTTGGTATTTGGACTGTATTGGGAGCAAGGATGTGGGATGAGTTTTGCTTGATAAACCTGGTGGCTGGAACCACACAGACAGAGCTAGAGGGCTGACCTTCTTCTCTATCACCCCTGAATAGCACTGGAAGGGAATGCAGGGCCTGAGGGACTATGTAGCAGAGAAGGGATTGATTCCTTGTGTTGGGTGTGGATGGGTGTCTTAGAGGTCAGGCTAGTTCTGGTGTAGGTGTTCTTGGCTCTGTAATGAGCTCCCCAGCTTAGCAATTTTCCTTATCCAGCTCCTTAATGGCCTGATAAACCCAACTTTGTTGGCTTGGCTATGTGTTTTGTGTATCCTGGCTATGTGTAAGCCTGCTAGTTCCCTTATTCCTTGAAGAATCATGCCCAGCTTGGGGGTGGCAGCGCTGCTGAGAGATTAAGGAGCACGCTGGCCTATGGTTGGGTGGAACGTTGCAGCAACGTAGCTGGTTGCGGAAGAAGTTCTTCATAAGATAAGTGCTCTGTCCATTTTACTTCTGCAACTGTAAATTCTGTTAATGAAAATGAAATGAACATGTTGAAAGAATGCTTGTTGGAATGTATGACATTTCCGCTGTGTCTAATAGATAATTGCATCTATGCATGATAATTTCTCATATGTGCATAATCAAGTTCAATGCATACGTTTAAGCATTCTGTTTCCAGCAATTTTTAAGCCTGTACATGTTCATGGGCGGTTAGCCTGGTCTGATAAAGCTAGTAGCCGCATCCTCTACGCCGGTCGGAGGCATGGGGACGTGACAGAAGATCCTAGTGAACATGTTACTACATTTCACCTTTGGTGCTCTTCTAATTCCTTACACGATGATTCGATCCATTTAAGGATGTTTCAACACACCCTTATCGGGCCTGCAGTGAAATGGTACATAGAGTTACCTAGGGGGGAATTCGTTTTGTTTGATGACCTAGCTATGAATTTTCTCAATGACTTCCAGCTACCAGTGCACTAAGACGTTGGTATAGAACTCTTGTGGACATTTCGGCAAGAGAAAGCCATGCATATCTCAGACCATATCCAAGAGTGGTGTAGACGGAAGAGATTGATTAAAGCCTTCATACCGCCGAATTTTCTCCTTGAGTGGTTCCTTAAATCATTACTACCTTATATAGTGAAGGAAGTTTCTACGTCTAGAGTTCAGAACAAGGAACAATCCATTTTTAGGGTGCAGGAATTGGATTTGATTCATGCTCAATCTAGATTATTATATGAGATTATTCCTAATGCTCCGCGTTCTAGTTTTGACCCTAAGGTCAAACCTGGACCACATGCCGATGGCATTGTTGGTTGTACGAGTACCAAACCTATGGGTTCGGTTATGCAACAGGTGATTCAATTGTCTACCAACCAATCTTCCTCGAGAAAAGACACAACTTCGTCTCAACCCACCCAAATGGCAAGTGTGCTTTCAGTGTAGTCGTCGAACCTGAAGGGTAACCAGCAACTCGGAAGGAATAAGAAAAAGGGTAAAAACAATCATAAGGGTGGGAATAGTAATGAAAATACAAATTTTAATGACAAGAACACCCGCAATGCTGGGGGGGGAAATAATTCTAAATGTAAGGCTAAGTTTCCTTGCAAGTTGTGTAAGGATGACCACCTCACTCACTTGTGCCCTCGTATGGAAGATGTCTCGAGGTTCATAGCACAAGGCCCAGCTATGCTGACTAACCCTTTACCTCATAATCAAAACATGAACTCAAGGACACATGATTAGTCTAGTGGAGATCAAGATCCACCAGAAGCTAATAGTGGCCATGGTTGCATCAACATGGTGCGTGCTACGAAGGTTGTGACTCATGCAAAGGACTATGGTTCATCACAACCAGACCTTGGGAAAGAAACTCCTCCTACTGAGAGTCCTTTGCATATTGAAAATCCTACAGATAAACCTGAGAGTGTACCTCGCATGCCTAACGGATTCTTAAAGCATTCAGGTCACAATCCTAATGCCCGAGCTGGCCAGAACTATTCTGTTGTCGAGGATTTGGGCCACACTCCTTGTGCGATGTCTGCGCTTGAATTTCTTCAAAGTTTTTCGTCGCAAAGGAAGGATTTGCTTTCTGCTCTTGGTGTTAATGGTGATAACTCTTCCTCCATCATCAAATTTGAAACTGTGGGACTATAGCCTCGCTTGCCTTACTATGTGTCTCTCTTGATTCATGTAGAATGTCTTAACATGACCATAAAATGCACTGTGATTAACAAAGGTGTTGCTGCTTCCGTGATGTTTTTGTCATGTTGGAAGGGTTTGGGTTCCCCCAAGTTTTCTAAAACTCCTACCATGTTGACTGCCTTTGATGGTAGATTATTTCAGCCGCATGGGATTCTTCCTTCTCTTAAGGTCCATTTTGGAGAGAAGACCATTGCAATCGAGGTCGAGGTGGTTGATGCGCCCCTTGATTACAATCTGTTACTGGGTTGGAATTGGATGGATAGTATGCAAGCCGTAGATTCTTCTCTATTTCGATTTGTATGCTTTCCATTTAATGGGAAGATTGTTACGATTGATCAGACATCACTCAAAAATCAAAGTGCTACTGTATAGTCGGGAGCTTCCATCCCAATTATTGATCATTCTTAGCCAGCAACTGGGAGTGTGGGTGTTGGCATGTATCCATCCCTTATGGGAACCTTTAGTTGTCTTGCACCCGTTCTTATGATTGGGTCTAGTTTTAGTGGGGATTCATCTTCATTGAATTTGGTGTCTTTTCACACTACCCATATGGAAGATCTATGGATTCTTCCTTCACTGAATCCTTTGAATAAGCCTATCGAAATAGACGTGTCATTGCCTGCAGCAATGATATCATATCAAGCGAATCTTGAATGTGTTGCAGAGCCTATTCCTTCCCCTTTGCGGATGGAGGAGGAGGTCCCATATGTGATGCCTACATGGGCAGTTGATTCCTCTCATGCACATGATTTCCTTGATAGTGTTTTTCCATCAGATGAAACTATTATTGAGGCCATGTCTGGGGTTGAGCCACCTTGGGAAGAGTTACATCATAGATCTTATTTTCTTCCTGAGCTTGACCGTTTGGAGTGTGAGGACTTTAGGGAGATTCTTAGTGAGAGAATTGGTAGTCCCATGGTTCCATTGAGATCTCTTGGTCCGATGGATGATGGAAACATTGTGAATATATCTCCTACCATCCCTATCAATATCTCTCGCGATCCTGGCAAGATTGAGAATGTCTATATTGGGGCAGAATGTTCCCATGCTAAGATTCAAGAGTATACTGAGTTGTTCAAAGAGTTTCATGATATATTTGCTTTTTCATACAAGGAAATTCCAGGTATCGACCCTCGTATTGTCAAACATGAAATCAAGACCTACCCCAGTGCAAATCCTGTTAGACAATGCTTACATGCGGTGAATCCTAGAAAAGTACCCACGATTAAGGCTGAGATAGAAAAGTTGTTAAATGCCAGTTTTATCTATCCCATTCCCTTAACGGAGTTGGTTTCAAAACCCCTTCCGGTTGATAAGAAGCAGGGAGCGATCCGTATATGCACTGATTTCCGTGACTTGAATCGTGCATGTCCTAAGGATAATTTTCCCACACCATTTATTGATCAAATTTTGGATGAGTGTGAGGGAAGCGAGGTATTTTCCTTTATGGATGGCTTTTCCGGATACAATCAGATCCAAATCAAACCCGAGGACCAACATAAAACTGCATTTATTTGTCCTTGGGGTACATTTGCATATCGAAAGATTCCTTTCGGTATTAAAAATGCCAGAGCCACATTTCAATGGGCTATGAACTTGATCTTCCATGATCTCAAATTGATTATTGAAGTATTTTTGGATGACCTTGATGCTCATTCTCATATGAGAGTGTGTCATTCCTACCATTTGAGATTAGTATTCGAAAGGTGACACCACTACCAGGTTAGGTTAAATCCTCATAAGTGCATCTTTTGCATGAAGTTTGGTCACTTGTTAGGATTCATTATCTCCAAGGAGGGTATATGAATTGATCCCTCAAAGGTTGAGGAACTACTTCAATTGTCTCCCCCGAGAAACATTAGACATCTTCAATGTTTGCAAGACATGGTAAATTTCTTGCGGATATTCGTGGTTAACTTTGCCAATTTGACTAAAGGCTTTATGTGTCTTTTGAAGAAGAACACTACCTTTTGTTGGGATGAGCGAGCCTAGGAGTCCTTTGATGCACTTAAACGAGCCTTAGCATTGGCCCTCGTGATTATTCCACCCGACTATAGCCGTGACTTTTTGCTTTATGTAGCCGCGTCCATGGACACGATTGGTATGGTTTTGGTTCAGGAGGATGAGGAGCTCCATGAACGTGTCATATATTATTTGAGCTAAAACATTGTAGATGCAGAGATCCATTATTCCCATGTGGAGAAACTTTCCTTAGCTACCGTTCATGCAGTTCAGAGATTGAGGCACTACATTCTCCTTCACCAGACCTTGGTGGTAGCCCATGTCAATCCATTTCAGTTCGTCCTCACTAAAAGGATGATTGGGGATAAGTATCATAAGTGGATTGTCATATTGCAAGAATTCGATCTTGAGTTTGTTTCGGAAAAATAAAAAAAATTGTTGATTTTTGCAGAGATTATATCTAATTTCCCAAGCGAGGAGGAGGAGGAAGTTTGTGAAGATATGTTTGTCGATGAGCACATTTTCTTGATCTCAACTTTGGATCCATGGTATGGGGATATCATCATATATTTACAAACATTGAAGGTCCCTACTCACCTCTCATGGGATGAACGACGACGGTTACATCACATATCCAAGAAATACCTTATAGTGGATAACACATTGTACCGTCGTGGGGTAGATTCCCTTTTATGTCATTGTTTAACTCATGAGGAGGATGATCTTGTGCTGAATGATTGCCATGGAGGGACATGTGGTGGTCATTTATCTAGGCTTTCTAGAGCCCAAAAAATCTTGAGAGCCAGTTATTTCTGGCCATCGATCTTTAAAGATTGTGGCAATGTGGTCAAGAAGTGCCACCATTGCCAGGTGTTTGCATGTAATATGCGCTCACATCCTACCCCGTTACATCCGATTATCACCGCCAGTCCCTTCACTAAGTGGGGGATTGAATTCATGGATTGCAACCCAGCTTCATTTGGGGGGAATCATCATATTATAGTGGCTGTTGACCATTTCATGAAATGGTCTGAGGCTATGCCCATGGTTAAATATGATGGTGAGATAGCCATGCATTTCGTATTCAACCAGATCATTACTCGGTTCGGTATTCCAAAGGATCTTGTCACTGACCATGGTAGGCACTTTCAGAATCGAATGATGGAATATTTAGCCTCGAAGTTAGGGTATATGCAGGAGCATTCCTCTTCTTATTACCCTCAAGTGAATGGATAGGTTGAAGCAGTGAACAAATCACTTAAGTCCATTCTCTAACGAATCATCGTACAAAGCAAGACCAATTGGCATATCATGTTATATCCTGCTTTTTGGGCTTATAGAACCATGGTTAAGACTGCCACCATTTTTTCTCCATATTTGCTTGTACATGGTGTGGAGTCTGTCTTACCAGTTGAATGTAAAATCCCTTCATTGAAGCTTACCATAGAGCTTTTACCAGACACTTCCCTATTGGAGGAAAGTTTGGTCCACTTAGAGCAGCTTGATGAGCAGCGTCGAGATGCCTTAGTGGCTCTAGAAGTAAATAAGTGTCGCGTTAAGGTCCAGTATGATAAATCTATCCGTCCAAGGAGGTTTAGTGAAGGAGTTTTGGTCCTTTTGTGGGATCAAGCTAAAGAACCCTTGGGGGCAGGAAAATTTAATCCCATGTGGCATGGTCCTTACATTGTCAAACATGTGTTAGAGAAGGGCACCTATGAGCTAGTAGATTATGAGGGGACATCCTTGGTGGAACCTTGAAATGGGCTCTATCTTAAAAAATACTGTGCATGATCTTTAGCCACGGCTGATTATTGTATATTATTGTACAGTTTTTTTTTCATAGTTAGGTTTTCTTATGGTGATTGGGTTTGTTGATTAGATTTTGTTTCTTATGGTATATGTTGATAGAGTCTTTCATTTACATAGGATTCACTGATGGTGCTAGCCACCACACTCAACACTCAGCCTCTACTGCTTAGGTGATTTATACTCCTACGGGTCAGGTATTGTCTTCAGGAGGCGTATGTTTACGACCCTCTTCAAACAATGTTGCTGAGTATAGTGTCATTATCGAGTTATTACAAGATGCCATTTCACATGGTGTTCTCTCTCTTGAGGTACGTCTCTATTCGTAGTTAGTAGTGTCACAGCTGAATGGCTTGTATCATGTTAGGGATCCAGCATTATTATGAAGATTCTTACGTGTGATATTGTTATAACGACAATTTGACAACATAGCATACATACATGTTCCAAGAATTTATAATCAAGTTGTTGAATCATATGCTAACTATGTGTTAGATTGGTATTTGTTTCATAGACCATAAGCTCATCACAAACATACATTTTTACACATGTAAATAAATAAAATCGATCATCATAAGAAAATTTCATTAAACATCCAAAATGTGACATCATAATACATAAGTGTCATAATACAAAAATGGGGCTTCTGAGCCACCAAAATATAATACACGGTAGTACAAAAATGTGTCAATCCTAGGTATCTAAGCCTGGGGAGGAGGAGGGGGGTTCTGATCATGGAAAGCCACCATGGCTCTAGATAGCCATCGAAACAACCATACCCATGCTCATGGTACACCTACCACCTGACGCTGCATGGCCTCATGCAAGTCCTCAACCTGTGCCATGGGTACTCTATGTGTCAACCGCACAAAGTTTGTGTGGATGTTGTGGAGCGTCTGCTCCACATCCACACCCATGATATAATCTCCTCTTCCCCTTTGTCTATGATGAGGGTAACCTTCGGGCCACCGTGGTCCTACTTCTGCATACATATGACAGATTGTCACTATGTGTCATCACACAAAACATGTCTTTTGGTTCTATATATCAGAAAACAAAAGAAAAAATAAATAATTCAAAAACTTTAAAAAGAGGGTTGGTATTCATTACCAATGTTACCATATGCTGCTCCTAGTGGTAGGGGCATGTCGGGATCTCCCCAAAAATCTATCCCCACATAGGGGTAATTATCGATGGAAACTATCTACCACCATTGCCATGGAAATAAATCAATTAGGTATGTGTTAGACACCCTACCTCTGCCTAGTCTGTGCATCACATCTGCCCAACGTCATTGGGCCAGATCTTGAACCCCATGAGGAGGAACATCAACTCTAGGGCTTAGCCTTAGAACACGCTCGAAGAAGAAAATGCTTAGTATACTGTTGAAACTGAAGTTTCGTACCCTTCCCATATTGCAGTCACTAATCTACTACTTCATGTTACTCAATAGCATAGTACTCCAATCGTAAACTATGGGTCTCATGCACTCTACTGCATAGAACATCAATGGCTACGAGGCCTGGTGGAGTGAGGCTAGCCCTGCTATCCTGTCGAGTTCCAGTAGTATGGATTTCAATCCAAGCACCAGTATGGAGTTTGTCGAGATTTGACTCCCAACCTTTTTCATGTTCAAAAAATAGTATACTGCTATGTACTCATCTATAATGAGGCCACCTCCAGGCCCGCAAGAGCGTAGGTTCACCACCTCTACCCGTTGGGACAATCCTGTAATGAAGTATATGTCCTCCACCTCAATCGTGAGAGACATCCCTTCAATATGAAAAGACTCTGAGTCAGGATCCTAGTAGTCTACTAGAATCTGTAGTAGTCTTGGTTTGTCCCTAAGGCTGCCAAGACACCAAAACTTATATAGCCCACATCCACGTAGAGCTTGTTGAGCCATTAGATCGCCCTGTACAGCTTCTTCTACATCCTGTGTTCTCTCTCCCTCCATTCTAGAACCATATTGCACATTCAAATTAAGTTTTGGTCATTATTTGTCTTAGAAAATCATAAGCGCATCCACATATGTGACTATTTACAAAATAGTCGTGTATGTATGTGGGTTTGGGCCATTTTTCTGCGTATAGCCAGCCCTATACACGGAAAAATCCTCAATTTCTACATGGGCCGATTTGACCATATTAGACCGGACTAGAAATTGAATTTGACCATGGAAATTAGCAAAATTTACATGCAAATGGAAGAGCAGGGCATGGCAAGTTACCTGGAAAAAACGGTGTCGGATTTTACCGGACGAAACTCCCAAAATTCACATTTCAAGTTCTGAGCTCAATTGGGTAAAAATTTCAAATGATATATAATTTTTGAATTTTTTACTATTTATAGAAAAAATTTCAAATTTTTGAAAATTTTTACCCCCTTTCTATAGTTTTGAACCGTTTCTGACCAATTTGGACTGTTTTTTACTAATATGATGATGTAGGAGACCATTTTGAGCGTCGTTTCGACCGTTGTTTTGACCCGTTCGTGTTGATTTCAGGTATGATGTTTAAACTAGCATATAGGTTAGATTTCACCTTTGTTTGCATTGTGCATTACCTTATGACCGTTTCATTATAACCTTAGGTACGAACCCATTCTATCCTTTCGTGGAACCTTCTTGCTGCTATAGAAGTGACATCATTTGAATGGTAGATTTTGACCTTACATGGGTACCCTAGTTAGCTCCTTGTTTGCATTTGGTACCAATGCCAATAGCTTGTCCTTTAGGGTGTGGGATTTCATTGTATAGTATTTCCATGTCATTTCACAAGAGCCTCATACTCCTCTTGATATTTTTGTTGGCCCGTTTCCCTCGGACTCCCTTATGTCAAGTTGTAATTGCATTATCATGAGCTTTTCCTGCCTCATTGAGCCTTATGCCGGCTTCCCTGACTTTGAGTATCAGCCATATAGCCCGATCGTGCCTCATGTCTAGCCACGTAGAGCCATTTTATAAATCCTTTGCATCTTTATTCTCAATATTTACCGAGAGGGGACTTTCTCCCTGTTGGAGACATTTACCATCATACACACTCTTTTTGGTCAAATTGGCATAGTTAAACCACTATCCTAAGTATAATTGACATTAATTGACATTAGTGGATCATTAATTGCCATCATCTAGTCACACCTGTTAGCACTCAGAATGTACCCAGGTTGTGAAAGATAAATTCCAAGGTAACAACAAAACCACTTTTAGAAAGAAACTGGCTTTCCTTCTCAGAGAGGGATCTCTCAAATACAGATTTAACAAGGCCAGATATAACTCAACACTCAAAGATTGTATAAATGGTGAAACAACAAGTAACCATTGGGAAATGGAGTCACATATACATAAATATATCACAAAGACATATGCATGAGATTTTGTCAAAGGAAAGATAACCATTCCATCACAGTCATTAATTTAGTTCAGGTGAAACAAAAGAGACGATGAAATAGTCCATTAATACAGAGCATCAAAGATGAATTCTATATTAACTTTAGTAGAAAAATGTATGAAATATCTGAAATGATGATCAGAGCATAAACGATATGAATTCTAACCATTCAACACTATGCTTCAGATATGAAGAAAAAACATAATGAAGTGTTACACTGGAAAAACAATCACAGAAAAAGAGAAATACGGACTGCAATGTAAATGACGCAGGAATCTCTAATAACTCTTATGCATTTGCTTTGTTATTCAAAAATATACGTCTTCAAAGAAACATTTAACGACAAGATGGGTTCCAACCCCCATCATATAAAATAGATGCACTTATATACATAAAATCATTTCATCTTCCAAGAAGATTTATAACTGAATAACCAGCTTAATCAAAGTCTTCTAACTATATTCCTAACTCCTAGGAATAAACTAATAGCTTCGATCCTAACAGATCATTAAGTTAAAATCAACTCGGTAACATGGCCTCGTCCAAGCAGCTCCTCAGCATGCAACACCTGTCTTCATGAATAAAGGATATACTTCATTTTTCTGAATCTTTCTATGGCTCTCCATTGCTCCATGCTTGGAATATCATATTCGATCATCTCGCAAATGGACACCTCCAGCTCCATGTAGGCTTCATAAGACACCTTAGGCAACCTTCCCATGATGATTAGGAATTTCTGTAGTATCTCAAAATCTTCCGTCAGCTTATCCACGATGACCTTCCCTGTCATCCCTTTTTCCAAATCATCAAATTTGGAATGATCCATGCAGCTTTGTACCAACAGGTTGTGATAGTTCTCTTGAGAAAACATTCATCCCTCTTCATCCCAAAAGGAAGGAATCCCGTCTTCAAATAGTTCTTTGAAAACTTGTTTCAAGTCATTAACCTGTGAGATCATTTCATCAGCTTTGTCCTGGACTGCCTTCATTAGATGATGCTTATGGATAAACCATTTGGCCCACAGTACCATTGCTATCTTGTCCTTTACTCCTATATCATGCAACTTTTGGTATGTTAATGAATTTAATAAGTTTAACGCATTCTGGGCTGTGGCAAGGGGTTTCCTCTCCATAGTTTCATTTACTAATTTCAGTCTTTGATTGGCCAAATTGATCAATATGCTTTGATCATCAATGTAGTTCAAGTAATGCCTGAATTTAGTAATTTCTACGGATAATGTATCCCAAATTATGTGCTTTGCTCCCTGGAGGGGACCCTTTCCTATGTTTCTTTCTTTCAATTCATTAAATTTCTTCTGTAGCTGATTTCTATCTTGCAATATTTTATTTTTATTTTCAGTAACTTTGGCCAGCTCGTGTTTGAATTTTTCATTTTCTACCTTTAATTCTCTTATTTCTTCATCTTTCAGGATGACCTGGGACATAGGAACTAGTAAGTCATATGCAGAAAAATCATTTAATGGTTTCTCAATATTCACAATGGACGGGTCTTCATTAGTGGGAGTCTGGCTCATTAATTCCTCCATAATCTCTTTTTCATCGTTTTGGTCCTTTTTCTGCAGGGAGATTTGTGCTATCAACTCATTCCGCTCTGTTTCCCATTTGTCTTTTTATTCTTGTAATTTGGTAGCTTTTCCTTTATGCTCCATCATCTCTTGGTGAATCTTATCCTTCTCTTCTTGTAATGCCAATAATTTGAATGATTGAACATGTTCTGTACTTGGGATCTTCAACCGTTTCTTCAAAACCTGGAGGGCATTGTCCTTTTCTTCTAGAAGTCTTTTGATTGCCTGGGTGTTATCTCTTTCATTTCCTGAGCTGATAATGTCTGCTTGTAGCTTTTTAATTTGAATGGAATTGGCTTTATTTTCAACTTTATCATGTTTTAACTGAAATTCTAACTTGTCTACCAAAATTTGTAACTTATTAACTCCCATCATAGCATGCAATAAATCTGAATAAATAATATCACCTATTTGCTTATGTAACTATATTTTGTCTAGTACACTAATCTTGTCCAATTTTACCTCCATTTCTGACATCTTTTTATCACTTACCATGGCCAATTTAAAAGTATTTCTTTCTATGTCCCTAGTAGAAATCAAGGAAGTTTTTGGATTATTAAAACTCCTCACCCGCAGGAGTAGATTCCTTGTCTCTTCTAGGGACTACTTTCGCTTCTCCACATAACTGGCCATGAGCTCCTATTTGGACTTGAAAACTGGGCTTGATTCTGAATTGTCTACACTTTTAAAAGAAAACTGATTCATCTGTACAGCTTTTGTAGGGACCAAAACAACTATTTTTAAATCATCTGAAATAACTTCACTTAATGCTTTATCATCTTGAAACAACCTGGCCTTTTTATGTGAATCATCCTCATCCACTTCCATTGTTGGAGTAGGGCCCCACAGCTACAGGAAAAGCTACTATATTGAAAGAAGAAGTCAAAGGAAACAGTACCCGAGCGGCCAAGAAGAGAGAGCTCAACCACTGCACTTAAGGCAGTGGCGAAGATAAGAGGGATCAACTACCCTCATAAAGGAAAAGGAGCAGTGGGCCAAGGTATTGAAGACAAAGGATAGAAGAGGACTGTACAAGAAGTGGTACCCATACCCACGATCAGTGTTGGGAAGCGTGGAAGACTGCAGGAAGCTGTGGTGTGATGGTAAGTGGTAACCCATAGTACAGATGCACTGACTGTCATAGTTAGGGTTTTTGGGTTACTGTTGGGAAAGGTCCACAGTGTTGTAACAGAGCGAGACCTTCAGGCCACCTATATAAGCATGTATTTTGTATTGTAAAAGGTTAGACAGTTGGTCAGTTAGTTAGACAGTTAGACAGTAGAGAGAAAGATAGCTGTTCTTTGAGTCGAGCTCTGGTTCTGTTGTTAAGTCTGTAGTTATCTTACTGTAACCAATAGATGGCTCCTTGAGCATGAATGTAACAATCTGTAGGGATTGAGAGAGAGAGAGGAAGAGTATATTGTAAGAAGGCAATATAAGAAGAAGAAGAGATCTAAGAGATAAGGGCTCCCGGTTGTGTGTGCGAAGTTTCCCAGAAGATCTCAAGCTACATAATAGGTTGCAGCAGAACTGTGTTTACTCTCTCAAGCTATAAGATAAAAACTAGTTCCCGTGGATGTAGCTTCCCCCCTGGAAGTGAACCACGTAAAACCTGTGTGTTGTGTGACTATTCATGTGATTGTGTTTTACCTGTTTTCCATCTGTTATCTGTTACATGAATGTTGCTTATTAGTGATGAATGTATTTATGTTATGCTTCAGTTATAGCGCATAGAAGGTTAAAAGCAAGATAAATGTATCAAGTAGCCTATGTATGAGTTTACCAATGCTTGATTCATGATAGTTGACAGTTACAGCATAAAGTGACTCCGGTATATGATTTCTGCGAGTTCAGTATAAGTTGATGTTAGAGTGTTAAACGGTAGAGTTTAAGTGAAGTGGTTTAACACCCTGGTGAAGATAAAGAGAGTTATTGGACCCAGGAGGGAGGTCGCAGGACCTTGAGAGTTGATACGCATATTGAGCCTCATTATAGGACATATTATAGAGTAGAAATGTGATATCGCATCGTCTGGGGAGCTATGGTGTGAGATATCGCAGGGAAGGAGCTCAGTAGAAGAGTAAGTCTGTGCATCGCCAGAGAACATGCGATGCGATAAGAGTCCGCTCCCTATCAGTGCCAGCTAAAAGGAGAGCTCATCCTCATAGAGAGATCCCGTTGGCTAATAAGATTCGCAAGACCCTAGGATGCTACAGAACCCGGTTGAAGACACCTGATTCTTCAGCCACCCCATTTAAGATCACTTCGGGTGAGACTTCAAGCCGCTCTGCGGTCTATCGCCGAAAGGTCCAGTGAGCTAGGGGTTTTGTTGGTATAGTAAAGTAAACCTGGGTCTTCCCATTTAGAACCAACAAATGGTTCCATTTCCGGCTTTGAACAACTTGAAGAGCTAATGTTCTGTTGGCATCCTACTAAAGAAGAACTCAACTAGTGGGTTGGGTCAAAGGAAAGAGAATTTACTGCGACAGAAAACAAGAGTCCTAGGCTCAGTACAGAGGACTGGTTACAAAAACATATCTTCACAGATCTGCATGAGATATTTTTTGCAACCTATGCAAATGAGCTATACGACTGGTTATCAAAGTTGACTCATAAGAACATATTCAAGAAGAAAAGAAACATAGTCTGGACATCGGAGATGATCCAGACCGTGAAGAGCATTGATAATCCCATTTCCCGGATAGTAGAATTATGGCTTGTGAGTTTGATGGAAGGCTTCATTATAGAGTTTGCATTCGATCAAATAAAGAGATTCAATGAAGCAGAGAGGCACTTCTTCAAAGGATATCGCGATAAGTACCTAAGCTCATTAAACTTGTCCATTAAGGTGTTATTACATGAAAAAGGAGTAATGGATATAGTCTCAGATGAATAAGTTCAGTAAGTGTAATGTCACAAGAGTTTGAGAGTGATTTTGATGAAATTGGATGTACATGTAGTGGTAAGAAATATAAAGTAGATTTCAAATCTTCCTTCGTAGAAGATAGTTCAAACCATACTAGAGAACAGAGCCAAGGAGACACAGAAAGACCAGTAGGGGGTATCCCTTATCACCCTTATACCCCACAGAAAACAACCGGGACTCAGAATAATCCCTTAGGAACTCCATCTAGTAGTTCACATATAGTACACACTACCGCTACATCACCTACACCTACACCACTGAGTGGTAGTACTACAACAAACCAAAATCCACCACGTAGAAACAGATTGGGGGATGACATGAAGTTACCTACCTTCAAGGGTATAGGGGCAGAAGACCCGAAACAGCATTGGTTCTTATGTGAAGCCATATGGACCATTAAAGGGATCCAGGATGATAATATTAAACTTGTCCAATTGGTCACTACACTTAGAGACAGAGCCTTAACATGGTATATGAAGTATACAACAGCACCGTCCAGAATGCTCGTACAAGTGAGGACTGCCATGATTAAAGAATTTAAGAAACCTAAGTCTGAGTCACAGTGTATCACAGAGATTAAAGACATAAAACAGCTACCTACAGAGTTAGTATGGGACTTTGATCAGAAATTCAAAGCTCTCATAGACTAGGTTAGCTTCGAGTTTGTGCCAGAGCAGCACAAGGAATGGTTCATCGTAGCACTGCATCCACACATCAGACTTCCATTAATGCAACAGAGACTCCGTACGTAGGATGAAGCATTGGAGATGGAAATGAAACTAGAGGCTTCACCTTTAGCTGAGACTAGTACATGTATGACAAACCTGCAGAACCAATTAGCCAATCTCACGTTACAGCTACATGAGATTAAGAAAGGGAAAGAAGTTGCAGAAGAACTATGGTGTATAAAGTGTAAAGGACAGGGCCATACTAAAGATAAATTTCTAGTGTTTTTTGAATATTTAGCAAGTGGGGGCTCCGAACCCCTTAATACAGACCCATGGGCCGTGGTGTGAACTCTGCAAAACAAGAGGGCATAAACCACAGGAATTCCCTTTACTTCAGAAGTATGTACAAACCCCTAAGAATTTATATTGTAACTTCTGCAAGTCAGTAGGTCATGATGAACATAATTTCCGAGCTTATGATCTCATGATTGAGATAAAGCATGACTTGTACAGAGTCCAGTCAGAAACAGTAGGTCCAGTAGCAGGACTACAGCATGAACCGAATCATGATGGCCATGGTGGAGGATTCAGAGGACGAGGCCGTGGATGAGGCTTTGGCCGTGATGGAGGCTTTTTCCGTGGTCATGGACCGATCACTTGTTACAATTGTGGAATTGTAGGACATTACGCTAGGGACTGTGAGAACCCTAGTACGACATGTAAGTATTGCAAGTCCTATGAGCATATTATAGAACAGTGTCCGATCTTGATAGCCAATATTTGGGATCCTAATCCAGCAGTAAACCAGAAAATTCAACTTATTGCTACTGAGCAGAAAGAACCAGAAGCCTGAGTCAATATAGTGACTCGCAGCAGTGCTTCTACTAGTAGCACATCGCAGGATGATGCAAAGAATATAGGTCCGGAGTGGGTGCGCAAAGCAACTAATAAATCAACACCACTTGACCTATAGAAGAACAAAGAAACATTTCAGCAAGAACAAACTTTCTTTACTGAACCTACAGCATCGAGATCGCAGGTACTGCCTTGTAGGGACGTACCGCAACAAACACCTTGTGGCATTAGTCCTGTGCAGATCTCGTAGGCTACTTGTTGTAATCTCACAGATCACATAAGGTTACCAATAATACATACTAAAACATATAAATATACAGAGACAAGAGACAAGAATAGATAAGGTAGAACAGAATACTTTATTATAGTGAGTTCAGTTCTGTGCTTTGTATAAACTCACTATAATAAAGTATTCTGTTCTACCTTATCTGTTCTTGTCTCTTGTCTCTATATATTTATATGTTTTAGTATGTATTATTGGTAACCTTATGTGATCTATGAGATTACAACACTACTACATCGGGAAGGTACTAAGAGGATGAATCGACATGAAGTGTACAATCCTTCCTGCGGAGCTGCTTGAAACTTGTACGAAATGAGAAAGCTATCGGAGAGATTCAGCATATCATAGATTAGTGTCATCCATCTTCTTCCGTGAACAGTGCGCAGCGTGCTATTCATAATATTATGGGACATACAAGAACAGGAAGAGAGATGAGACTCACAGCTCAAATTGGAGAATTTGAAATGGATGAGGTAATCCTAGATTTAGGATTAGAGGTAAATGTTCTGACTAAGCAGACATGGGAATAGATGGGTAGCCCTAAGTTAGCCAAATCGCCTATCCATCTATGTTTAGCTAATCAGCAGAGGGTATCACCACTGGGTCGATTACTGTAGGTACCAGTTGATATTGATGGAGTTCGCAGCTTTGCAGACTTTGAAGTCATAGAAATCATTGGCGATAGCAGACCGTACCCAGCTTTACTAGGTATTGATTGGGCAATTGATAACATGGTTGTTATTGACTTAAATAAAAGACAAATGACCTTTGAGGATAGTCAGATCCGGGTCATCGCACCGTTGGATCCTTTTCAGGGTCCTCGCTACATTAAACCTATCAGAGCAAAGGAGGAGGTGCGCAACATGGAAAGCCTTTATCAGATGACTGCTAATCAGAGTGATTACATCAACCCTACCGCAGAAGGAAATATCAGTTGGCAATGTGACAGCTCATGTTCATCAGATTCGGAGGTTGGTTTAGAAAATTGGCAGAACAGACTTTACGAAGTCTCAGCTCGCAGATGTGCGTTTATGACTAAGTCACTGCGTTGGATCGGTGCAGAGAGTATTGACATTCCATCGTTTCATGTCTTAGTAGATGTCAATGACTTTTTACAGCAGTTTGAACAAGAAATTCCTCAGGAGCAGAGGATGACAACTATGGACCTTGCAGTAAAAGCCACACTTACAAGATGGTGGCATGCACATAAAGAACATATCGCATCATGGGATGATCTTAAGAGACTGATGGCAATCAGATTTTCTAATGACAAGGAGCCTTTACAGCAGAAATACACAGGAGAGAGTGACCCCAGGTCACATATTTAGATTTGCAAACAGAGTTGGTCAGCAATTCCAGAGGATGAATGGGTTCACCTATTCATTCACACTTTAGACACAGTGCCAAGGAATTGGTACATGGAGACAAAATTGTGCAGAGGAACCATCACATGGCCGCTTATAATAGATATCTTTCTACTCACTTTCACTTTTGAATCTGAGTACCCAAGCATTGATCAGGCCCTAGATGTAATAAAGACTAAGATATTTGATGACTGTACCCTATCTGTGCCTGCTCAACCTGATTGGGCCAGACAGTTGGAACATGCGCTAGAATTTTACAACTTCGCAGTAGAGCCAAATGATGAGGATGAGAATCCTTGCAGTGTCAACATTCCCGAGTCAGAAGGGACTCGCGACGTTGATGGACCGAGACTAGAAATTCCTGCTATCACAGAACCTATCAAGATTAAAAAGATCAATATTGGCACAGAAGCAGAACCAAATTTTGCCTCTATTGGAGACTATTGGGATGATGAAATAGTAGGACACATCGCAAAACTCTTACATGACTATCAAGACCTATTCCTCACTAAGTTCAGAGAGATGAAGGGAATAGTAGGAGATTTGGGAGTCATGCACATACCATTGAAAGAGGATGATAGGCCAATTAAGCAGCATCCATACAGATTGAATCATCGCTATAAAGAAAAAGTTAAGGATGAAATTGATAAGATGCTAGCAGCAGGCACCATTGAACCTGTAGAAGAGAGCGAATGGGTTAGTCCCATGGTCGTGTAGGAAAAGAAAACCAAAGGAGAAATCAGGATTTGTGTCTACCTGCGCAAAATCAACGATGCATCACTTCATGACCCATTTCCGACACCTTTCACTGATGAAGTTTTAGACAATATGGGAGGACGGGAGGTCTACTCCTTCACTGATGTCTTTTTAGGCTATCACTAGATCAAAATCCATTCAGAGGATCGACATAAGACCACTTTTGTGACAGAATGGGGCTCATTCCAGTACATGGTAATGCCCTTTGGTCTTAAAAATGCACCAGCTATCTTTTCTAGAGTAGTATTTGTTGTATTCAAGGAA
This sequence comes from Pseudotsuga menziesii, assembly GCA_001517045.1. Taxonomy (NCBI): domain Eukaryota; kingdom Viridiplantae; phylum Streptophyta; class Pinopsida; order Pinales; family Pinaceae; genus Pseudotsuga; species Pseudotsuga menziesii. Next base: position 41,214 of record LPNX010268037.1, on the reverse strand, counting down.
TACATCCATAAATTCTTAGAAGTCTATTTTGATGATTGGACTGTATTTGGATTAATCGACAAGCATATAGGAGATTTAAGGCTCATGTTAGAGAAATGTAGGCAATATCATATTTCTCTTAACTTGAAGAAATGTATATTCTGTGTGCCATTTGTTATTTTGTTGGGTCATATTGTTTGCAAACAAGGCTTGATGGTAGATCCTGCAAAGATTGCCATCATTGTTAATCTTCCAGCACCCAACTCAGTCAAGCAATTGAGGACATTGCTCGACCATACAGGGTACTATAGAAAATCCATCAAAGGTTATGCAAAGATCACAGCACCTATGGAAAAGTTGTTAAAGAAAGAAGTGAAATTCCTATGGAATGAGGAATGCCAGCAAATCTTAGACACACTTAAAGAGAAGATGGTTACAGCACCCATCTTAGTATTCCCAGATTGGAATACGCCATTTCATGTACATGTGGATGCATTTGGAATCGCACTGGGGAGCATCTTAACCCAGCCAGGAGAAGGCAGTATCGATCACCCTATCACGTACTCAAGCAAAAAGATATCTACCGCGGAAAAGAACTACACCACTACAGAAAGAGAAGGATTAGCTATGGTGTATGCTCTACAGAAGTTCAGGCACTACCTGTTGGGTGCCCCATTCAAGATGTTCACTAACCACTCTACTTTAAAGTACTTGGTCAATAAACCAGTATTAGGAGGAAGGATCTGTAGATGGTTACTCTTATTTCAGGAGTATGATTTTGAAATTATTGTAAAACCAGGAAAATTAAATGTCGAACCTAATCATCTGTCGCGGATAGATTCAGGCAAAGAACCAAGTAATTTAGAGGACAATTTGCCAGATGCACAATTTTTTTCTATCCAGATCCCAGATGAGTATTACACTAATATTATTCACTTTTTCACTACAGGGTGGGCACCTGTTGAGTTTACTAAATAGCAGAAGAAATAGTTAGTTGTTAAAGCAGCAGACTTCACTTTGATCGCGGGACATTTATATAAGCTAGGTCCAGATGAAGTCTTGCGCAGATGCGTTATGCCACATGAAAAAGAGGCCATTATCAGAGAAGCACATTCAGGTGCTGCAGCAGGTCATTTCGCAGGAAAGCCGACTGCTCAGAAAATCTTAGCTGCAGGATTATGGTGGCCTACTTTGCATAAAGACACTAAGGATTTTTGCAGATGTTGTGATATCTGCCAAAGTGTAGGAAAACCTTCACGGAGAGATGAAATGCCGCTGCGACCACAAATTACGTTGTGGGCATTTGACAAGTGGGCTATATATTTTGTGGGTCCTATCAACCCACCTGAGAAATGAACTGGTGCAAGATACATCATCACAAGAACAGAATACCTCACTAGGTGGGCGGAGGCAAAAGCAATAAGGAATTGTGATGCTGCTACAGCTGCACAGTTCATCTTTGAAGACATCATAAGTAGATTTGGATGTCCAGTAATCTTGATGAGTGATCAAGGCACACATTTTCTGAACCGCACTATTGAGGCCTTGACGGAGGAATTTCAGATCCAACACCATAAGAGCACTCCCTACCATCATCAAGTGAATGGTATAGTGGAGGCCTTTAACAAGATTCTAGAAAACTCCCTTACTAAGATCTGTAACAGTCAAAGAAATGATTGGGACCTCAGATTTAATGCTATATTATGGGCTTATAGGACTACATGCAAGAAACTTACAGGACACACACCTTTCAGCTTGGTGTATGGACAAGAGGCTGTTATGCCTATGGAATATATTATTCCCAGTTTAAGAGTTGCTCAAATTACCGAGATAGATGATATAGATATGATGAATGAAAGGCTAGTGCAGCTGCTTGCCTTAGAAGAAGACAGATTCATCGCAGTATTTCATCAGAAATTGCAGAAGGCACGAGAGAAAGCTTGGCATGACAAACATGTTAAGAGCAAGATTTTTCAGATAGGAGACCTAGTGCTCCTGTATGACAGTAAGTTTGTTAAGTTTCCAGGAAAGTTCAAGACACATTGGTTGGGGCCATATTAGATTCAGAATGTTACAGAAGGAGGTGTCGTTCAGCTCAGCAAACTGAACGGGGAGCTGCTTCCCACTTTGATTAATGGCAGTAGACTTAAGCTTTATAGTGATAGCTACTCCACCTCCCAGCCCTAACTCAGACAGTTTAATGCAGTGCAGATGTCCAGTGTAGTTGAAAGGAGGCATCGCACCGGTAATTAGTCTACACCGACAGGTAAAGATTTTTTAGTATTCTAAGTATAAGGAATCGCATGAGGAAAGTTTATTTTGCATAAGACATAGGATGCTTAGGGGAAAAAAAGTACTAAGTATGAGGAATCGAATCAGAAAAGTGTATGTTGCGCAAGTCATAGGACGCTTGTGGAGTTTTGAATGTTGCGTCGTTCATGCTGACACTTTGGTTTGAGACAATGTGGTGTGGAATCGCAGCAATGCGATGTTCCCAGTACCACGTACATAATTTTGAAAAAGGCAAAGGGATAGTCACTTCGCCCTCTGACAAGCAGTTAATCCAGATACGACAACTATACGTTTCCCTAGATTTGGAAACAGTATAATGATTTGTCTTGATTTGATAAATCTTCGACGAGACCGATTCCTGCATGCAAGTTTCGAGGGAAATTTGATCGGATTTTCAGAAATTAATGAGGATCAAAACAACGGGTGTTGTCTTGTCCATGCAATTAATACCACTGATGGGTCTCGCCAAATGACCGTTGCTTCAAATATTATCACCTTCATTATAAATTCAGAAGATCATTCATTCAGAAGGGTTAATTTTGTGATTTCTAAGAGTAAAGAGCAAGTTGTAAGATTTTCCCATGTGAAGAGATACTCCAGTTACAGAGTGTTGGTTTTCCCCAAGTTCGTGGCCATTTCCAGTTCAGAGTATTGCACTGAGTGGTTTCTGTCCAAGACAGAACCTTTAGAAGATATTGTGCAAAGATTCCAGCGTGGTGGCCTTGTGTCCACTATGATGATGCCGCCCAAGGTTGTGAAAGTAGGTACATCATAGGTCAGATAGCTGCCAAGGATGAAGAGTCAAGCGCAGGATGTAGAAGATGTCATCAAAGTCTTTGCTGCAAAGAAGCAGAAAGATGAGGAGATCACTAAAGATAAGGAAACAGAGCAGAAGAATGATGAGAAGAAATCTCCAGCCAGGAAGAAAGTAAAAATGAGAAAAAGATGGCAACAGGAGAAGGAAGATGACCTATCTCATCACCTAAGAGAAGAACAAGAGATTGCTGAGGCAAAGAAACGAAAATATGAAGATCATAGGCAATATGAATACCTAGAGCGATTTGTTGAGAAGAAAAGTAAAAGGGGAAAACAAATCGAACAAGTAGAACATTAGTATGCAGATAAGATATTGTTCTCAGAATGGAATTCATGGTTTGTATACCTTCCGTATGCAAGGATCCAGACTGAATGAAATGATTGAGAACACTGGAAGATACAGATTTATATTTTCCGCGTGATACAAGTTCTAACCTAGATAAAGAGGGAAGGAAAGATAAGAGAGACCTATGAACTAAGTTTATAGAAGATTCCAGCATTAGTCAAGCTATGCTTGAAACGACACAAGAGTGTGTCGAGGTGTTGCAGCTGCAACCATTTTCCCCAAATTTCTTAAATTTTGGTCCCCTCCTCATGATTTAGAGTTCTTTTCAAGTCATTTATCTGTGAATTTTCGGTCATGTTTTAATTTTAGATGATTTTAACGATTTACTTGCAGCCCATCTCCAGAGGTTATTTGTGTTTGAAGTTTGCTGCGGGTTGCATATTTGAGGTAAATGTTGCTAATTTTTCTTTGATGGGCCGTTGTTTCGAAGGAGAAATGGATTTTAACCACTGTTGAATCTTAAAAGTCTCCGAAAACTTAATTTTTCCATTGATCGGACGTCATTTTTTGTTTAAATGAAAGTTGTAGCCATTTCCTCTTCTGTCATTGTAGCTCCCAAAGAGGCTAAGCACCTGAAGTATAAAGCGCTCCGACGGCTGATGCATATTAACCCTTTATTCGCGTACTCGTAGCCTTTTCTCTTCCACCGCTGTGGTTGGGAAAGTCATTTGGCTTCCGATGTGATGTCTTCCGACTTCCGACTAAATCTTTTCCCACCAGCATTTTGCATGTCTTTAGCCTTTCATATTCCGCCGTTGTGGCTCCCAAAGCCTCTTAGCACCCGAAGTACAAAGCGCTTCGACTTCCAACATGTCAGTATTTTAGTTGCTTGCCCGTAACTTTTCTTCTTTCACTGTTGCGGCTCCCAAAGTGATTAAGCTTCCGAAGTGTAAAACCTTCTGACTTCTGATGGAGAGTTTTCCCGCCTGTGGGTCGCGTATCCTTAGCCTTTCGTTTTCCGCCATTGCGGCTGTGAAACTCATTTGACTTCTGATGTAAATCCCTCTGAATTCCGACTTAGAAATTTTCCCGCCCGCATTTCACGTGTCTTTAGCTTTTTCTTTTCCGCCATTGTGGCTGGGAAAAGCTTTCGTCTTCCGATGTCAAAACTCTTCCGACTTTCGATATGCCTAAAGTATTTTGCAGTACCCATTCTTGTCAGAATCCACTGTTGCGACTGTGAATGAGCTACCCTTCCAATGTAAGTATTTTGAGCCGCTGTCAAGTTTTTCGTTTTCCATCATGAATGATGTCTATTAAGGCTGTAAGTGAACGAGGTAGTGATGGAAGTGTTCGTTAAAATTCTCAGATCAAGGGGTGCACCTGGCCATTGTCTTGTGGATTAGCCATTCGAGGTGTTTTAATTTAACGTTTAAAATGCCATTCCAATGAATGATGCACAGTAATTGATTGCATGAAGAACTCAAGGGACTGTTGGGGCAACCACGGCGTGAAGGCGTAGCTTGACAGTTTTGTAAAAATCAAATCGAAACCGGCAGAGTCACAAGGGAGACAAGCGCAGGAAAAGACAAAATCAAAAGCATCAAAAGCACAGATATGAAAGGTCCAGCAGTTACTCAGCTGATCATGAGCATATGAAGAAAAGATGAAAGGAGGGATATGAAACGCTCGAGGAACCGAAGAGTCACACGTTTGGGGGAAACCCAAGCGGTCTACTGATTTGTTTTAAATATTTGAAAGTTAGAAGTTACAGGGGATTTTTCCCCTGGGAAAACTTGTAACTTAATGCTTGTAAGAGGAACTATTTCGTTTTACAACCAAGGACTACAAATTTTGCTTGTTGGAGGAAGTACTATGTGGAATATGTCAATGTGATTAAATGAGCAAATGTTGAATGTGAACTATTTTGTTTTCAGCTGTGCCTCTTTAGTTGTAAGAGCGTTCTAATTTCTTGAACCTATGTTCTTTTCTGAATGTTCTTTAGTACCTTTATGATGTCTTTTCCACTATGAGTAATGAAAATTTTTTAACTGTTGATGAGCTATCTTATCATACTTACTTTTATTCATGTTTATATGTTTGGTTATAAGAACAACTATCTGTGATTTTCCATAACACATGAACAGGGGTGCATTACTCATGAATGAATACCCTATACCAAACAGTCACGGGCTAATTGGGAACGTTGACTGGGGAGAATCCTTTGTTGTTTTTGCCTGCGAATTTCTAGGCATCAACAGTTCTGGCGCTAGAAGGAGGGCCTCCACTGCATGGCTGGCCGAGGAAACCCGTTTTCGCGAGATTATTCCACCGGTAATAGTTCTGAAAGCAGTGGACTTCATAATCCAATTCCGGAAGAAAGGAATAGAGAACATCTATATTCTGTTGTCAATGAAGTTGTTAATGACCTGAGAAGACACACCAGGGCATATGTAAAGAAGATTAGGGGATTGCCAATAATCCCTGAATTTCCTAGAAGAGAGTATAAAAGGAAATATCGTCCTATAGTAGAAGACTCAGTGCTGGTTGGAGACTGGGAAGAACTTGTAGAAACAGCCTTACAAGAAGTTGTGCTAACTTTGAATCAAGAAGGCCCAGATACCCCTTACAATTCTCCTGCTCACACTCCTATTTTCTCACCTCCTCACTCTCCACCCAGACTCATGGCAGGAGTAAATGCTAATCCACCACCCAACCAACCAAATCCACCACCTGCCTGGAGAACCAGATCACATTTAAATCTAACATCTCCGCTACATGATTTACCTCAATCCTTTGAAAATATGTTGCCCAAGTTTGACCCAAATGAGAAGATACTAGTAGATGATCACCTGCAAAGTTTTTACTTGGAAATAGAAGGGTTGAGGGCTGGGGAATATGAGGATGTAGTTTGCAGACTATTTCTGCATACCCTTGAAGGAGCTGCAGCATCATGGTATTTTGGGTTTCCTGCTAACTCTATCCTTGATTGGGATACCTTCGAGAGAATTTTCAGGAGTAAGTATGCGATTCAAAAGACTCATGCAGCCCTCATGAAAGGACTATGCACCTTGAAGAAAGAGAGAAAGGAGAAAGTGCACAGTTTTACTCAAAGATTTGCAGCATACCTCAAGAATTTTTCTGACACTGACAAACCTTCGGACAAGGTCCTGATTGAATATTATACCTCATCTTTAGGCCCTTATTTGGCCATGTTTTCCAAAGGTAGGGCCAAGCATACTTTGATGGAAACCTATGAAGAGGCAGAAATAGTGGAAGCTGAAAGAGAAAGTATTGAATATTATCCCGAATAGTCAGGAGAGAAAGGTGGGGGAAGGAAAGCCTTATTGTTTACTAATCCTAAGGAAGAGAAATCACCAGATTATGAAAGTATGGCCAAAATGATGCAGAAGATTTCTAATAAAATCATAGACTTGGAGAAAGAAAAGGAAGCACAAAAGTTCTATAAGCCCTATTATAAGAAAAGAGAGGATAACAATCAGTCTCAACCTCCTCCACACAATTCTGCATCTATGAATTTAACAGAGGTAGGCATGGACAATTTTTGCTCTTTTCACCAACAACCACACTGAAAAGAATTGTCCTCAATGGATAAATTCAGTGACGTTGGTCATGAATCAGCTGTTGGATTCTAGATTAACAGAAGATGGAGAAGAAGAAAGAAAAGAGAATACCACTCCAACGAAGGAACAAGAATAGGAAACCATGGTGCTATGGAATTCTGTTTCGTTATTTGATGCTGAAGAGGAAAAGAATCAAGGGTACAAGGACGTCATGGAAACCAACGTAGCAACAATAAGCCAAGGGCCAATTAAAGAAAACAATCTCATTCTCCCAAAGATTAAGAGGCTTCAGCGAAATGTTAAGAAATTTCAAAATAAATCCTTAACTGATAAAATTCCAGAATTCACTATTACCAGCCAAGATCCTAAGCAGAATAATACGTTGGCCAAGACAAATGAAGAAAATATGAATGCTGATAAACCTCATCCCATTGAACAGCAGATGGAGTATGACATCGTGGAGGATTTAAAGAAGGTAAAATCGAATGTTTCACTATTCGAAATGTGTAAAGTGCCACAGCAAAAAGAAATACTATTGAAAGCACTTGAAGCATCAGATGAAAAGGCTGCTCACTAACAATCGACCTCGGGAAGAAGAAGAAATCAGAGAAACCAGCATTGGAGGTAAGTCTAAAAGAAAACATCCACCTTTCCTCCTCACAATTTAAATTTTCAATCGTAACGTGCATAATTTCTTGATAGACTCAGGGGCGTCAGTTAATGTCATGCCAATATCAGTCTGTAAAAAGATCAATGGGCAGCCTAAGCTATCCATGTGGAGGGTGGTTCAATTGGATAGGATAGATGTAAAGGTAATTGGTGAGATGGAAGACATCCTAGTCCGTCTGGCATCCAATGATAAAGTGTGCCAAGTCATTAATATCATGGTGGCTGATATACCATACGCTTACGGTCTTGTCCTGAGCAGAGATTGGTTGGCCAAACTAAATGGATATTTTTCCTCGGATTGGTCGCATCTGTGGCTGCCATACAAAGGAAGTCCAAACCAGATTAATATTTTAAGAGAGCCTCACATGAAATACAATGTTACTCAACTGGAGGAGAAGAATGAACCAGTGGACTCTGTATTGGGAAATTATTTTATCGAATTGGAACCAGGAAATTACCAAGTAGAAGAAGCCAACAACACATCAGACACCCAGCCTTATCTCCTTCGATTCTCACAGGATGATGAAATTGACTGTAACATAGTAAACTTAGCAGTAGGAGTAGATTCACATTCAGTAGATAATGATTTTTGGACTTTGTTTTTTGATGGATCTAATACGTTAGAAGGGTCAGGGGCCAGTTGTGTCCTGATCGACCCCCAGAAGAATAAACATTTTCTCTCATGTAGATTAGAGTTTGAATGTACGAATAATACAGCTGAGTATGAAGTGCTGGTGCAGGGCTTGAGAAAAGTGATTGAATTAAAGGTAAGTAATCTAAAAGTTTTTGGAGACTCTGAAATTATTGTGAAACAAATCCGAAATCAAATACATTGTGTTTCCCCTCACTTGAAGGCTTACCAAAATGAGGTATGGGACCTACTTAAATGTTTTAATGCATTCAATATTATCTCAATTCCAAGACTTAAAAATGCAGCAGCTGACCTGTTGGCTACATCAGCCGCTAGGCTGGTACCTACTAATAATTGATGCTCTGTTAAATTACTTTTCAGGCCCTCAGTACCTGATATGATTACCAACCTACGAGTGTTCGATGATGACCAGCAGATTATAGAATGTTTAACAAATGATGAGGTATTTAAAGGAGCAATTATAGACGATGAAGAACATCAAGCTGAGCTAAAGTATGATAATTTCATCCCTAAAGGAGTCAGAACGTTAGAAAGAATGTTAGATTTAAATGAAAAGTTCAGAAGACCAGCCAACGTGAAGACCCACATCTCATCTCTACAGTTCGAGCTGATAAATTTAGGGACTGAGACAAATCCTAAATTTGTGAATCTTGGCAAATGTTGTTCACCAGCAAAAAGAGACAAGTTCGTCAATCTGTTTCAACAATATAAATATTTTTTCGTATGGACATACGAAGAATTGAAAACATACGACACCAGCATCATCAAGCATGTTATTCCCGTCAAAGCTGGTGTCAAGCCGTATCAGCAACCTTTGAGAAAAATGCATCCAAAATTAGAACCGCTGATTCAGAGTGAAGTGAAGAAATTATTGGATGCTAGAATCATTTTCAAGGCTAGACACTCTAAGTGGGTATCAAATATGGTACCAGTGAGGAAAAAGTCTGGAGAAATCAGACTCTACGTGGATTTCAGGAATTTAAACCACGCTTCAGATAAAGATAACTATCCTGTGCCACCCATGGAGCAATTGCTACAAATGGTCTCAGGTTCTGAACTGTTTTCGTTATTAGATGGTTTCTCTGGCTACAATCAAGTATTAGTAGCCGAAGAAGACAGATTGAAGACAATGTTCAGGACCAAATGGGGAACCTTTGCCTACAGAAGGATGCCCTTTGGGCTTATAAATGCTGGAGCAATGTTTCAGAGGGCTATGGACATAGCTTTCTGTGGATTGATTGGCCGTAGTGTTGTAGTGTACCTTGATGATATTACGATATTCTCAAAGAAGAGAGATGAGCATGCATTTCATTTAAGGAATATTTTTGAATGTTGTCGAAAATATGGCATCTTGCTCAATCCCAAAAAGTGTGTGTTCTCTGTCACAGAGGGCAAATTGCTGGGTCATATAGTTTCAAAGAAAGGAATCTCTATAGATCCAGAAATAATTAAGGCCATTGAACAGATCCTGTTACCCTATAATAAAAAAGGGATGCAATCATTTATGGGAACTATAAACTTCGTGCAAAGATTTGTGCCTGATTTCGCTCAGATTGTCAAGCCGCTGCAGCAGATGGTGAATAAAAATGCACAATTCAAATGGACTGAGATTGAGAAGAACGCATTCAGTAAAATTAAAACTGTTGTTGCACACACACCCTCCCTGAAAATCCCAGATTTGGATAAAGACTTTATTCTGTATACCTTTGCATCCGATGATTCGCTAGCAGCTGTGCTTACACAAAAGGAAGATGGGGGGGATGAATTCCCAATATCTTTCATGAGCACTGGTCTGCAAGGGGCCGAATTAAATTACCCAACCATTGATAAACAAGCTTACGCAGTATTCAAAGCAGTGAAGCAATTCAGGCCTTATATTTTAAAAAATAGAACTAAGGTAATCATCCCCTACCCAGCTGTAAGGTCCCTTCTTCTACAGAAGGAGTTAGGAGAAAGAAGGGGAAACTGGGTAACAACTCTTCAAGAGTATGACCTTGAATTCAAGCTAGCCTCTATAGTTAAAGGACAAGGGTTTTGCAAACTGATGACTGAAAATGGAAAAAATGAAGAACACGTCTGGGAGGATGAAGCTGAATTACATGTAATGGAGGTATGTCCTTTGTTTACAGCTCCCAAGTCTTGGTATAGAGACCTCGTACGTTACCTGCAGGCAGGGCTGTTTCCAGAACATTGGAATTCTAAGCAAACAAGAGCAATGCATCTTAAATCAGATTCCTATCAAATTGTTGGAGTATTATTCAGAAAAAATTACGATGGAGTTCTTCTCAGATTCTTAGAGAAAGAAGATGCACAGAAAGTAGTGTCAGAATTGCATGAAGGTCCTACTGGGGGACATTATTCAGGGGATACTACAGCCCAAAAAATCCTCAGAGCCAGTTACTATTGGCCTACGCTCTTCAAAGATGCACACGCACATGTCAGGAAGTGTGATATTTGCCAAAGGTGTAGTGGGAGACAACCCAAAGCAGCAACACCCCTAAAGCCTGTGATGATCACAGAGCCATTCGAGCAATGGGGGTTGGATATCATTGGGGAAATAAAACCAAATTCATCCCTACAACACAAGTACATTCTGACCGCGATCGATTATTTCACTCCCTGGGTCGAAGCAGTCCTGCTGCGCAAAATAAATCAAGACGAGGTCATCAGCTTCCTGCAGGACCACATCATGACCAGGTTTGGAGTTCCAGTTTCGTTAGTTTTTGATCATATGCTACGTAATTTTCATCAATTAAATTAATTTCTTTTGCTCATAATAAAGGGATAAAATTGCATTATTCTGCTAATTACTATCTGCAAGGAAATGGCTTGGCTGAATCCACTAACAAAAATATGATTAGAATTTTAAAGAAGAATGTGATAGAAAACTAGAGGAGCTGGCACTCAGCGCTACCAAACTCCCTATGGGCCGATAGAGTCACCCCCAAGTCTACAATAGGAGTGTCTCCATATACCTTGGTGTATAGTAAAGAAGCCATTCTTCCCCCCAACATCATGCTACCCTCTTCCATAATAGCTCAAGAGTCTAGAGGGTCGGAGAATGAAGTTTTGGAGATGAGGATATGCAATCTTTTGAAAGCGGAAGAGGCTAGATCTCAATCCAGAGAACGCTTTAAGCAACAACAGGAGTTAGTAAATAGATGGTTCGACAAAAATAAAGCTGGAACAAAATACTTTGAAGTGGGAGACTTAGTCCTCAAATGGGATCACCCCCATGATGAGAAAGGAAAGCATACTAAATTCCAGTAGTTGTGGGTAGGCCCTTTTCAGATTGCGGCAAAGCTTAGCCATTCTACTTATAAGTTGCAAGATTTACAAGGGTGGGAGGAGAACTTACTAGTAAATGGTTTGGTTCTCAAGCCTTATTTTTCTTGAGTTTCTTTGAGTTCTTCTGTCTTGTATATAAATAATCTATTTGTTTGTCTTTTGAGTCATGTTTTTCAGTTGGTTTTAGTTTGAGTTTTCTTGATTTCAATAAAGGGAATGAGCCTGTGGTTGCATGGAGAAATCCAAATTTTTTGGGAATGATAAACATTTTTGGGCATCAGACTGTGTGTTGTTGTTTGTCTAAAAGAACTTCTTCCAGTTTAGCAGTTTTCTTGAATAGCTCTGAGTGCATTGAAGTCCTGCTTAACCCCTATGAAATAAACCGGATTCGAAGAGTCTGGAAGACTATGTTGAGGCTCCATCCACGTCACACTTAAAATGTTCTAAGGGGCGACAGCAAAAGACCCATGGAAAGGAGCAAGGTGAACAGTATATTAAATATAAATGATCCCATGCCAAGAAACAAATGCCAAAAGGAAAATAAGAGTCAAAAACTCCTATGAAAGCATCATACACCAAAGCAAATGTTGAATCATAAGTACTGAATTGCCGAAAGTTCCTCTCCGTCCGTGAGCTGAAACATGAAGTACACCGCTCACACAAAAGAACACTATGGGATAGAGGATCCTAAATTAAAATTCAGAAAGAAAGGCATGCAGGAGGACTCATATGAAAAAGGACAAAAGTCCAAAAGCACCAAAAAGTGCTAAAGTGGCATGGGAATGAGGAACAAATGAATATTTATGTTTACCATGTGCTACAATCCTGTGGTGTCCAAGCTATCAGCTACCTAAAGACAAAAGTAAGAATGAAATTCATCCTCTGGCCTTAACAGAGTTATCTGGACTTGAAAATCTTGGTTTCCACTCTCCCAAATTGGACTATCATCAATGATTAAAGGTACACACTCCCATCATTTGAGAAATCCAGATAGCTGGAAGAATTCGATAGATGCATTTGTTGTTAAACATTCTATCACTCAAATAATAATTGCCCAGAGATCTAGGTTCACCAGGTAATCGCCAATTGTTGCAGCTGCAACCATTTTCCCCAAATTTCTTAAATTTTGGTCCCCTCCTCATGATTTAGAGTTCTTTTCAAGTCATTTATCCGTGAATTTTTGGTCATGTTTTAATTTTAGATGATTTTAACGATTTACTTGCAGCCCGTCTCCGGAGGTTATTTGTGTTTGAAGTTTGCCGCGGGTTGCAGATTTGAGGTTAATGTTGCTAATTGTTCTTTGTTGGGCCGCTGTTTTGAAGGTGAAATGGATTTTGACCGCTGTTGAATTTTAAAGCTCTCCAAACACTTAATTTTTCTATTGATCGGGCGTCATTTTTTGTTTAAATGGAAGCCGTAGCTGTTTCCTCTTCCGCCATTACGGCTCCCAAAGAGGCTAAGCACCCAAAGTATAAAGCGCTCCAACGGACGATGCGTGTTAACCCTTTAGTCGCATACCTGTAGCCTTTTCTCTTCCACCGCTGCGGCTGGGAAAGTCATTTGGCTTCCGATGTGATGTCTTTCGACTTCCGACTAAAGCTTTTCCCACCCGCATTTCGTGATTCTTTATCCGTTCCTCTTCCGCCATTGCGGCTCCCAAAGCGGCTTAGCACCCGAAGTACAAAGCGCTCCAACTATTGACACGTCATTCTTTTAGTCGCTTGCCGGTAACTTTTCTTCTTCCACCGTTTCGGCTCCCAAAGTGATTAAGCTTCTGAAGTGTAAAACCTTTCGACTTCTGATGGAGAGTTTTCCCGCCCGTGGGTCGCGTATCCTTAACCTTTCCTTTTTCATCGTTGTGGCTGTGAAAGTCATTTGAATTTCGATGTAAAGCCCTCTGACTTCCGACTTAGAACTTTTCCCGCCCGCATTTCACATGTCTTTAGCTTTTTCTTTTCCGCCGTTGCAGCTGGGAAAAGCTTTCGTCTTCCAATGTCAAAACTCTTCTGACTTTCGATATGCCTAAAGTATTTCGCAGTACCCATTCTTGTCAGAATCCGCCATTGCAGCTGTGAATGAGCTACCCTTCCGATGTAATTATTTTGAGCCGCTATCAAGTTTTCCATTTTCCGTCATGAATGATGTCTATTAAGGCTTTAAGTGAACGAGGTAGTGATGGCAATGTTCGTTAAAATTCTCAGATCAAGGGGTGCACCTAGCCATTGTCTTGTGGATTAGCCATTCGAGGTGTTTTAATTTAACGTTTAAAATGCCATTCGAATGAATGATGCACAGTAATTGATTGCAGGAAGAACTCAAGGGACTGTTGGGGCAACCGTGGCATGAAGGTGTAGCTTGACAGTTTTGTAAAAATCAAATCGAAACCGGCAGAGTCGCAAGGGAGACAAGCGAAGGAAAAGAAAAAATCAAAAGCAAAAAAAGCACAGATCTGAAAGGTCCAGCATTTACTCAGCTTATCATGAGCATACGAAAGGAGGGATATGAAACGCTCGAGGAACCGAAGAGTCACACGTTTGGGGGAAACCCAAGCGGTCTGCTGATTTTGTTTAAATATTTGAAAGTTAGAAGTTACGGGGGCTTTTTCCCCTCTGAAAACTTGTAACTTAATGCTTGTAAGACGAACTATTTCATTTTACAACCAAGGACTGCAAATTTTGGCTGTTGGAGGAAGTACTATGTGGAATATGTCAATGTGATTAAATGAGTAAATGTTGAATGTGAACTATTTCATTTTCAGCTGTGCCTCATTAGCTGTAAGAGCGTTCTAATTTCTTGAACCTATGTTCTTGTATGAATGTTCTTCAGTACCTTTATGATGCATTTTCCACTATGAGTAATGAAAATTTTTTAACTGTTGATGAGCTATCTTATCATACATACTTTTATTCATGTTTATATGTTTGGTTATAAGAACAGCTATCTATGATTTTCCATAACACATGAACAGGGGTGCATTACTCATGAATGAATACCCGAATCTCTAGAGATAGTTTAGTTAGTATTTATTTTCTTGCATGATTTGGATGCTTGTGAGTTCTATGATGAGAGGTAAGAACCTGCGCATCACATTGTGACTACTCTTTGCATCTTTATCACCCTGCATGGTTAATTAGGCACTTGCATATCATATTTAAGTCAAAAAATACAAATACACGGTGGACCGGGCCACAACCGGTAAAACCTTTGTTTTGTTACTTGACCTACGGTAGCCGGACCGCAAACCAGACGGATTCCCTATACCAAACAGTCATGGGCTAATTGGGAACATTGACTAGGGAGAATCATTTGTTGTTTTTTCCTGCGAATTTCTAGGCATCAACATGAGGTTATGAATAAAGAAGTCGCAGGACTTCGCGAGAGACTTACAAAGACTTTGCAAGAAGCCAAGGAGAAGCTACAACATGAGAAACCAGCCATCAGTGGCTCAGGGATGAGCCACAAGTAAATGTTAGGGGACTATTGGAGCAGGGGCCCGCAGCTACAGGAAAAGCTGCTATATCGAAAGAATAATTCAAAGAAAACAGTACCCAAGTTGCCGAGAAGAGAGAGCTCAACCACTACACTTAAGGCAGCGACGAAGACAGGAGGGCTCAGCTACCCCCATAAAGGAAAAGGAGCAGTGGGCCGAGGTATTGAAGACAAAGGATAGAAGAGGACTGTACAGGAAGCGGCACCCATACCCACGATCAGCGTCGGGAAGCGTGGAAGACTGCAGGAAGCTGTGGTGTGACGGTAAGTGGTATCCCACGGTACAGATGCATCAACTGTCATAGTTAGGGTTTTTGGGTTACTGTTGGGAAAGGCCCACATTGTTGTAATAGAGCGAGACCTTCGGGCTGCCTATATAAGCATGTATTTTGTATTGTAAAAGGTTATACAGTTGGTCAGTTAGTTAGACAGCTAGACAGTAGAGAGAAAGACAGTTGTTCTTTGAGTCAATATCTGGTTCTATTGTTAAGTCTATAGTTATCTTATTGTAACCAGTAGCTGGCTCCTTGAGCATGAATGTAACAATCCGCAGGGATTGAGAGAGAGAGAGGAAGAGTATATTGTAAGAAGGAAATATAATAAGAAGAAGAGATCTAAGAGAGAAGGGCTCCCGGTTGTGTGTGCAGAGTTTCCTAGAAGATCTCAGGATGCATAATAGGTTGCAGTGGAACTGTGTTTACTCTCTCAAGCTATAAGATAAAAACCAGTTCCCGTGGACGTAGCTTCCCCCCTGGAAGTGAACCACGTAAAACCTGTGTGTTGTGCGACTATTCATGTGATTTTGTTTTACCTGTTTGCCATCTGTTATCTGTTACATGAATGTTGATTATTAGTGATGAATGTATTTATGTTATGCTTCAGTTATAGCACATAGAAGGTTAAAAGCAAGATAAATGTATCAAGTAGCCTGTCTATGAGTTTACCAATGCTTGATTCATGATAGTTGACAGTTACAACATAAAGTGACTCCGGTATATGAGTTCCGTGACTTCAATATAAGTTGATGTTAGAGTGTTAAATGGTAGAGTTTAAGTGAAGTGGTTTAACACCCTGGTGAAGATAAACATAGTTATTGGACCCAGGAGGGAGGTCGCAGGACCTTGAGAGTTGATACACATATTGAGCCTCATTATAGGACATATTATAGAGTAGAAAGGTGATATCGCATCATCTGGGGAGCTGCGGTGTGAGATATCGCAAGGAAGGAGCTCAATAGAAGAGTATGTCTGCACATCACCAGAGAAGATGTGATACAATAAGAGTCCACTCCCTATCAGCACCAGCTATCGCAAGGAAGGAGCTCAATAGAAGAGTATGTCTGCACATCACCAGAGAAGATGTGATACAATAAGAGTCCACTCCCTATCAGCACCAGCTAAAAGGAGAGATCGTCCTCATAGAGAGATCCCATAGGCTAAGAAGAGTCACGAGACCCTAGGATGCTATAGAACCCAATTGAAGACACCTGAGTCTTCAGCCACCCCATTTAAGATCACTTCGGGTGAGACTTCAGGGTGCTCTACGGTCTATTGTCGAAAGGGCCAGTGAGCTAGGGGTTTTGTTGTTACAGTAAAGTAAACCCGGGTCTGCCCAGTCAGAACCAACATCCATGCTTTCAACTTCAGAAAGACTCCTTTTAACCAAAATATTAGGACCCTCTGTCACTTGAGATACTGCGATCGGTATAGTACTTGCATTTTCATCAGATCTTGGAATTTCTATAAAATGAAACAAATTGGTTGTCTCGCTTAGACCTTCAACAACTTGGCGGTCAAAAGGCTTGTTTTTATTCGCCTGCTTTCTCAGGGAAACCATATGATGGGGATCATAATTTACCCTTTGCTCCTTTTGAAATTCCATGCTTTCCAACAATTTTTATATAAACACGAGAGCACCTTTATTTTTGAAAATAAAAGAACCAACTTTGAGAGGGAACTTGATATTTGAAGATTTCTTAAAAGCCCCAAAGTGTTCTTCTTCTGAATGTAATCTTTGTCTCATAAACTCCAACGCAAAAATTCTAGGAGTAAGGAAAGCAGGTAACCTATAAGGTTCTCTAGTAAAACCATATATTATTAAAATAGTGAAATCCTTATACAGAAACCAATATCCAACTCTATCCTCAGGTGAGGATTGCATCATGTTTTTCATCTCTTCCAATACCCAGGGTAACATCTCATCAAACAACATCTTGTATATTTCTGACATGATAGAATTTGCAAATTCAAACATGTTGATTTGCTTGGGCAAATCTGAGGAGAAGATGGTAGTTAAAAATTGCAATTCAGTGACGTTCGAACACAACAACATATTTAGTAAATAAGTCTAAAACTTGAAGAACCTAACCTTTGGAAACTCGCTCAATTGAAGATGTATAGCTTCTGTTAAGTACTCATCTAAACTGAGTACATGAACTCACTGAGACTCAGAACTTAATGAACTTATTTTTAATAGAAAGCCCAAAATGACATCATTTACATGACAATCATCATCTAGAACCAAAACTTGACAGACTAAGGACACAACTAACTGAACTTCATCTTTGAAAATGTGAACAGGATAGGGCAGAAAAAGACCGTTTAGTGATTGACCATTTTTAAGGATACTTGACAAGAATTTACAACAGACCTCAGTTTCAAAATTTTTATACACCTCGGCTAAAACAGAGTCATTTACAGGTTCGCGACTATCAGGGTAATTATCAGGCAAGTTTAGGTTTTCATGGATGACCTTGGCATCAATTCTACACAGTATCCTAGACGTAGACTGACTTATGATAACTCTCTGAGAAGAAGAATAATTAACTACGCACCATTCTGTGAACTTGGAAAAATACAGGGTCTTTTCAACAGCAAAATAACATAAAAATGATTTACATGCATTTAGGATATCATTACCCTATGAATTGTACTTCCATAACCTCTCTTTGCTAACTGATACACTTCCCACAAACAAAAAAGGGTCACACACTCCTTTGTCTCTTTCAACTAGGTATTCTTCTTTATCATCCAAAATACGACTAAACCCTGGAAAATATTTTCCTTTGTCCATAATTCAGACAACAACGGTAATTAGGTGGATGAATTTCGGGAGTCTGGGACTTACCTGTTACTGTGACTGCGTGTATTCAAGATTGACTGTTGAGGTTGGTGAGCACGCAGGTCCTTTCATTCGTACGGTGCCAATAAAAAATAATTCTTGAACAAGTCAACTTTGTTTATATAGGACGCCACTCCGGAGACCCCCTTTAGTGGTTTCCGCCAAACCGCTTTTGTCCGCGAAATGCACCATGAGTTTCCGCGTGTACTGTGGTTTGCATTCCACTACCACCTTTTGTCTCCAACCACCGTGCAACTTCCTGCTTCGGATCCGTCAATGACCATTGATATATTTCACCTTTATTTCCCAGCCATCGGATGAAGTGACACGTGCCCTATTCTGCTGAGCTCCTTCATTTTATCGAACATGCAAGTCTACAGGGCGGAGCTCACAATGACTGTTGATTTCATCGAGCCGAATCAGCAACCGTTGATCTTCACGTCTCATCGAACTCCTCGCATCTCTTTATCCTTCTCACATCTTCGCAAAGCGGACACATTATAAGCTGTAGATATTCATTCCCTCGCTTTGCACCATTGGATCTCGTGACAATTTATTGCTTGTGTGCCCCTTACTACACTTTCATAACATTATATTTTAACCAAAGTCTTACAAGCAACCATTATTTCCTTTTCACCATGGTCCCTTTGAGCCTCTACTAGGTAAGGGTGTTAACAATTGGCTCCATCTGGGGATGATATCCTCCCTGCGAAGTATCAAAGAACTTGTAGACTAGGTGCCTATCTTTAATCTTTCATAGTAACTTCCAGAAAACTTATCTTTTGTTTTTCGTAAATATATTGTTTTTATTTTTAGAAAGGAAGGGCATGCCTCCTGAATCTTAGGGCCTTCACCGTGGGCTTCAAATACATTCAGCCTACCATCCATATTGACTTGTAAGGAAAATAAGTATTTACAGGCTATAATACAAATTTTACCCTCCTCCTTAGGACAGGTAATGTTTCAGATACCTTCCATTGACAGGGTTACTATCCAGAGGAACCCCGTTCGGATATTCTAGTAGAAATGCATTTTGTCCTCTGTATCCAGCAATAACATAAGGACCTACCCACATATGATCAAATTTCCCATGTTTGTCTTCTTTAGGAGCATCCCACTTCAAGACCAAATCATCAATCTAAAACTGTTCTTCTTTGATTCTCCTGTCAAAAGTATTTTTCATTTTTTCCTGATGTAACTGCACCTTGTCATAAGCCTTATTTCTTCGTTCTTCTAGCTCAATAATCTGATTTATCCTCCTTTGCATGTGATTTGGTTCTTCCTACTGATCCTAGAAATATCTCATAACTGGAACGCCTAACAACGCTGGAAAAACAACTTCAGTTCCATACACCAGTTGGAATGGAGACATGCTGATTGCCCTTTTGGTACTAATTCGGTCAGCCCATAGAGCATACTTGAGTTTGGTGTGCCATGACTTTTTATTATCTTCCAACAGCTTTCTAATGACCCTTACTAAGCTTTTATTTGAAGATTCAGCTAACCCATTTCCCTGCAGATAATAGGCAGTTGAATGATTGAGACTTATTTGATATTTGTGACAGAAGTTAATCATTTTCTTGGATTTAAAAGCAGCTGCATTGTCTATTACTATTCTTTTGGGGCATCCAAATCGAGCCAATATGTTTTCCTCAAGAAAGTCCATGATTACAATTTCAGTGGCTCTTCAGGTGGGAATTGCTTCAATCCATTTTGTAAAATAATTTGTATCCATCAGAATCCATTTGCATTGTCCTGATGAATTGGGGTTTATCTCGCCAATAAAATCCAAACCCCACTGTTGGAAAGGATATTCTATTGTTATTGGATTTAAAGGAAGAGGAAGTACCTTTCTCTTACCATCAAAAATTTGGCATTGATGACACCTGCTGGTTTCTTTATACACATCTGAAAATAATGTTGGCCAATAATAAACTGCTCTTAGAATTTTGTTTGCAGTCACCTTCCAAGAATGATGTCCTCCACAATCTCCCTTATGAAATTCTTTGATTGTTTATTGAGATTCATTCTCTAAGAGACAGTTTAGTAACACACCCCCAGGATCCTTCCAATAAAGATACCTATTTATAATACAAAATTTGGCAGCTTTCAATTTTATGGATCTCTCTCTTGACTTACTCAATCCTTCTGGTGCTTGTAAATTTTGAAGGGCATAAACAATATCAGAGTACCATGGGGATGCCACAAAGTAAGCCATTACTTCCACTTCTGTATCCAACTGATTAGATTGGTGAGATAGGAAATTAATTTGTAAAGCTTCACAATTTGAATTTGCCATCATTTTTGCTAATCCTTGTCCTTTAACCAGCTTAGTAGGCTTTATCTCTATGTCGTATTCCAGTAATGTAGCTATCCATTTTGCCCTTTTGCCTTCTGGATTGGGTTGTGTCAGGATTCCTTTTACTACAGTCGTCGGAATATGTGCAATTATATGTGAATGCAGAATATATACTCTGAAATCCTTCAATTCTTTGACTAAAGCATATGCTTATTTCTCCACGATGTCATTTTTTAATTCTCCATCCCTCAACATTTTGCTAAAAAATGCTATAGGCTGTTCCAAATTCTCATTATTCTTCTGCAATAAAACTGCTGCTATAGTATATTCTGAAGCATATGAAAATACTGAGAAATCTTTCATAAAATCTGGACTTACCTACACAGGAGCTTCTGATATTGCTTATTTGATTTCCCAAGAAGACTTTCTAGCTTCAGCATTCCATTTCACTTCATGACCCTTCTTCAACATATTTTTGATATTCATTAGGATCTTAGAAAAGCTTGGCACAAACCTTCTTAAAAAATTCACCTGCCCCTAGAATGACTGTATCTCCTTTTTACTCCTGGGTTCACCTACTTTTAAAATTGCACTCACCCTTTCAGGATCAATTTTTATTCCATCCTTGGATATTATATGGCACAACAACTTTCCTTCTTCTAATGAAAAATTGGATTTCTTAGGATTCAATGATATACCAAAATTTCTACACTTCATGAAAACTTTCTCTAAATGATGTAAATGTTCTTTGTCATATTTTGAATAGACTGTAATATCATCCATGTAGATTACCACAAAATTCCCAATTTTTCCTGCAAAAGCAATGTCCATAGCTCGCTGGAAAGTAGCTCCTACATTCATTAGGCCAAAAGGCATCTTTTCATACATAAAGGTGCCCCAAGGTGTAGTAAATGCAGTTTTCTCTTGATCTTCAGGTAATACCTTGATCTGATTATAGCCAGAAAAACCATCTAACATTGAAATTCTTTCAGCTCCAACTACTTTCTGCAATATATGGTCCATCTTTGGCAAAGGATAATTGTCCTTCATAGAAACTTTATTTAAATTCCGGAAATCTATACATAATCTTATTTCTCCATTCTTCTTTCTAATAGGAACCAAATTTGCAACCCACTTTGAAAATCTTAGAGTTACAATGATCTTGGCATCAAATAACTTTTTAATTTCTTTCTCAATGACGGGAAGCAGCTTAGGGTTTATCCTTCTGAGTTTCTATTTAAAATGCTTCTCCCCTGGCCTTATAGGAATAGTATGCTGTATGATAGATGTATCATACTCCTTAAGGTCTTCATAACTCCACGCAAATACATCTGTATATTTTTTCATTAATTTCACATATTCTTCTTTTTCCTTTTCACGCAATTTCTTGGATAATTTTATAATCTTAGGATTCTCTTCAGTGCCAATATTCCTATCTTCATCGGCATTATCAACAGGTTTTACCTTGGGTTTCTTAGCCACATCATTCTGATCAAAACATTTTTCTAAAGGAATTAAACCCCTTGGTATGAAATTATTTTTTAATTGACTAATATCCTTACCTCCTAAGGTTCCCTTCAACTTTTCAGCGCCTTTCTTCTCTTTTTCAAGTTCTTTATCATCTTGAAAGTTCTCACCATCATCATTTTCGGTGTCAATATGAGTGTTTACAAATTCTCCTGATAATTCCAAAAACCTTTTGATCTGCAGGTCGTCTTCAAATACCTGCCAATATTTAGAATTGTCAGGAATAGATGGTTGATTCACAATGTCCACCTGATATTCTTTCTGACCAGCAATAGGGGTTTTGAATTTTCCAGCAGCTACTACCAGAGAATCTACCACCATATTTTCATGCCTGGAAACCACTTGAATCATGTGCTCCGTGAAAAATTTACCAATCATATGCCACACTTCGTTCCTATAAGCCCTCATTCAAGAATGCCTTGTTTGATAACTGCCATTCACTTGGTTTATCACCAATTCTGTATCTCCTAAAACTTTTATCCTTTGTGCTCCTAAATCTTTCAAAGCATGCAACCCCAGTAATAAAGCTTCATATTCTGCTACATTATTGGTGCATTCAAATGTTAATTTATATGATAAAGCTTTGAAATCCCGAATAGGAGAAATTATATACACACTAGCCCCAGCACCTATTTTTGTAGTAGATCCATCAAAGTACATAGTCCATAAACCTTCCCTTTTTTGTTTTGCCTCCAAAGCATCATGTTCCTTCATCTCTTCTTTCTTGTCTTCTTCAGACTTCTCCTGTAATGTGGCTTCTAGATCACATGGGATAGTATCATTAAACAAAATAGAACACCCCAAATTAGTATCGACAGCATATATATGATGAACTTCAAGTTTATCTTGACTGCTTACTACATAAGGAGTTCTCTTTTCATTGTACAACCTTCTGCTCCCATCTTGAACAGGAATCATAGCATAAGACATGTCGATCTGTAAACTTTCTTTCAACTTTGAATTCCAAGATCTTGAAAACAATACCCCAAAATTAGGTGGAATATCTGCTACTACCACATCCATGACTATAGTTTTAGATGGTAATTTGTTCAGAGTCACTACCATATCTTTGATCAAGCCAAGGCATTTTACTCTTCTAGAGTCAAAAGAATACAAATCCTTATAGGGTCTTGTTACTTCCAATCCCAAACCTTCAACTACTCCCTTCGGCATTAAATTATGTGATGCTCCTGAGTCTAACATAGCATTGTGGACTACCATATCATGAACATTCAAACTAAAATAGAAAGGAGGGACTTCTTCATTTTCCAAATTCTCAACCTTTGACCCAAATGAAATAGTAGGATTATCATCATTCAACTCTAAAATATCAGATTGCGATTCTCCTTGACCTTTGACCATTTTGGTTATAGTGTCTCTATATTCATTGTTTCTCAACAACTCGTTAAATGGAACAAAAAATTTTAACTTTGAAAGCTCATTTTGTAAATTAAATCCAGAACCAACTCTCTCTACATCAATCGAGGCCACTTGCTTCACTCTTTTGTCTCTTTGTACCTCATTTTCAACTTCTTTGTTTACAAGAGACTCTTTTTTCACTTCTTTTCCCTTTTCTACATTTAGGGAACTCATGGAAGGTTGATTTGGGTTGGCCTTCCCTTTATTTATAAAAACCTCCCTATTTCTCAATCTGATTTTCCTCTGCACATCATCCATAGCATGTAAATAACCCCTTTGGTACTATTATGTCTCCCTTTCAAACTCCTCATTTCCACCTTCTTGTTCAAACATGTTGTGTTCTTCTTCAGTAAGATATATTTCTGAATCCAGCTCTCCAAAAAGATGAATTTCATTTTCAGTAGGGTCTTCTTCATTAGCAACATAATTCTCAGGGAATGGTGGTCGGATTTGATGTTCTTCTTGATTTCTTGGGTTTCTTATGTCTCTCTACCTATTTTGCGGAAGAACAAGAGGATTTGGTCTTCTAAAATTAGGGTTCATGATTTGAGGATCGGCTTGTTTTCTGTTGAACCCCTTATTATCCATAGCTAATTTGTCCATTAATTTTTCCATCGTATTCAACATCATTTCAAATTTGATATCATTAGCAGAAGAAGAAACAGAAGGAAAATTTCTTCCTTTTTTCTCCTATCAATATCTCTATGTTTCATTTTTCCACTTTCCATCATATTTGCTTCTACTTCTAAAGCATCCGTAAACATTGCAGCAAGAGTCGCTGATTTTCTCTCCCTTAATGAAAATGCAAAATCATTATCAAAGGCTCCATCATAATGTATTTTAGCAGCAGCTGTAGAGGGTTTTATGTCTTCCGGGATAGAATTATAAACCCTCATGAACCTGCTGGAGAATTCATGGACAGATTCGAAACCTCCTTTTTTGAGACTGTTATACTAAGACAAGAGCTGTAAAGGATTCTGTTTATCATCCCACCTATCTAGAAATGCATTCTGGAAAGCCTGGAAATTCATTATAGACCCATCTGGAAAATATTTAAACCATTTCTTTGCCTCTCCTAACAAACTTTGGGAAAACAACCGCATTTTAACCTCTGGATAATCAACTTCTTCTAAGTCGATGAAATATTCAAATTTGGCGACATGTTGCTTTGCGATTATGTCAAATTCTCCATCAAACAAAGAAATTATTTGGGAATAATTCTAAGGAAGGTCATGTAATAAGGCAGGCAAACACAAGGGAGAAAATCTAGCTGCCATTGGTCTAGGTGGGTTCAAAGGCACTGGAGGCTTTTGATTATTTTGAGAGGCAAATGTTTCAACTTTCATAGTTTGTTGTAAATCTCTCCAGAGGGAATCCAGCAAATAAGATTCTAATCCACGGGAATCAAACTCAGTATTCTTTAGATCAAACTCAGATTTAGTTCTCAACAAAATCCTTCCAACATTAACTTCCCATTCTATATCAATAGAAGAATATTGAGAAGATGATGCACCAAACAAAGGAAAACCTAACTTTTCTTTATTTTTTCTCTTAAATAAATTTTTCGGGTCTTTGAAACTTTTTAAAACTTTGGTATCATAATTACCTCGTGTGTGTCTTCTCGAAGCCAGAATGACTCCTTTAGATTCAAAAATTTGACAATGGAGTCGATAGGGAAAATATACAACCCTTTCTACTAAAAAGAATTCATGTTTGCCCACAGAAATCTTTCTTCAACTTTGTCGTTCTCTCCAGGGAAGATGTGCACTTTCGTCCCTGCAAACGGCGCCAATTTGTTAGCACTCAGAATGTACCCGGGTTGTGAAAGATAAATTCCAAGGTAATAGAAAAACCACTTTTAGAAAGAAACTGGCTTTCCTTTCTAGAGAGGGATCTCTCAAATACAGATTTAACAAGGCCAGATATAACTCAACACTCAAAGATTGTATAAATGGTTGAAACAACAAGTAACCATTGGGCAATGGAGTCACATATACATAAACATATCACAAAGACATATGCATGAGATTTTGTCAAAGGCAATATAACCATTCCATCACAATCATTCATTTAGTTTGGGTGAAACAGAAGAGACGATGAAACAGTCCATTAATACATAGCATCAAAGATGAATTCTATATTAACTTTAGTAGAAAAATGTATGAAATATCTGAAACGATGATCAGAGCATAAATGATATGAATTCTAACCATTCAACACTATGCTTCAGATATAAAGAAAAAAATAATGAAGTGTTACACTGGAAAAACAATCACAGAAAAAGAGAAAT
Organism: Pseudotsuga menziesii; assembly: GCA_001517045.1. Classification (NCBI taxonomy): domain Eukaryota; kingdom Viridiplantae; phylum Streptophyta; class Pinopsida; order Pinales; family Pinaceae; genus Pseudotsuga; species Pseudotsuga menziesii. The sequence goes on along the minus strand of LPNX010268037.1, from coordinate 15,504 downwards.
ACGGACTGCAATGTAAATGACGCAGGAATCTCTAATAACTCTTATGCATTCGCTTTGTTATTCAAAAATATACGTCTTCAAAGAAAAATTTAACAACTAGATGGGTTCCAATCCCCATCATATAAAATAGATGCACTTATATACATAAAATCATTTCATCTTCCAAGAAGATTTATAACTGAATAACCGGCTTAATCAAAGTCTTGTAACTATATTCCTAACTCCTAGGAATAAACTACTAGCTTCGATCCTAATATATCATTAAGTTAAAATCAACTCGGTAACATGGCCTTGTCCAAGCAGCTCCTCAGTGTGCAACACCTGTCTTCATGAATGAAGGATATACTTCGTTTTTTCGAATCTTTCTATGGCTCTCCATTGCTCCACACTTGGAATATCATATTCGATCATCTCGCGAATGGACACCTCCAGCTCCATGTAGGATTCATAAGACACCTTAGGAAACCTTCTCCTGATGATTAGGAATTTCTGTAGTATCTCAAAATCTTCCGTCAGCTTATCCACGATGACCTTCCCTATCAGCCCTTTTTCCAAATCGTCAAATTTGGAATGATCCATGCGGCTTTGTACCAACAGGTTGTGATAGTGCTCTTGAGAAAACATTCGTCCCTCTTCATTCCAAAAGGAAGGAAGTCCATCTTTGAATAGTTCTTTGAAAACTTGTTTGAAGTCATTAACCTGTGAGATCATTTCATCAGCTTTGTCCTGGACTGCCTTCATTAGATGATGCTTATGGATAAACCTTCTGGCCCACAGTACCATTACTATCCTGTCCTTTATTCCTATATCATGCAACTTTTGGTATGTTAATGAATTTAAGAATTTTAACGCATTCTGGGCTGTGGAAAGGGGTTTCCTCTCCATAGTTTCATTTACTAATTTCAGTCTTTGACTAGCCAAATTGATCAATATGCTTTGATCATCAATGTAGTTCAAGTAATGCCTGAATTTAGTAATTTCTACGGATAATGTATCCCAAATTATGTGCTTTGCTCCCTGGAGGGGACCCTTTCCTATGTTTCTTTCTTTCAATTCATTAAATTTCTTCTGTACCTAATTTCTATCTTGCAATATTTTATTTTTATTTTCAGTAACTTTGGCCAGCTCGGATTTTACTTTTTCAATTTCTACCTTTAATTCTCTTATTTATTCATCTTTCAGGCTGACCTGGGACATAGGCACTAGTAAGTCATCTGCAGAAAAATCATTTAATGGTTTCTCAATATTCGCAATGGACAGGTCTTCATCAGTGGGATTCTGGCTCATCAATTCCTCCATAATCTCTTTTTCATCATTTTGGTCCTTTTTCAGCAGGGAGATTTGTGCTATCAACTCATTCTGCTCTGTTTCCCATTTGTGTTTTTCTTCTTGTAATTTGACAGCTTTTCCTTTATGCTCCATCATCTCCTGGTGAATCTTGTCCTTCTCTTCTTGTAATGCCAATAATTCGAATGATTGAACATGTTCTGTACTTGGGATCTTCAACTATTTCTTCAAAACCTGGAGGGCGTTGTCATTTTCTTCCAGAAGTATTTTGATTGCCTAGGTGTTATCTCTTTAATTTCCTGAGCTGATAATGTCTACTTGTAGCTTTTTAATTTGAATGGAATTGGCTTTATTTTCAACTTTCTCATGTTTTAACTGAACTTCTAACTTATCTACCAAAATTTGTAACTTATTAAATCTCATCATAGCATGCAATAAATATGAATAAATAATATCACTTGTTTGCTTATGTAACTGTATTTTGTCTGGTACACTAATCTTGTCCAATTTTACCTCCATTTCTGACATCTTCTTATCACTTACCATGGCCAATTTAAAATTATTTCTTTCTATGTCCCTAGTAGAAATCAAGGAATTTTTTGGATTATTAAAACTCCTCACCCGCGGTAGTAGATTCCTTGTCTCTTCTAGGGACTTCTTTCGCTTCTCCACATAACTAGCCATGAGCTCCTCTTTGGACTTGAAAACTGGGCTTGATTCTGAATTGTCTACACTTTTAAAAGAAAACTGATTCACCTGTATAGCTTTTGTAGGGACCAAAACAACTCTTTTTAAATCATCTAAAATAACTTCACTTAAAGATTTATCATCTTGAAACAACCTGGCCTTTTTATGTGAATCATCCTCATCCACTTCCATGCTTTCAACTTCAGAAAGACTCCTTTTAACCAAAATATTAGGACCCTCTATCACTTGAGATACTACAATCGATATAGTACTTTCATTTTCATCAGATCTTGGAATTTCTATAAAATGAAACAAATTGGTTGTCTCGCTTAGACCTTCAACAACTTGGTGGTCAAAAGGCTTGTTTTTATTCTCCTGCTTTCTCAGGGAAACCATATGATGGGGATCATAATTTACCCTTTGCTCCTTTTGAAATTCCATGCTTTTCAAAAAAAATTCTATAAACACCAGAGCACCTTTATTTTTGAAAATAAAAGAACCAACTTGGAGAGGGAACTTTATATTTGAAGATTTCTTAAAAGCCCCAAAGTGTTCTTCTTCTGAATGTAATCTTTGTCTCATAAACTCCAACGCAAAAATTCTAGGAGTAAGGAAAGCAGGTAACCTATAAGGTTCTCCAGTAAAACCATATATTCTTAAAACAGTGAAATCCTTATACAGAAACCAATCTCTGACTCTATCCTCAGGTGAGGATTGCATCATGTTTTTCATCTCTTCCAATACCCGGGGTAACATCTCATCAAAAAACATCTTGTATATTTCTGACATGATAGAATTTGCAAATTCAAACATGTTGATTTGCTTGGGCAAATCTGAGGAGAAGATGGTACTTAAAAATTGCAATTCAGTCACATTCGAACACAGCAACATATTCAGTAAATAAGTCTGAAACTTGAAGAACCTGACCTTTGAAAACTCACTCAATTGAAGATGTATAGCTTCTACTAATTACTCGTCTAAATTGAGTACATGAACTGACTGAGACTCGGAACTTAATGAACTTATTTTTAATAGAAAGCCCAAAATGACATCATTTACATGGCAATCATCATCTAGACCCAAAACGTGACAGACTAAGGACACAACTAATTGAACTTCATCTTTGAAAATGTGAACAGGATAGCGCAGAAAAATACCGTTTAGTGATTGACCATTTTTAAGGATACTTGACAAGAATTTACAATGGACCTCAGTTTCACAATTTTTATACACCTCAGCCAAAACAGAGTCATTTACAGGTTCATGACTATCAGGGTAATTATCAGGCAAGTTCAGGTTTTCACGGATGACCTTGGCATCAATTCTACACAGTATCCTCGACATAGACTGACTTATGATAACTCTCTGAGAAGGAGAATAATTAACTGCGCAGCATTCTGCGAACTCGAGAAAATGCAGGGTCTGTTCAACAACAAAATAACATAAAAATGATTTACAGGCATTTAGGATATCATTACCCTGTGAATTGTACTGCCATAACCTCTCTTTGCTAACTGATACACTTCCCACAGACAAAAAAGGGTCACACACTCCTCTGTCTTTGTCGACCAGATATTCTTCTTTATCATCCAAAATATGACTAAACCCTGGAAAATATTTTCCTTTGTCCATAATTCAGACAACAACGGTAATTAGGTGGATGAATTTTGGGCATCCAGGACTTACCTGTTACTGTGACTACGTGTATTCAAGATTGACTGTTGAGGTTGGCGAGCACGCAGGTCCTTTTCATTCATCCGGTGCCAATAAAAAATAATTCTTGAACAAGTCAACTTTGTTTATATAGGACCCCACTCCGGAGACCCCCTTTAGTGGTTTCCTCCAAACCGCTTTTGTCCACGGAATGCACCATGAGTTACCGCATGTACTATGGTTTGCATTACGCTACCACCTTTTGTCTCCAACCACCGCGCAACTTCCTGCTCTGGATCCGTCAACTACCATTGATATATTTCACCTTTATTTCCCAGCCGTCGAATGAAGCGACACGTACCCTATTCCGTCGAGCTCCTTCATTTTATTGAATGTGCCAGTCTACAGGGCGGAGCTCATAATGAACATTGATTTCATCAAACCAGATCAGTGACCATTGATCTTCACGTCTCATCGAACTCCTCACATCTCTTTATCCTTCTCACATCTTCACAAAGCAGACACATTATAAGCCGTAGATCTTCATCCCCTCGTTTTGCACCATTGGAGCCCATGACAATTTATTGCTTGTGCTCCCCTTACTACACTTTCATAGCATTATATTTTAACCAAAGTCTTACAAGCAACCATTATTTCCTTTTCACCATGGTCCCTTCGAGCCTCTGCTAGGTAAGGGTGTTAACAACACCCACGCCTACCTATAGTCAAGGAGGCTAACTGGAGCACTCCGGGGGTGATCTGAGTGATATTAATGCACCTAATTGCTAAATGGTTGTTAGAATCAATTCAACCAGTCAGTTAAGGAACCTCCTCTCATTAAATATATTATTTAATGATTATTTAATGATAATTTATTATTATTTAATGATCTGGAGTCAACAGGGTGCCTCCACCAACTTCTGATGGTAATTTCATCTTTAGTTAACCTCATCAGGGTTCATTGAATTCATGGAGCACTAGCACTTGATGGTTGGCTTGCTATGACATATGTTTGATCTCCTTCAGTTCAGATTCAGTCATTTATTGCACTCCAACATCAGTTAGGGTTTGTTGAGTCAATTAGGGTTTTGGTCAAGTGGTTAACTGAGTGTGAACCAATTGTTTAGAGTCAGTTAAGCTAGACTCACTCATTGCTTTTGAATTGCCTCCTTAGGTATTCAAATTCCTCATGGATTCAAGCTATTTCTTGACATTGGTATTGTAACTATTCATTGTTTATTGAATATACAGAGAGGAAACCAATTTCAGTTCCGATTAACACCATTTCATGAGTATTTGTTGATTATTCTTTGATGAGATTGATTCTTTATTCCTAGATCAATGTGCAAGATTAAAATGGTATCAGAGAATATGGAAGGATGAATATATATCTCTCAAAAACAAGCTTTTTGATAGATTTCTCCATGAAATTTGAGCAATAGCTCAAAAATCCAGCACTGCACCAGAAGCCAAGGATTACCACTTAATACCCCAAGTAAAGAACTTGTTGATCAAGCTTGCTTGATTGACTATACTGGGTGTGATGAAAGCCTAAAATGTACAGGATTTCCAACCTTACGGTGCCTCTTTTGTTTTGATTTGCAAGTTTTAATAGGTAAAACTTTGAATGGACTCATCAATCCCTCTTCTCACGCCATTCACAAGCTATTCGGAATGGAAGTTGAAGATGATTGCATCTCTGAAGAGAAGAGGTCTCTATGAGGTGTCTATTGGACTTGGAAAAGAGTCTTATGACAATGAGAATGACTAGCTAAATGATGGTGACAGAGCTTTTGGAGCAATATGTCTGGCCCTTTCTCCTAGCTTGTACTACCTTATTGGTTCTGCTGGATACCCAAAGGAAGTCTAGACAAAATTGGACAGAACCTTTGGCAAGCATAATGAGGATCATAATATCACTTTGGAGATCACATCCAACACCACAAGAGTTCTTTACTCAAAATTATTGGCCTCTACTCTCTCTGATGAAGTTGTTCAAGATGAAGATGAAGCAGAATCTTCTACACATTCAATTCGAATTGAAGAAAGTCTCTATGCAGTGACTCCTTCTCCTGATGCTCCAGGAGTTCATGAGATCTCTGATATCTCATATCCTCATATTTATGAAATAGAAGAAGACATTTGAATCTTTGATATTGAAGAAAAATACTGCTGCACTTCCATGCAAACATTCATCGGTGATTTTCCTTTGAATTCTGTGCAAAATTTACTAGTACTATGCTTCCAAAAGTGAAGAGAAATTTGATTTTTCTCCCTCTAATGTTGCTGCAGGTGTGAAAATATGTAAAAAATTGTATTTTTGGAAGAAATATCATATCATAATATTGACACATTCACTCCCCATGATCTATATCTTCTAGCAAAATCCTACAGGATTGTATGCACCAAAATTCAGAATTTTGAAGAAAAAGACAAATGTACATCCACCGTCTCGGTTGACCATAATTTTGGATCTGATATGAACATTATTGGAGATAATATGATATTATTTGGATCTGATATGATATTTCTTAATTCAAAATTTAATATTCATAAACCTTCAGTACTGCTTGTAGATGTTCTCATCAACGGTGTGAAGAAACAAGTACTGCACGTCTCCTACAAAACTGTTGCTGGGGATTTGATTTCATTTCACAGTTTTGGATCTGTTGTGAACTTATTTAGATATTATTTACATTCCAATCTGATATTATTTTGTTCATATTTTAAAATCCAAGAGCTTTCATTCATGCTTGTAGCTGCTCTCACCAATTTTGGTGTGAAAAATCAAGTACCGTAGTTATTCTTCAATTTTGCTGATGGGGATTTGGTGTTAGTTTCCTCTTATAAGGTTGATGATATTTTATTTTGTGAATCATTAGCTATTTATGAAGCTATATCAAATTATGGAGCTCAAGCATTCACTCTCCAGAGTCCCAGGGCTTCTCTACCTTTGGTCACATGCTCATCTCCTCACAGAACTAGTAAAGAGGAAGACATTCTGCATCTGCTTGGACACTTGATCCTAAAAATTGGGGCTGATTTTACCAATCATGGTTTTCTGTTCAAGGCTGCAACATATTATTTTCTTGAGTGTTCCACACATGGTTCAAATCCTCAAGAACCTTTTCTCTTTCTTCAGATGATTTCAGCTGCTCTACATGGGTCCAGTTTTCACCGTGCAGTTGTTTATATTTCCGATTCAGTTGAGTGCATTGTTCTTCTTCCAAAGTGGAAGATTCCTCCAGACATATTCATTTATTTTGGATTCAAAGGTTCACATGCATAGTCTTAGGATGATGCTGCATAGAAGAACCAATTCTTTATTTACTGCTTAGTTTGAAGGGGAATATTTTTCCCATGAGGTTTCCCCCATTTCCTTGGTTATATTAAGCAGTTACTTTATTTTATAGGGTGACCTATGGCCTTTGTTTCCAGGGCCCTAGCATTTTTATGTATTTATGTTTTCTAACTCTTCCTGAGTATAGCTTAAGGGGGGGTGTTGGAGACATTTACCATCGTACACACTCTTTTTGGTCAAATTGGCCTAGTTAAACCACTATCCTAAGTATAATTGACATCAGTGGAACATTAATTTCTATCATATAGTCACATCCACACCTACCTATAGTCAAAGAGGCTAACTTATCCTTCTCCTACAATCAAGGAGGCTAACTGGAGTACTCCGGGGGTGATCTGAGTGATATTAATGCACCTAATTGCTAACTGGTGGTTACAATCAGTTCAACCAGTCAGTTAAGGCGTCTCTGTTATGGAGAGAAATTCCTATGGCTTGGGGTACCACAATAGACAGCTGAACTCCAAAAATCAATTCTTTCCAATATGTAATAGAAATTAAATATCTAACATTAAAGGATCAGACCTCGTACATTATTCCGGACGGTTGAAGTAGATCCCCGTTGAGCTTTCCAACTTCCGCTTGAATTGATAGATTACTTCCTCAACAATAAGTAAAAAATACAAGCATACTATATATATTGGTGTTAGATCTATTCTAGCATATATAATCAACAATGCATAAACATTTGAAATCATCCAATGGATAAAATATTCATTCAAACATACATTATTGGACAGGAAAAGATATTTCTATTATTATAAAATCAGAGATTACAATGGATACAACCTCTGTCGACACGTCTGCGAATCGGAGAAACTGAATCCGCCACTTGGGCCTCCACCACTTCAATCCTCCATCTCTTGATAGCAAGCTCACTAGCAAAAGGAAAGCTTGGGAAGAACACAAAAGTGCTCCAAGGGACAAAGGGATGCAGACTCAAGCATAAGTTCTGGCAACAATGGACTATAGTTTCTTTGCTCTCAATTCTCTATTATGCCTTCAATGTACCAAAGAGTTCCTATATAGCTTTTCAAAGGGGTAATGAAAGGTTGAATTCGAGTGATCTCAAGGCATATGGAAGGTCAGGAGTCAAGTGAGTCGGATCCATGTCAAGGAAAACTCCAAAAGGATTTGGATTTTGTACACATCCCGATGTACATGGTTTTAGTGGTTAAAGCCGCGTATATACACGATTAGAGGTTTAAAAGTCAGGTATATGGATTTTCACTTGTTTTTAGGGATGGTCAAGGAAAAATCAAAGGACAAAAAATGGTCCAAGGGGTCTAAGGAGTCTGCAGAGTGATAGGAGAAAGGCCATACAAGTGTGATTCACCTGGAGTGGTAAAATCAGCTATAACAGATGCCCCCTAATGTGTGAGGTTAGAGGGGTCATACGATGGCCGAAATACATTATAAATCCATCCCAAAAGTGGAGTGATGAAGGATCCCAAATGGAAGACCAACCACCCAATCAACATAGTACAATGATACAACTCTGCACATACTGCAAATACATATAGCAGTCTCGGATACATAAAAGTACAATGGCCATGAATAGGAATGATACAAGATATCACATAAGTGGTCATTGTCACGTACAATATACATAGATCAGAATCTCCATGATGAAGATATATAAAGGACCATGATCTCCATAATGGCTGAAGATATATAATGGATCAAGATCTCCATGATGGCTGAATATGTCTGACATATACTGGAATCAAGTCACGAGAGCTGAAATATCATGAACACGGGCACGATCAAGGAGGTAGCATATAAGAGATGCCACCAATTTGGAAGGTATTCTACACAAACCGCTATGAGTACATGTCCTACTATGTGAATAGAGGTGTCGAGGTCGAAAATAGTAGTCCATCATCTGATTACTGGTCATTGATGTATACCGTTAATAGATTCTAGATCACCCACCGATAATGAAAATGGGAATCAAGGTACTAGAGTGCAAACTAACAAGTGTGAATAAATGTGTTGAGGTCGAACACTTGAGAGGATCCATCGATCAGTGAACATTGATGTATTCCCAAAGACTGTCGATGGTGAGAGAACCTGCCACTGATGACTATAAGTCTCAAGGCACTCAAAATGACTCTAGATTCCAATCCCAGAATAAATGATCTGAAGCCGATGGGATGAAATCCGCTGGAAGGAGGGAATTAAGGCATCCCCCATCATCCAACACGAGGTACTCAGCAAAGCTGTATAATGTGGAAGGACTCGATCATAAGGTGCACGATCCAGTAACTATATCAGGAATGGCCGACATGCAAAGTCAATATAACTGAGGAATGGCCGACTCAGGTTTCAACTTCCTTCGAGCAAGAGCATAATGGCGTATGGTGACTGAATAAAGGAAGCATAGACTCGATATACAAACTGGGACATCTCTGCAACATAGGAGGCATCGATAGAGGCTCCATGGGGAATGGAAGCTTAACCAGTCGGTGACGATAAACTCAAATAAATGAGTACAACTCCTAAATTCAAACTATAAACCCAACCAATGGATGTAATATACAGTGCTCTGTTCGAAGGCGACAAGACTTGATAGCTGCCAAAGAAAACATCTTTCCTTGTCCGGATTTTTTGTTTTTTAATTTTTTTTTGGAATTTTTCAAATATTTAAAAAGATTGAAAAATAATAAAACTACTTTATAGTTATAGACTAGGAGGAGACGAGTGTCATAGGGGAAAACGAACTAGTTCCAAGCAGTGGAAGATACCTTTGCTCAATGCTAGGATACATGTGTAGGATAGTGACACTCGGGGGAAAATCCCCTCCTGGTAAAAATAGGGAATCAAGCTGCAAAGGATATATAAAAAAATCTCTGCATGGATAGACATGAGACAAGCTTGGGCTATATGGCTGAAACGCAATGTCAGGGAAGCTGGCATAAAGCTCAATAATGCAGGTAAAGCTCATGATAATGCAATTACAACTTGACATATGGGAGTCCTGAGGGAAATAGGATAGCAAAATATCAAGAGGAGTATAAGGCTCTTGCAAAATGTCATGGCAATACTATACAATGGACTCCCACACCCTAAAAGACAAGACGTCAGCATGGGCACCAAATGCAAATAAGGTGCTAACTAGGGTACCCATGTAAGGTCAAGCTCTACCACTCATATCACGCCACTTCCAAAATAGCAAGAAGGTTCCATGACATAATAGAGTGGGTTCATACCTAAGGTTAAGATGGAATGGTCATAAGGCAATGCATAAGTGCAAGTGGATGTGAAAGCCTAACCTATATGCCAGTTCAGACATAACACCTGTGATAGGAATGAATGGGTTGAAACCTCGAAGAGAGTGTACAAAAACTAGATGCTACATGACAACCATATTAGTTCAAGATAACCCAAAATAGTCAATAAAGAATCCAAACTATAGGATACAGGGAGGAATGATCATGACAACTACACCGAAAGGAAACAATGCGGTGAAACCACTTATACTATGAAACGAGAACTCGACACAGTTCTCGTTTTTCTCTCTCCTAATTTTAGTAGCTATTTTTACCCCCGTTTCAAAAATGGTTGATGCCAGTATCACACATTTTCATTTTCAGACATTTTTTGGGGCCTTTGAACTATCTTTGTTGTAAAATATTTTTAATTTCTATTTTCAAGTGTGTTTTTTGAAATTTAACAAAATAACATACATTTTTAAGCAATTTATAATGAAAAACATATACATTTTACGATTTTTTCTATAAAATAAGACATTTTTATGTACAAAATAAGGCATTTTTATTGACAAAATTGTAAATAATTCCAGAAAATAAAGACATTTAAAACCATTTTCAATGAATTTTCAGAGAATTTTTCTCTAAAAATGATCATATTTCATATTAGTTATCGAAAAGTGACGACTCACATAAAGTCGAGAAAAAATATACAAATTATTTGTAAAAAACATATTAAAAACATTATAATTAGAAATTGTATTTCTAAAATAAAGTCTGAA